>JADHKQ010000019.1:320293-716493 GCA_019925375.1 Sporothrix euskadiensis | reverse complement strand
GCCCCCCGCCCCCCGCCCCCCCCCCCCCCCCCCCCCCCCCCCCCCCGTGGGTGGTATTTATGGATATGGAAAAGACCTACCGAGTAGTAGCTGCGAGAAGATGGAAGATGGAACCACAACCACAAATGAACGGTTTATTCTGCACAATGATATATTCAAGTCTCGCCCACGTCGTTGAAACCAGTAAAGTGACAGAAAACGTAGGTGTACTTTCGTAAAAGCTATAGACAATGAACTGAAAAAAAAAGAAAAAAGGGGTATGTCGTTAAAAGTAAATAAACAAAAAGATGGCAGTCGTATACAGTTGAATGAGACACGATGAAAACGCTGCAAAATGCAAAAATACGCGCGGTCCTTTCCCCCTATATGCCGCTGACCTCCTTGTCGTTCGAGCCCCTTTTCGTCAAATGTCAAAGATCAAAACCAGTAAATTTGATCGTCTAGGCGTGATATATGAACTTGAAATGTATGAACGTATGTGGTGTCTTTGCTCACTTTTTTTCTTTTTTCTTTTCTTTCTTTTTCCTTTTCTTTCTTTCTTCTCTTCTTTCTCTCTTCTTTTTGTTCGCTTGTTGAGTCGCATCAGAGCCGCCGCCGACGGCCCCGGCTGGGCCCTTCGGCGCGCTGGGCCAATACTTCGCGCAGCAAAGGATCTTCCTTGTCTTTATCTTTGTGGTGAACACGGACGTGCCTAAAACGAAAAGAAAGGGATTAGAGCTAGAAGGGGAGTAAATATACACTTTTTATTTTTAAATCATACCTCTGTAAATTGTCCGGACGGGGGTACTTGTGCTCGCGGTCCGGACAGAATGGGCACACGTAGCCCGGTGATTGGTGCACAAGACCATGGCGGATCATCTCGTTCTTGCGCTTGAATCCCTTGCCGCCCTCGCTGCGTGGACAGCCTCGTACAGGGCAGTAGTGCGGCCGTGCAGACGAGTGTACGTTGGCGTGCGAGTTCAACAGGTATTGCGTCGGAAACGGTGCGGCTATGCAGCCTGGTTCGTCGCACTTGTAAGGGCCCTGTGCAGTTGTGTGCGATTGTTGCGGCGGTGCCTGTTGTTGCTGTTGGTGTTGCTGTTGCTGTTGGTGTTGCGAAGGAAGGGGCGGAGGTGGCGGGAGCAGGTGTCCCTGCTGCTGCTGCTGCTGCTGCTGATGCTGCTGCTGCTGCTGCATTGGTGGAATCTGTTGGCCATTGGGCGAGTGAGGCTGCATGTGGCTCGTGAGTGACTCAAAGCTCGGCTGTTGGCGCATTGTACTGTCGTGTCTAACGGGGGGAAGAACGATAGGCCCAGGCAGCGGCGAGGCAGCCATCGGGTTCAACAAACGTCCAGGAGACGCTGCTGGTCGGCCCGTTGAGCCAGGCGTCCCATAATGGGGCTCTGATGTTGGGGTGTCTGCACCGTAATCGGCCGTGCCCCGCCGACTTCCGCCATAGCTTGATGGAGCGCTTGGAGCATAGTATTGACCTGCACTATTCGGTGACGCAAGGTCACCGTTCCGCCGGTACATCTCACCTGGCGATGTTGGGGATGAGTGGTGAGAATGAGACATGGACGGGAGCCGTGTATAACCGGTCGATGGTGCCGGAAATGGAGGTGGTGGTGGTCGTCGGCCGTCACTGCCGGTCGGGCTTGACTCGGTAAGAGGGCCGGCAAGGTGCTCACGAATCGGAGGGAGAAGGTTGTGTTGCGGTTGACCGACGCTGCCGTTGCTGCTATGGTTACTAGGAGTATATCCGGCCGGTGTATTCGCAGACATAGGAGACGCTGCGCTGTTAATGTCGTTTCGTGGCGAGCTATACAGCTGTATCGGAGGTAGGGGTTGGTGAGAAAAGGCACCGAAATCGGCGTGGTTTCGAGGTGGTGACATTGCGGAGGCTTGTGAGGGTGAAGCCGCCATATCGGCACCGCTCGGCGAAAACGGCGAGTGATAATCGTTTGGTGAATGAGTGGACGAGGGTGTAGCAAGCGATGCGGCTCCGGTACTGCCGACTACAGAACCGTCGTCTCGTAGGATGATGGGTGGGAAGCTAGTCGAAGAAGCGGACATTGCCCCAGGTGTGATGGCAGACGCTGGTGTTAATAACTGGGACTGGTCCGACTGGTGGTCCTGATGTGAGGCCCTGCTACCGGGGCGAGGAGAATATGCGGGCACGGTATTTTGTGAGGACGAGGAATATTGGCGGCGCATTTGTTCCGGACTGAGGCCGCCACCGCTCCTGCTGCCTGGGGCGTCCATAGAACTAGCTGAGCGGCCATGGTACGGTTGTGGAGATGATACACTGCTGTCCAGGCGAAGTGTGCCGGATGCCATGGATATAGGCTTCAGAACGCCGTCGTGACCCCTCTTGGCTCCTGGAGACCGTGGTGGTGGTGGCGGTGGAAGTCCGGACTGGGTATGAAGGGATGCCGCAGAGTAGGGTCCCCCGCTGCTGGTGCTCCTGGCTTCTGTGCTTTCTGTCGAGCTCCCATGGGGAGAGACTGCGATACCAGTTGCGGCCAGGGCCATGGCAGCGAGATTGACATCCACAAACGGAGGCCTGACCTCTTTCGAAGGAGCCCTTTGGCGTTCATGGTCCTGACCGCGCTCCTGAGATTGTGACTGCTGCTGTGGCCTCTGCGGCGGCGGACTTGGTTCGTCCAAGGACATGGCATCATCGCCGTGGTCGGAATCCGGTCGCCTGTTGGAACATTGATGCCGTGTGCTGTTTCCAGGAGATCGCCCTCGCTGTTCTTCGCTGCGTATTGGCCTTTGTTGCTGGTCGGGTCGTAATGGTTTTGTGTTTGGTGACTTCCGTCGACTTGTCCCTCCTAAGAACAATCGATTGTGGTTTTGACGAGCAAAGTCTTTGCGACGCCTTCGGCTCTCGTCCTCTTCCGCGTCGTCCTCGTTTTCCTCGTTTTCCTCGTTGTCCTTATCGCTATCCAAGTCGTCGTTTATGAATTCCGACGTCGATTCGCGGGTCCGGCCAATATTGTCGTCCTCATCGTCCTCATCGTCTTCGCTGTCAGAATCGTCCGAGGGCACACGTTCGCTTTCAAAGTGAGCAATATCAGGGTTCCGCCCGCCTGTCATATACTGCAGCAGCACAGTCTGTCCAAGTGACGGTTTGGCCTTGCGACGACGATTAGAAGAGGAACGGTGACGAGATGTGGAAGGGGAAGAGGCTTTAGAGGAACGACTAACTTCAGTCACTTTGGGCGGGGGGGTAGGTGTTATGCGCAGCTTCAGCGTCTTTTGCTGTAGGGGCGGGCTCCCCCGTGGAGCGATGCCATCGGAATCGTAGACATCTGTTGAATTGAGAGAGGCAAGGGTTGCACTGGTAGAATGTACCGTATTCATATCTTCCGGCCGTGCTCGTCCCTGTTGGGTAAAGGGGACGGCTCGATATTATAAAAGAAGACGGGGAACAGAAGGAGGGGGAAGGGCAAGGAACAAGTATAAGATCCAAGACAAGGGAAGGAGGATGATAGACTTAGAAGGAGGAGGAGGAAGACGAGGGCGAGCGAGGTAACGGGAGGGTGGGCCTCGGTGGCATCAGATCGCCATGGGGTGGAGTGCACGAGAGCACAAGTCGACTAACAAACAAAGCTGTGCGAGGGAAACAACCGGTCCAAGTAAGACAGACAGGTGATGTTGGACGAGGGGGAAGAGGGTGAGGATATGTTTGTTGTAGAGGAGGGATCGAGGTCGGAAGTAGGTGCAGGTAAACGACAAGCCGACAGGGGGGTCAAGCGGCTGAAGAGTCGAAGGGGATAAAGAGAGACGGGGAAAGACAGACGACGTAGGTTGAGGTAGAGTTGGGGGGGGGGGGGGGGGGTGGGATGAACGAGGAGGTGGCAGAAACACAAGGCGAGGCCACAGGACACGGCGGGAGATGACAAGGCGAGACAGCACCCAAGAGATTCGAGATGCAGCTAGATCGAATATTGTAGCTGTCCCATAGATTGGCGGTACGACCGGCTGTATTTCGCGTTTCTGAACGGCAGCTCACATTGGATGTTGCCGCTATCGACTCTCGACACGGGCACACTTGCACACTCGAGCACACAAGGAGGGGTGATGAACGCTGCGGCACGCACAGGAGCCCAATGAATAAACAGGACACGCACTTTCCCCTCTCTCCTCTCTTACATGCGCTGGCTGCAGGTGGCAGGCACGCGCAAACAGAACAGCAAGATGACGGCAGCACAGAGTGCAGAAAGTGCAAAGTGCACAAAGCGGGCAAGTGAGCGGGTTGGAGCGGGCGTGAGAAGCAGCTGGTAGCGTGGTGGGAAAGGCGAATGAGTGATGAAGAAGGGAGTAAGTCGAGGCGTGGAGTCAAGAGACCCAGGAGACACAAGGTGGGAGGAGAAGTCTAGGAGGGCGCCGAGTGCTTGGATTGGCTCGTTCGTGGGGGGTTCTATGTTCCTGATTGCCCCTTATGACTGGAGTCTTTGGAGCCTGCCTTTGTTGAGGATCGTCGGATGGAGATCGATCGCTTATGTGCGTGCTGTACTTGATAGACAGACACGTCTCCTTGTTTTCTTTTTCTCTTTCTTCTGTCTTGTCCAGTGAGGACTCCCAAGACCCCTGGGGCGTTAATTGTTGTCCCCGCCGCGTGGCAAGGCCGGGGCTAGGTTTGATATGTCGTAGCCTCCACTGGCTGTTTCCTTTCGTTGTCTTTGGCGCTGGTCTTAGAATCAAGGGTTTTCTTTCCTTTTTCTTCAATTTTTTCAGTTTGTTCAACTACCCTTGTTTTGGCGGCTTAGGCAGGTCGACAAAAAAAGCGGGTTTGCGATACACGACCACGGTTGTTGTTTGTGCGTGGCGGGAAAAAGACAATAGGAGAAGAAAAAAGTAAACGCTGTCCTCCGATGCACTCGACGGGGTTTGGTCTTGGTCCGAGTTCGGATTTGTTTCTTGATCGTTGTGTATCTTCTCGGGTTGTCTATTCTGGCAGTTGGATGTTGTGTGGTTGCGGTTGAGTGCAGGTGAAGTGCGTTTGTGTTTGTGTTTTGTTTTGTGCTTTGTGCTTTGTGTTTTGTGTTCTGTTTTGTGCCGTCTGCCTGCTGGTACCCGGTACGGTCAAAAAAAAGAGAACGCGCGCGCGGCGTGTGTTTCAGTTCGACATCTTACCTGGCAGTCAGTTCATACACGCAACACACACAAGCATAAACATACAAGCACACAAGGGTGTTTGTCTATTTTTGGCGACGGGGTACGGTGGTTGTTCGGACTCGGGCGGGATGTGCGAGATGCGGCAACGTAGAGAGCAGGAGGGGGATGAGGCTGATGGCGACACGACACCGGGTGCCAGGAACGAGTACAATATGAGCCACAGAGACTGTTTAACACGCAGCCTGGTGCTGTGTCCCTTGTTGACGCGTTTGCGTAAGAGGCGGCGGTGGTGGATGATGTGGATGTGAATGCGGATGTGGATGTGGAGGTACAGTGGACGTCGACGAAGACATTAAAAGTGCACAAGAAGACGCACGTCGCAAAGAAGGCTTGGCTAGCGGGGGGTGCGTGTCTGCGTGGGAGGGTAGAGAGGTAGAAGAAAGCAACAAAGAGCCAGAAGGAGAAAAGTGAGGCAACGGTGAGAATGATGCTCGGCCCAAGGAGAAAGGGGCCTCGTGATCTTGAATTAGTGGCGGAAGGTGGCTGCCAGTTGCTCTTTCCTTCTTTGTGTGGGGTGGAAGAAGAAGGGAAGGAAGCAGGAATACGGCTCTACGAGGCAAGAGCAGAAAAAAAGGTGAAGAATCAAAACGCGTCATCCAACCTAAGAAAAAAAAAAAAGAAGAAAAATGTAAAGGTGGGAGGCAGGCGAGATCAGCGATAGGCATGGGAGAGTGTGGTGCCTGAGCCCTGTCCAGTCTCCAGTTCCTGTCGCTTGCTGTTAAGATGTGATCGAAAAGGCGGGCTGCTATCACAAGTTCTGGCCCCTTCCTTGTTAGGCCCTGCACAACCGCTCTTTCCCGCAGCGCTTCAATGTGCTGCGGGAAGGTGGTGGGGCCTTGCGACCTCGCGGCGCCAGACATTGTCCAAAAGGGCGAAGGACGCCCCTGCTGCAAGCTGTGAGGGGAGTGGAGTTTGAGTGGATAGGAGTTGAGGAGTTGAGGAAAGAGGCAATCAGGCAAGCAAGAGAGGAGCCAGGACTACGACGTAATTACAGCCTGGCCACAGAGCAGAACGC
The DNA here is from genome assembly GCA_019925375.1 of Sporothrix euskadiensis. Lineage (NCBI taxonomy): Eukaryota > Fungi > Ascomycota > Sordariomycetes > Ophiostomatales > Ophiostomataceae > Sporothrix > Sporothrix euskadiensis. The sequence goes on along the minus strand of JADHKQ010000019.1, from coordinate 710,315 downwards.
GAACAGACAGGGAAACAGCGAACGAGACAAAAGTGGGGAGTGTGTGTACAGAGTTTGTGAAAGGAAAGCGCGGCCAGGGTACGGGTACGACAGCGAAGGAAGCTGCCAGAGATGGTCACACTGGACTCTGGAGGAAGGTACGCTGCTGATGGATCACGGCCCACGCATTCTTATTTTTGGTCTCGTTCTTACTCGTACAAAATTGCAAAATTGGACAGATGGGAGGGAGCGTCGCAAAAAGCGGGTGGGTAGCGTACGCCGGTTGGTGTCGTTTTTGAGGCGGAGACGGCAATGAGCAGAGCAGAGCCCCAGGGCGGGCTAGCTGGGGTCTCGGGTTGGGTTGGGCCGGGGCTGGGCTGGGCATGGCATGGCAAGGGTCATGTCCTGGATAGGCCAGGCCATGAGAGGCACTGCGAGGGTGGAATCGGGGCTTAAAACGGTAGGGTGCGTAAGACGGAAGAGAAGAGGAAAAAGTAAACTTTTGGGAGATAATAGAGAAGGAAGAAGGTGACGAGGCGGACGAAGAATAGAGTAGCAGAAGACGGTCAAAAGCACTAAAAGTAGACACGCGGATCGGTGAGGACATCTCACAGCCTTCACGGCGTCAGACTTTACTTTTCCATTCTTTTCCTTGTTGACTGCCTCTGTGCGCCGAGACTGGTGATGCGGGCGGCGCGCGATGGGACTGCAGGATTATCTCGGTGCAAGCCCAGATGTGATATCCGTATTTTGTTCCGTATTATTTACATTGGCGAGCCGCAAGTTGCAAAAGTCCTGGGATAAAAACGAGCCGCCATCGAGGCTCTGACGAGATGTCTCGCTTATGAGTACATAAGAGACACGAAGGACGGAGCAAATCGTGCAAGTACTGCTGGAATGGTACCAAAATGAATTCAAAAAGGCCGTACGAGAAGAACGAGGTCGCAGGTTAGGAAGTAGGGGCAGATGAGGGGAAGCCTGAAGGAAGAGGAATTAGGAGCGAGGAGCAAGAATCAAAGGTTTCGCTTCTGCGGGCCAAAAAACAGAACCTATTATGACTTTTTTTCTCAACTTTTGTAACTGCTGCCCTTCTTTTACATACAGAATACCGTGATGGACAGCTACGCACAAAGGCTGGCTGGGGATGGTCCGGGCCGGAGGAGCGCGAGAAGGATGGAATGGAGTGTGAAGTTGAGTACTGATGCAGGGTCGCCAACATGTCAAGTATGGAGGGGAACAGTTGAGAAGGAGCCGTTCGTTTAGGTGTATTGTCGTAGTGGCTGTATTGTACGGCGCCTATCTATTCCAACATACGCAGGATTGCTCCTTTCTGTACGAAATACGTCGTAATACCTCGTGTCGTGCAGAGAGGCAAGAACAAAACGTGCAAATAAACATGCCGCCACCTGCACAAGCGCAAGAAGCGAGCCCCTCTCAAAGAGCCTCTCAAAGAGCCTCCTGTTAAAGCCGCGTTTTGATTAAAAGCCTCAACATGTCCAACGGGACGGCCCCCTCCAAAACTTCCTAGAGGATGCACCGACGGTAAAAGTGGAAAACGTGTTGCAATTCTGCCGTGTACTTTCTACTTTCTACATGGTGCATTGTGCAGGCCCTCTCCTTTTTTCCCCTTCTCCGTTTTTTGGTGTCGTGGAGGACGAGAATCATGCCCAAATGCCAAGAGACAAAAATTCAAATACGTTGCGTCCTTGCAAGGCGACGATGAAGTGGGCGACCATCTCCTCTCCGAATTTCTGCTTCCAGACTTTTCCCTATCTCTTCACCTTGATATCTTCGAACAAAACATACCTGGTCCTGGGGGAGAAGCTCGGCCGTTTCTGTTTTTTTAAGTACTTATTTACGAAGATCTCACGACGGAAAAGTCTTACGGAGTATTACATGGTCCAAGTCCAGGTCCGGGGCCTTGCTTCTCTCTCTCACCCCTGCTTTTGCGCGCTTCACAGCCCTGCGGGGATTCGTCATCGGACTTCCGTCGAGGTGACGCGCACGTTAGAAACCAACACGCGGGAGACAAAAAATCTACAAGTCAGACCAAAATCAAGAATGGGCAGATAAGACAAGACCCAGGCCAGCCAAAGAAATAATAGAGAAAGAAGATTGCGTCCTGCACTGCTGCGCTGCTATGCATGGATGCTCCGGTTTTAGTCGGGCGTGCTGCTTTCCTTCTTGTTACTGGGTTGGCAGGGTAAGACCGCGCCATGAAACCCAAAGTGACGGCAGCGGGACCAGGCAGATACCCGCAGAAATAAGAATAAAAAATAAGAAACGATATACTTGTATGAGGAAGACAAAATGCTCGAAAACTATCATGAAAAAGGCATCAACACACTCATCCGGGATATACGCAGTTAAACGCGTATCGCAGAGGCTCAAAATGGCCCAAGCGGGTTGCAAAAAGAAACGAAACAGTCAGGGCAGAACGAAAGGCAGACAGAGGCCAAGAGGCAAAGAGAGGCTCTTTCGAAAGAGCGGACCAGAAAAAAAGGGTCAACAAGCTAAAACAACAGGGGTGGTGGGGATGGGGAGTTGCGGCTTGGAACGGTAGGGGTTTGTCTGGGCCCGCCCACTGCATATTGTCAGTCCATGAGTGCAAGACGTTGACGGAATTAATACTCTGTACTGTGGATCGCGAGGTTCGACCTTGAATCTCCATCGAGGTGAACGCCGCCAAGAAAGTACGACGTACAAAAGACCATTGGAAGCAGATCTGGATATGGAGCCCAAAGAACAAGACTGGAGTGGGAGAATTCAGGTAATAAAAGCAAAATGGAAGCAGAAGAAGCGCAGGAAGCTATTAGAAAAAAGAAGAAGAAAAAGACTCAGCGAGCCAACTGGCTGTTCACCGTCTTGGGCCCAAAAAATCGAATATGGACCACACACACACCAACATTACCCACACCATCTGCGGGAAGCGGTCGGGCGAAGAACACATGAAGGGCGGGGCGGCTAATTTGAATTTGGGGCTGTTCGGCGAAAGACAGCAGTGCGGGATGCGAGCTGCTGGCAACGTGTTGAAGTCCGCAGGCTCTTGTTGAGAAATTGAGAAGCCATTTTCGATGCCGTTTAGCCTTTTAACGATGATGAGAGGGTTGCTCTTTCCCTGCTGCCTATTTTCCGTTCCTGCCGTTCTGACTGTGACGGAGATTCCCACCCGCTCCTTTCGTTGACTCTATTTCTGAATCTTATTTTTGTACTTCGTATATCTATTGTGGTAAGAAGACAAAAGAATTCTTGCACATTGCCGGCTTCTTCCATGTCGTCTTCTATTCTATTTTATTCTTTCCATGGAGTAAATTGCAGGCTGTTTACTTCCGGCTGACGGGTTCTAGACCGTGCACGTCTCGGCCGGAACGGTATTCATCTTTTTGCGAGGCCTTTCCCGTTTGGAAACCATATCGTCAATGCAAGGAAAGAACTGCCGTCCCCTGCCAATTTACAGAGGTAGATAAAAAAAGCGGAGGCTGTGTACGGAGTACAGTCAGATGCTTAATGCAACAAGGCGTGGTGTCAATTTGCTCGTAGGAAGGGCCAAACGAGGCAAGGCAAGAGCAGGTCTATCGTTACTTCCTGATAAGACGGAGCTGGCCGTCAATCCCAGAATGGCAGGAACGCGTGCAGGAGATATCTTAACAAGGCAGGGGGGGACAGAAGCAGCCATCTTGACATGGGGCAGCAAAGAGGAACATCCAAAAAGTCCTCAAAAGTAATCAGATACACAGAGACGCGGCCCCTGGTCTCAACTCGCCAGCAGTATTTGGTATGCACGAATACGGAGTTTGGCCTCGGACACAAACAGACGTCTGTGCACTGTATTGGAGCTTTGCCGAGAATTCACCCTTTGCCATGTCCTCTGTTAAACTTGACGGCCTTCTCATTTTTTTTCTCTCTTTTTTGGCGAGAAACGAACACGAAAGAAGAAAACGAGATCCTCGAATCAACTGATAAAAGGGGCACACCGCGTCCAGACCGCAGAAAAAGAAAAGAAAAAAAAAAGGAAAAAAGGAAACAAGAAAGAGAGAGTTAACCGAAAAGGAAAGCAAGACAAAAATCCAACGGCTGGGGAGAGCGGATTTTGTTCCGTCTCATGGGACTGGCTAATCGTGGAGACAAGAGACTGGAAAGGCAGAGAGACAAGGCCGGCCAAGTGAAAAGCGTGCCAAAAAAAAAGCATGCCGAACCAAGCCAGATACGGGACAAAAAAACCTACTCAGTAAGAGCAAGCAGAGAATGATGGAAACCCAAACCCAAATGACAAAACCCCACACCACCCACTCTTCACCGACCCATTTTACCTCCATAATGAACGTTCTTTTGGGCGGTACGGGAGACGTCGTGGCGGGCGGCGAGCGTTGGCGTCTGGCGCCAGGCTCGTAGGGACATCGCCAAAATGCCCGGCCGCATCCACTTTATGCCAGCGTGTCGTTACCGCTTGGAGTATGGCGTTGAGCGCCGCCGCCGTCTGGACCCCCCCCCCCCCCATACAGATATCAGATGGAGAGTTCAGTGAGCCGCACGAAGTGCGGCAGGATTGTGTGCGGCACAAAGGCGGCCAAACGAAAAGGAAAACTGACGAAAAGCAACGAGAAATCTACGAAACGACAAATACACCCTTGAGAAGAAGAAAGAAAGAGAGAGGGAAAATAGATAAAGGGGGGAATGGAGAAACATCTCATTTTGGCTATCACCACCGCTGGTATTGAACTTTTCATATTTCTTCATTCTTTTACTTGTTTTTCTTTTGCTTCTCCTTCTGCACCAATACACATTATGATAAAAAGTGTTTGCGGCAGGCAAGGGCAAGCGAGGCATATGTTTAAGTGCAAATCGCTCAAAGAAATGAAAGAAGCTGAGGCTAGTGCGCGTCGTGCACGAAACTAAACAACAAGACCCATCCAAACGAGCCGCATTGTTACCGCCATATGCAAGCCACTCTTAACGCCTTTTTCTGTTAGTGTTTACCGTCACTTTTTTTTAAAAAAAAAAAAAAAAATATAGGAACGCTACCTTGTCGTCCTTTTCCTCACACCGCCTTATGCCTTCTGAATCCTTGATGGCTGAAAAAGCAATATTGCTAATACAAACGTACACTTGTAGGATTCCCTCGGATGTCCCTGTTTTTAAATGCGGATGTAAAACTGTCCTTCAGGAACTTTACATAATGGCCTCGGCAGGCTCCATCACAAACCATACATGAGATGCTTAAAGAAAACAAGGCCAGCGCAGAGAACAACCGTCGAACAAAGACCTCGAGGTGTGGGTGAAATGTGGACAAAGTGTGAGCAGCTCTCGCTTACCAGCGCCATAAGTGGGTTGGCCTGTCACCGTCTCTATCTTGCCCTGCAAGCAGGGACTTTCCCCAAGACATTGACGAAAAGACGGCCACTCGTCACAAATTCAAAGAAGCAAAAAGGGCATTAACACCGCCTTTTTGTAGCTTTGTCTTGCAGCCCTACGTCGTACTCCAGGAAGAAATGGACCCCTCGTCGATGGTTTGAGCGGTACTGAAATGTTAAAGGTCGCTAAAAAGACCGTTGGCACTGAACATAGTATCCCGTCATCAATACGGGGCAGCCGCTAGAGAGGTAAGAGCTGATGAGATGGTACACATACAATATCATGCGAACATGAGGGAGGGAGCAACCTCATTTTCCCTGTCTTGTCACTCGTCTTTTATTGCCTCGCTTCTTAAAGTTTAGACGTAGTCTCACCTTTTCGAGGTCTGTGTGTCTCGAAATGTAATCAGAGCTCCAAGTTGTTTGGTGATACCAGAGGACAAGGTGCCCATTGCTCACTGCTCACTGCTCACTGCTCACTGTCGACTTTCTACAGTCCACCCAGGCCTGGCCATTTCAGCCTTCAGCCTTCAGCCTTTAGCCCAGACCAGTGCCCCGTCCCACGTAAATTAGCAAGGGCTGACATGGGTATCTACACAGTAGGGCCCGTTTTTGGCAAGCTATTTCGTATCGATTGTGACCAATACGATGTGGATTTTTGACCAAGAAAAGAAAGCCCACACACATTCTTTTCCAAGAGCGGAATGCATCCAGGAATCAAGCGTTCAGCCGCCAAGAGCGGAGAAATGATACAACGGCAGGTGTTGTTTGGTGCAGTATTAAGCTGAGCCGCAAGGAACGTGTTGCTGGGAAGCGCAATCAAACGTAAAGTATCACGGCGTACATCGTATTACGTCGCATAGTAGAGCTCTTCTGTCTTCTGTTTTCATTTGCTTTCATATTGATGCACCTCGAACCCGACCACGGCTCTTATTTTTTTTTTTTTTTTTTTTTTTATTATGAAACAAATAGCCAGGGAGCCAGGGAGCCAGGATATAAGAAAAAGACATGAGGACTGAACGGAGTATGCACAAGTACGGAGTACTCTGTAATGAGAGAAGTATGGTGTGCAACGGGTCATATAAACGGCAAGAAGGGAATAAGACGGTAAAGCGAGAGTGAGATATCTCATATCCTTGCACGTAGGGGACATGGGGGGGTGATGATTTTGAAGAGATCTCCGCGGAGCACGTACGAGATGATGCTGTTTATTGCAGTGCCTCGTTGGGCCTCGCTTCGGGCTTTGTGTATTCTGATATTTCCCTGTTTCCTTTACCCCATGCTTGCTTTTGCTTTTGCTGTTTTTCTTTTTCTTTTTCTTTTTTCTTTTCGGCCGTCTACGACGTATTGATGCATCTTAATTCGTTCATCGATCCTTTATTGGCCATTGATAAACTGTCATTCATTATTTGATATGCACGCCGAAGAACTGGAGCCGTTATCGCCTGCAAGCCGCTACTACACAAGTCGTCTTGCATTTGCGGCTGATCCGTCCTGTCAAGTCCATTGTTCTAGTCCTGTTTACCCCCTTGTCAACTGCTCAAACATGCACTTACGCTTTTTGTCCATACAAACAGGTCCTAGTCGAAATAAAAACGCCACCAAATAAACTCGTGCAGAAAAAAATGACCCCCAAGCTTCTGTATTTCGCCCAAAAACTGCCACACTGGCACAAGGTGACCTGAAACTAAACCGAATGAGCGCTCTTGGCAGACCTGCGGAGCCAGAACCTTACGCGTCCTTTTTTATGGCTTTTCAAGAGGAGGGCGGATAGGTTGGCCAGATGATATGTTTTTGCCTACTTTTTAACGAGAAACTTGGCTGGGGTTGGACGCCATAAAATGAGTACGCATTAGGAACAAGGAAAGACCACAAGAAGAAGAGAAGAAGAAACATGGTTGGTATTGCTGTTTGTCGTGGATCGGTCGACGCGGGCTGCCTCCTTTTGAAACAAAAAAAGCAGGGCTGTCGTTGCTTTTGTCGTATTCCAGTGCTTTCAAGTGGTGGTCAGTCCATGGTCTGGCCCTGGCCCACTGGGACCTCTAATACGACTTCGGATGGGGCACCAACACCCAAGGACAGGCGGGCACCGCGGCACACTGGCACATTCCGCCTCCCGTCCAAAGAGCCTCAGGAGAGCCTCAGGAGAGCCCTTTTCTGCACTTTGCAGACATTCAGCACGTTTCTGTCCCCGCTTTTCCCCGTCGAGGCACGGCAGGCGTGGCTGGCCTGCGTTTTGTAACATTTGTGCAGGTGTGAAGGCGTGCCGTTGGTCGTGCATGTGCTCCAGCCAGAGCCTCTAAGAGCCTCCTGCGGGCATCTGGGCCTTCTGTTTGAGTGCTCTTTTGTTTCTTCTTTCTTATTACTACATCATGCATGTACGACATACGACTTCGGAGGTCTGTTGTGCTCGTGATCCTGCCCGTGCACGTATAAATAAGAAGTAAGAAGTAAGAAGTAAGAAGAAAGAGGAAAGAAGAAAGAGGAAAGCTCGAGCTGATATCGGTGATCAGCTTCTTGGATACATGGTGTGGCGGTCTCGCCCCGTGTCGCGCTAGGAATGGTCAGGCGGATGTGCAAAAAGACCTCAAGGTGCAAAAAAAAGAGCAGTTTGGAGCTCAGACGACGAGACGGAGAGACAGAATTCGTCTTGAACAGTTGGCCGGGCGGGCAGCCTTTTATGCACTTTTTGGCTGCTCGTTCTTTCCCTCCTCTGGCCTATGAGCTCTTTCCCACTTCCGACCTTGCCTTCCTTCCTCTTCCTCGAAATGGGTTGTTAGGCGAGGGCCGGGTGCAGTCCCGTGTCCCGGAGCCTGGGCCGAAAAAGGGCAGGTGCTGGCTGAACGCACGGTTGCGCCTTCCCTTGTTTTGCCAGAGCTTGGCCTAGCTAAGCTACCCCGGTGCGTGCCTTCTTGAATAGGAATGTTTATATCAACCTTGTCTGCATCGCATCGTGACACTTTGTTCTAGAGTTGGACCGAGCAAACTTGTTAGCAGCATCGCGGTAAACTTTTCTATCTGTTCCCCGATCAGACGACCCCAAACGGCCGACAAAGACCCATATCGGCGTCTTCATTGGCGTCTACTCGCCCTTAGGCCCGCGCAACAAGAGCAGCCCCTCTTTGAGAGCCTGACACTAATTCCGAAAAGGGATTGCCGCTGTTGTTTTGAGTTTTTGTTGGAGGGGATTAGAGAGAAGGAGGGGAAAGCTCGAGGAAGCTTCTTTGCTATCTCCTCACTTGGCCGCGCCTCTCTCTGCAAAAAGGGAGGGAAAGGGTGGACAAGTCAGGTCACTCGAGTAAAGTACAGTAAAGTGCAGTAGAGAAAATACAGTAAAAAATTCGGGAACCGCGTCCAGCCGCCGCGAGCAGATTCCGAGGCACCAACTGCAATTGTACGGAGTAGATCGAGGTGACATTCCCGCACGACGGGGAGCGAATGAGGGGAAAGGACAAAAACGCCGAACCACAACGAACCACAACGAACCCGTAAAGACATGGAATCAGGACATTGTATCTGACCACAATCACGGCAAGAGAAAAAAGGCTTCTCTACTCAAACCCAACATCAACTAAATTCCTCGAATTACCAGCAACCACATCCACCTCCAGAATGTCTACAACTATGAAGGCCGTCGTCTTTGACGGACCCGGCAAGGTCTCGATTCAGGACCGGCCGGTACCGCAGCGTAAGCTGGAGACGCTCTCACCACACACCGTCTAGTGAACTTGATTGTCGAAGTGTATCTGATCATTGCATCGAGCCCATCTCTATTCTAACAGCTTTGCCTCTTCACAGTCCAGAACGACCATGACGTCATTGTCAAAGTGCAGGCGTCGGCGCTCTGCGGATCGTATGTTGTTGCATCCCACGATGCTTTCACTTTTATCCTCCCACGTCCTCCCACGTCCTCCCTACTGACCATCCAGTGAGCTCCATGTCTTCCGCGGCCACCAGCCGTCGGCCACTGGTTTCATCATGGGCCACGAGTTTGTCGGCACCGTGACCGAAAAGGGCACGGCCGTCACGTCCGTCGAGGTCGGCGACAAGATCGTGTCGCCCTTTACCACGTCGTGCAGCACGTGCTTTTATTGCAAAAACGAAATGTCCTCGCGCTGCACCGAGGGCCTGCTCTTTGGCTGCCCCAAGCTCGATGGCGGCCAGGCCGAGTTTGTGCGCGTCCCCAATGCCGACGGCACCGTCGTCAAGGCGCCTGCGCACGTCGACAACAAGGCTCTGGTGCTCATGGCCGACATTTTCCCCACGGGCTACTTTGGCGCCCGCAACGTGTTCCGCCTAATGGGCCCGCAGGTCAAGCCCGAGGATGCTGTTGTCGTCGTTGTCGGCTGCGGCCCCGTCGGCCTGTGCGCCATTGTTGCTGCGCTCGAGCACAAGCCCAAGCACCTGTTTGCTGTCGACAGTGTGCCCAGCCGTCTGGCGCTGGCCAAGTCGCTGGGCGCCGAGCCACTCAACTTCTTGGAGGACAAGGAGGGCATGCTGAAGCGCGTGCAGGAGGTGACAGAGGGCCGTGGCGCCGATGGTGTAGTCGAGGTTGTCGGTCTGAGCCCGGCGCTGCGGACGGCCTTTGACCTGATCCGGCCGTTTGGTGTGATTAGCTCGATTGGTGTGCACAATGCAGAGGTCAGTGACAGATAGACCGAGCGGAGCGAGGTCGTGTGGAAGAGATGGACCGAGCGAAGCGAGGTCGTGTGAAGAGTCGTGTGGAAGAGAAAGGGGAAACCGACCGACGCGGGACCATCACCACTAACACGTCTTCTCTTTCCCTTAGATTCCGTGGACCGGCAACGAGGCGTACGAGTAAGTCCATGCACCCTCTCATCGACTATAGCTTGAGTCCCTCCCACTAACAGCCAACAGCAAGAACGTCCGCGTCCAGATGGGCCGCTGCCCTGTGCGCTCCATCTTTCCCGAAGCGCTCGAGGTGCTGGCCAAAAACCAGGACAAGTTCAGCTTCATGTTTGACAAGATCATGCCGCTGGCCGAGGCCGTCGAGGGCTACGATCTGTTTGACAAGATGAAGGTGCAGAAGGTCGTGTTCACGCCGTAAGGGACCACCGAAGGCGTAGCCGAAGGCGGTCAGGAGTGTCCGTGGAATGGCCACGAGCATCCTCTCGTCTCTCGTCTCTCGTCTCTCGTATAAAACAAAATAGTCGTTGAATAGTTGAGCCAAATTGACAGCTGCATTGTATTGTATCGCCCCTTTCTCTCTCTCTCATATTCTCAATTTTGTCTCGGCTTCACGATGCCGTCGTGCATAAAGTAGTAGACAATCGACGAGTCGTCCTGGACGACGGCCAGCAGCAGTCGTTTTGCCCGTCGTGACCCGCGCCATGCTTTCCAGTCGTTGCCGTTGCCGTTGCCGTTGCCGTTGTCGGCGTCGGCCGTTGAGGCAGTGTCACCCACGGCCGCTCCTGCAGCAGCGGCGCCTGGAGGCAGAGCACTGATCGAGTCAAACATGGCCGCAAACTCGCCGACCGTCGGCGTCTCCCCCAGATGCACCGGCAACACCCATTCGTACTCGGGCGGCTGTGGGATGCGTTCGCCGGGGCCAAGCGCCCGCTCAGCGCGCATCACGGCAATCTGCTCGTCTGGGTGGATATACATGCGGCGAGGAGGAAGGCCAGACAGCAGTGTGCGAGGATACGTTTGGTCGTCACCGCTGCCGTCGTGAAGGCGCATCTCGGTCCAGTCCTGCTGGTTTTCGAGATTGTTGCGCACAATGTCGGCCAGGTCGCGGTCGAGAGGGCGGCTGCCAGTTGCTGCCGCTGCTGGTACAGAGGCCATTGTTGTGCCGACAATGTTCATGGCGAGAACAAGAGTTGTTGTGTCGTCAAAGAATGCCGGGGATGGTGCAGGGCGTTGAGCTTGAATGGACCTTGATATCCAACAACAAAAAGTACGTAATTTCTTAGCGCGAGTTGTGAACTGTGCCTTTGTTGCCCCACCTGCTGTGAGAGGGTAGATACTAAATACACATACTACCTTAGTATAATGTGTGTAGCGTATATAGTGTACATATCCGTCTTAACTGCTATTTGTCTTTCTATCATTTTTGTTTCCATATCGTATCATGCATCACTTTAAAACAGTCATACAGTAGTATTATTTCTCCGTTGTCAGTAGTAAACTATCAAGAGCAGTGGGTTCTCATTTTCATTTTGAATTTCTTTCATGATTGTCTTTCATGATTGTCATTCTGCAGAGGGAATTAGAATTGTCTGAACAAGAAATTGTCTTCGTCTCAAAATTAAACAATGAAAGCCTTTCTTATATGGACAGGAGGGTGAACATTGCGACAACAAGAAAAAGTATTAAAACTCTGTCCCCATCTCGCACAGTGTCACGATATTGTCTTCTCTCCAGGACCAGCAAGTATCGTCAACCAGACAGGAAGCGTCAAGTAACCGGATTTATGTCTGTTCTTCTCTGTCACGTCTGATCCTTCGCTGGTAGGCCTCGTAGTCGCATTGCATTCTGTGTCTTCACCATCTGCCTTTCCATTTCGTCTTTTCACCTTACATCCATCACCATGGGTTTTGGAGTAACTGAGATGAAGGCGGTCCACGCTCGCCTTAGCGATCTTATTGCAAAGAGCGCTCAGGAGCTGTCGGAGGTGTCGAATGCCATGGACTTTGTTTCGGACATTGACGACGAGACGGCACGGATGCTGTCAAATGCAGCCGTCAGTGCCCGCAGAAGTCGGCATTGTGGCGCTACTCCTACGCCGGCGGAGGAGAAGGCCGAGTGTCTTCGTCTTTACGCGGAGATTGAGGCCAAGATGGGCCGGGTGTGGATGAAGAAGCACGACCTCCAGGAGGCGAAGAAGACTATTTTGGCATCTGCGTAAGATGTACGTCGTAGGCAGTAGCCGTAGTCGTAGTCGGCCGTAAGAGTAGGCTGCCATAAAGGCAGTTTACACGCAGACGTCGAACGTACTATTCCGTGCAGTAATTCGTACTCGCCGTACTACAAAGTGGCTGGCTCACTTGTTTGCTTCTTGTTCATCTGTCTGTTTTCAGTTCTTCTTCTTTTTTTAGTGCATATCTATTTAGACGAGAGCCGGCCAGCCTGTTCTCTTGAATCTCAATATATGTTTACGATATGATACAATCCTGTCTTGTCCCATATACTCTACTCCGTATATATTTGTGAACATGAAATACACCAAGATACCGTAAAACGCAATTAAATTTACTTCTTGTTACCTAGAATGCTGTCGGTTACCGTAACTGAGCCACATGTGTGGATTGTGGTTGTGTTGATGACGTACTGCATGTTACTTTGCCGGCTGATATTGCGAGTGGCTCAGCCTTTTTTGCCAGCCTTTCCACATTTACACCCGTTGTCCAGTTGTCCAAGTTCAAAACAGTCCTTCTTGCGATTACTGTGTACACAAACAACAGAGCTCCGCCTTGAACACAACATAAATCGGTGTCATGGATTCTGGCCGATGGACATCTGTGGTTGGCGTCAACTCGCATAAATTTTGTGCGCGCCGTTACGGCTGTCGCTGGCAAGCAAACTGCCGGATCTTGGAGCTCCTGCAACGGTCCGTACGCTCAAGGTGTGCCCTGTCTCACAAGCCGTGTGACGCTGCTAACAATGAACAATGACGGCTACTAATTTATACGATAAATTTGTGCAGTTTATACGATAAAGTTTGTGATGCTTGAACAGAGTCTCTTGACGTCTGGGACAACATCTGCTCTTAAATATACGCAGTTTAATGTGAGGTTATCTAGCAGTCTGTGTACTGCTAGTTGCATTCCTAGCTAGCTGTGTCCCTCAGCTTTGTCCATTGTTCCCTTTTCTCGGTTTTTCTTTCTTTTTCTTCTCTTCTTTCATTCATTTTCCACTTTTTCTTTTTGCCACTACAACTGCCAGAGCCCAACGAGCCAGAGTCCCCAGTTTTCAGGTTCAGCGGACTTGTCCTTAGCCCGAGCCCACTAAGCCCAGATTGGCTTGCCCACCCACTGCCGAGGAACGCTCCAGCGCTATTGCAGGTGCTAAAATGAAAATTCACGTTGCACCCCTGGAACCAGCGGCAAAGTCCCCCTCGAAATCCCACTGTCCGGTGCTGCCAGGTCCTTTGGTCAGGTGCCTAGCGGGGCTTTAGCGCTATCGTAGTGCATAAATATACGGCGCAGGTATGAGGACGACACAATGAAGAACATGAAAATAGGATATTGTAGGCGGACGAGGTTCCGGTTGCACATTTGCGCAGGCAAACAGGCTCGGTCCTACATCGCCTGCCCGTCGTCAATCTCGATTTACGCTCTATTGTGTGTGTTTTATTCTCGGTTTCTCGCACTTTTCGCTGCACCCCGTCGCTCCTTCCTGCCCAAACTGTTACTTCTCCTCTTTCCGATATACGAACTCGGCAGGTCGCTCACTGCTTCTCCCTCTTGTGCTTTTCGTGCATTCGCGGCAGCCTCGCACCTCGTACGGCGTATAGCGATCGTTCTTTCCTTCGCTGTCCTCCACCGGCTCCGCTTGGCCCGCTCTCTTTTAATACCCCGTCACCCCGTCACCCCGTGTCTGCGTGGACTGGTCGAGACCCTATCGTCGCTTCCCCCGTGAAGCCACTGACGCAACTCGTTCTTTCCTCTGTTCACTCTTTTCATTCGTGCCCTTTCCTTTTCAGCCCTCTCCCTTCTCCTGCTCCTTCCGTGTCTTCCACTTCAATCTGCGATCGGGCCACTAAAATTGCCCGGCAGCCTCAAATACCCACCCCTGACCAGCGTGACTGCCCCGTCCATAACCTTATCGCCTGGAACGCATATTGGCCAAAGTTTCCCAATCTTGCAGACCTCCATTCCTTGTCCTTTCTCTTCCCAGTCTGCCAGTATTTCCCTCGTTTCGCCCGTCCTCCCCATTGTGTCTCGCTTGTGTTCGTTCGCTACAGTTTCTCCGCTGCAACCACAGATCGACCTACGTTTCGCACTCATTCGGCTGCCCTGTTTTCCAGTCTGCTTTTTGTGCGGCTGGTCACCCCTTTTGAGCCACAATCCAAGCATTTGTTTGTTGATTGCGTCACGGCCTGTTTATCTTTGTCCTGCCATCGAATTGGACCGAGACACCCTCGACACTGTTGTCCAACCAGACTGGGCTTTCCTACTGAAACGAAGGTTTTTGGCGATTTTTCTTTTTACCCTTTCTCGCCACCACACACAAAGCCACCCTGACCCGTACCCGTCCCCCCGGATGCGCGCATCATTACACCTCCTCGACCTCGACCTCTTCCTCTTCCTCCGCGAATAGAGTGGCGACCAGTCTCGCCAGTCTACCGTCACTGCCAGACTGTGTACCAGACCATCATGGGGCAACCTTCAGAGCCAAGCTCCCCCTTGGAGCCCTTCCCTGCCGCGACCACCTCGCCGGGCATTGAAATGAGCATTGTGCCCGCCGACAGCAGCGATGGCAACTTTTCCCATTCCATCAACAACTCTGACTCAAACAACAACAACCCAACCGACACAGAGGAGCCTTTGTCCCCTTCATCACCCGCCGACGAGCCCATCTTCAGCGACAGCAGCAACACCATCGGCCGCGAACGACGCGAGTCTGTCGCTGCCCTCAACAACCCGGGCCAGCGATCCACCGACAGCTTGCGCAGGTTGTCCAAGAGCTTTCAGGAGTCCAACCTGCCGGTGGGTTTCATGGCTGCCACTGCAGAGATGTCATCAACGGTGATGACGGCGGCACGCTCGCGATCCAATACCGGGCGCACGCGCTCGTCGACTGTCAGCGATTCGGAAGAACGTAACAAGAACCTCCAGAACCAGCGGACACCATCAAAAGGAGGCGACGGCATCCTCGAGACGCTCGATGAACAGAAACACTTTTCTGCCCCCTACCCGAATGGCAACACCAACACCAACGGCTTTGGCACATATGGCGCCAACGCAGTATCAGGAGACGCACAGAACAGCAAGGAGGGTAGCGCTCCCAACGCTGCCGTTCATCCGACAATATCAGGAGCAGGGACCGAGCACGGTGCTGCTGCACGTGGCAACGCTGCAGGCAACGCTGCGCCCGCGAATGCCCCCGCCGATTGCGATCTGTACAACGAGTACGACAACGGCTACCACTTCCCGCCCAAGTACTCCAAGAGCGAATCCTTGCGCCACGGCGCCGCCGCCTTTTGGCACTATACAAAGACACCACTCGGCTTCATTGTTGTTCTGTATGGCCTAAACATTGTCGCCTGGGGTGCTATGATCTTTTTTTTGCTGTTAAGTGCCGCCCCGGCCATGTGCCACCCGACCTGCAACGACATCAACTCGCCGCGCCGCAAGTGGATCGAGACCGACTCCCAGATTTTGAATGGCCTCTTCTGTGTCACCGGCTTCGGCCTCGCGCCCTACCGCTTCCGCGACATGTACTACTACCTCCAGTGGCGCATCGGCAAGAACGAGAAGGGCATCCGACGCTTGGCGGGTATCCACCGCGGCTGGCTGCGTCTGTCCGGCTCTGAGGATCTGCCCATCACCACTGGCCCCGGCAACGTCCCCGCCGAGACCCCTTGCAGCGTCATCCCGTTTCCCGAATCCAAGATTCCCGACAAGCCACTGACGGGCCAGCGTGCGCCGCCGACGCGGCCCTGGGTCATTTTGTTCGTGCTGGGCATGATGGTTGCCAACACGGTCCTGCAGGCCGTTCTTGCAGGCCTCATGTGGGGCATGAACCGGTACGATCGGCCCTCGTGGTCCACGGGTCTGTTTGTTGCCCTGGGCTGTATGGCTGGTGCCGCCGGCGGTCTGGGCATGTTTGTTGAAGGCAGGCGGGTCAAGGGGATCGAGGGTGTGCCACTGTCGGACGAGGACCGTGCCAAGCTAGCCAAGGACCGCGAGCTCGGCATCTACCACTACAACAACCTCAAGGACAAGAAGCCCAAGGAGAAGGACAACCACAACCCCGACCTCGAGGCCGGCAAGAAGTAGTGCTGCCGCTCCTGAGCGTTCTTGAGTGTTGCGTTTGTGCGGCTGTGTTCCGGTTGCGTTTTGATGTCTGCTTCTTGTTGTCGTTTCCCACCAACATTATACCACACACGTTTTTGTATTTTTTTCTGTTTTCCTTTTTGTGCATTGCTTTGGCTTTTTTCTTTCTTTTTTTCTTTCTTTTTTCTTCTTTTTGTTTTGTTCCGTTTTGTTTCGCTTTGGATACACAAAACATATCTTGACGGCAAAGGCGTTTCGGCCCATGAGAACAAGCGGTTCTTCCTTTTCGATAATCGAACTTTAGACTGTATGGACGTCGATTTTGGTCGACACCAGCCTTCAATATTTTTATACCGTTTTAATCCTCCCCGAGAAACCTTTAGAAAGAGCTGAGTCTTAGGATAGCTACTGTATATAATAGAAACGAGCCTCACAGCCCCTTCCCGC
The DNA here is from genome assembly GCA_019925375.1 of Sporothrix euskadiensis. Lineage (NCBI taxonomy): Eukaryota > Fungi > Ascomycota > Sordariomycetes > Ophiostomatales > Ophiostomataceae > Sporothrix > Sporothrix euskadiensis. The sequence continues at coordinate 693,577 of JADHKQ010000019.1, read as the reverse complement.
AAGATCCGGGCGTGAGCTGCATTGCTACTACGGAGTACTTTTAACGTTTTTACCCTGGTGAAGATCTGAGAGGTGGAGGAACAGTCAGCAGGAATTCTAGGTTGAATAGCGTGTCACATGATCGACACGCGAAAGTCTGTCTCGATGGCTGAGAAGGCCCAGAACAGTTTCCTCTTTCCAGTAATGCCAGATAACGATAAGGAACACGGCCCCCTGGAGAGAGCGCTGGAGCTTGCACCTAACGCGTCGAGGAATACCCACCTGCGGCGCCTTAGCTCTTCTGGAGTCTGGCGCGCGCGCGACCGTCCAGCAAGCGAGCTACAATACCCCTGGCCAAGGACCCAAAAAAGGGGAACAGCTGTCCACACTGCAGAAGAGAGACGACCTGCACATCGCGAGATTACCCTTTGATCGCTCCTTCCGTTTTTCTTCATCTGTGACGTTATCCACACATTTCGACTTTCCTCTTTCGACTTTCGACTTTCGACTCCCACATTCCTTTGCCAATCTCTTCTCGACCACTCCTCTAATCACCACCGAGGCCTCCCTCCACAATGGCGCCTGCTGCAAAGAACAAGAACAAGTACTCGGTGATCCTGCCGACGTTCAACGAGCGCCAGAACCTGCCCGTTGTCGCCTGGCTGCTGAACCGGACCTTTACTCAGGAGTGAGTTGAGAGAAGAGGAGAGAAGGGAAGAGATGGACTGACAGGGGAAGAAACTGGTTGACTAACTCATGGTCTACAGAAACATTGACTGGGAACTCATCATTGTCGACGATGGCTCCCCCGACGGCACCCAGGAGGTCGCCAAGCAGCTCGTCAAGGTCTACGCGCCGCATGTTGTGCTCAAGACCCGCACAGGCAAGCTCGGCCTCGGCACCGCCTACGTCCACGGCCTGCAGTTCGCCAAGGGCAACTTTATCATCATCATGGACGCCGACTTCTCGCACCACCCCAAGTTCATCCCGCAGATGATTGCCCTGCAGGCCAAGGCCGACTACGACATTGTCACGGGCACGCGCTATGCACCCGGTGGCGGTGTGCACGGCTGGGACCTGCGCCGCCGGCTGACGAGCAAGGGCGCCAACATCTTTGCCGACACAGTGCTGCGGCCCGGTGTTTCCGACCTGACAGGCTCGTTCCGGCTGTACAAGCGGTCGGTTCTCGAGAAGCTGTTTGAGAGCACAGACGTGCGCGGTTTCGGCATGCAGATGGCGCTGGCGGTGACGGCCAAGGCGATGGGCTATACGATTGCCGAGGTGCCGATTACCTTTGTGGACCGCGTGTACGGCGACTCCAAGATGAGCGCGTCGGACATTGCCGAGTACGTGACGGGTGTCGTGAAGCTGTGGATGAAGGTGTAGACGGCAGCGGTGGGGAGAATGAGAATCGCGGAAATCACTGAAAACGGGGGGACACATAATACTGATGAGGAGCTGAGGCTGTGTCGACGCGGCTGTACTATGACTGTACTATTTCTTTTGTCACTTTTTGGGCGCTTTATATACACAAATACATTGGCATTGCTTTTTTTTTTTTTTTTTTTTTTTTTTTTCCTAATCACCATGGGCCATCACAGCTTAAAGTCTGCATTCGTCTTTTCCCAGCCTTGCCCTTCGGCTGGCGTCTGGTCTGCCACGCGCTGCGCCAGGTTCAGCTTCATCGCCTTGGCCCGGTCGGTGCACAGCTCGTACATGGTGGACAGGTTGAAGAGCAGAGTATGCGACGAGTAGCCCGCATCCACCAGACCCTCGAGCACGGCGCGCCCTTGCTGCATCTGGCCGACATAGAGCAGACACACAGCCAGATTAACACCAATCATCTCGTCGTCGGGCGCGTCTTCGCGGAGTGTGCGCCAGGCTTCGAGTGCCGTCGTGTACTCGCCGTCGGCCATGTCGCAGAGGGCGGACACGACACGGGGTGCGAGGTCGTCGCCCGCGCTGTTCTCGGTCTTTTTTGAAGCAAAGGGCGACGAGTCGTCCTCCTTTTTTGTTGGCGCACCGCTCTGTCCCATGGACGCCCGCGCTTCGTCGACATCGCCCAGCTGCAACCACAGCAGTGCCTTGGCCATGTCGATGCGACGGGAGGTCAACGTCGCGGTTGATGAAGGGGGAGACGAAGCCGATGACGATAGATTCGAGAGATGGGCCGCCGCACCTGCCATGTCGTCCATTTCAATGAGAGCACCCGCCACCTGGATGCCCAGCTCCGACAGCCGGGCCTTCCACAGCTCGCGCGCCGAGTTGTCGTGTGTGGCCAGGGCAGCAGCAATGCGCACCCGTGCCTCGCGGGCCAGCTCGTAGTAGCTCATGACAGCACGGCGGGGGTCGCCAAAGCCGAGAGCCTGCAGGCGGACGTGCAGGACACGCAGCTCCCAGGGCACCAGGTGCGGTGGCAGGCCCGAGTGGTCGTTTGGGTCGAGCTCGCCCCGGTAAAAGGGACTGTTGAGATCCTCCAGGGCCTTGGCTTCCTGGGCAGCCAATGATGTCGCGTCAATCAACAGTAGACAGGCAAGGCGGGTATACAACAAGGAGAAAATGCGGACGTGGTCGGTTGGGTCGGGAATGGCAACGAGCTGACGAGCAGCGACGATAGCAGCCGCGCGGAAGTGGCCGGCCGCCAGCAGGCCAGACAGGTCAGACAGGTCAGACAGGTCGGCCGAGCCGGCTGAACCGACAGCTTCGTCCGGATTGGGCTGGCGCTTCGAGATCCGAAACGGTTGTGGCACGTTGGCGCCGGCAGCAGTGGCTGGCAGCTGGTGATAGATCTCGGGCCGTAGCAGGTAGATGAAGTCTTTTGCCCGTGGCGTGGGTGGTGGCTGTGATTTTGCCGAGACGGCTGCATCTATGCTCAGACCAAGCCCGCTGGCCGCTCCGCCGCCGCCGCCTCCTCGCGACGGAGGCGGCGACTGTTGTGATGTTTGGCTCATTGGGGAGCCAGGCCCCGGACCAGGGCTTCGTCGCCGTGCGCTTGTGTATCGAGAGGGTGTGAGGCCGTGGACGGAGGCCGTCTGTGGTGGTGGGGAGAGAGGAGAGAGCTGTGAGGAGGGAGAGGGAGAGGTCGGAGCGGCCTGGGGCCGGATCGAGAGTGTCGATGGTGAGAGGGGGCTGTCGATGTTAGTGAGAGAACGCTGCCGAGAGAAGTTGTCGAGAGACGCATGCAAACAAACTCACTCTTCAGCGTCCAATGGGCCCTTGGTAGATGATCGTGGCCTTGTGGCTGTTCGTGTTAGTCGCTGCCTGCTTTCTCGAGATATCTCCTTATCGAAGTCGAGGTGCATTCCAGTGACGTACCTTTTGTCGACGATTTGTTCCGCACATGGCCTTTGCCGCTGTTGGACGGCCGCGCTCCGTCCATTGTGTGTAGTGTACTTGTGTCTGGCTGATGTGCTGTTGAGTGGCGTAGGGTAATGTAGGTAAAAACGGGTGTCAGTTGGTCGTCTCTTTGTACCGGTGACGTTGTTTTGGTAGCTCCAGGAGCTCTGTTGAGTGGGCCAGGTACAGATCGTTGTAAAGGGGTACAAATATGCGTATAGAGCGCACCGTTACAGGACATGCATATAACCGACTCTACGAGCATCATGCCGTATTACGGCGTCTTGGCCGCCAAGACACAGATTAGCGGCCCAGTCACAAGGCACACCAGGACACCCTCTCACCCTCTCTGACCCTCTCTTGGGTCAGGCTGGACGGACTCCGGAGTAAGGAAGGATGACGAGGGGAGATAAGCAGTTCTGTAAGAAAAGTTCAGGGTCCTCGAGGTTCACCGACGATCTCGTGGGCTGGGTTTTTGTTTCTTACACACTTTTTTTTGTCTCTTTTTCTGGCCTTCATTTCTGTCCTTTTTTGTCGTTTTTGTTGACATCACTTACAGCGGGCAAACAGCACTGAAGACAGCTCCCTCTCGCTATCGCTGTAAGCGGGCATTACTTACATCGCCCCTGCCCAACAGAGAACACCAGACAAAAGCAGAAGAACAACGTCACAAATAGAAACGACAATATGCCTCTCGCTATGCCGTCCAAGGCGACACTCGTCGCTCTGTCGCTGGTGCCTGTCGTGGCCCCGACTGCTTACTTGCTGTTGATTCGGGCCATCACCTCGCGCTGCATTGCCGTCTCAGCTACACAGAAGCGTGTGTTGACGCCCAAGGACAAGGAAGCTGTTGCTGCCTCAGCTTCGACTTCTTTGAAGACAACATACTCTCCCGAGACGACCGCCGCCGATACTGTCCCGCCGCACTCGATCCCCGACGAGGTCTTTGCCGACGGTGCTCCCTATGTCGTCTACTGCGAGCGCGTCGTCTCCAAGCCGGTGCCCATCAAGAGCCTGACCGTTGAGGGCAGCCACGGCGGCAATGATAATGATAATGCCTCGTCTGGTGCGCTGCTTACAACCTACCTTCGTGGCACCATGGGCGCTTTCGCGTGGACGCCCATGGGCATCATTATGCACCGCATCATCCAGGACCCGGCCTTGCGTGCCACGTTTGGTGCCGACCACCTGGAGAGCCTCAACTTTGCCAAGGACGACATCGCCTGCGGCCCGCACAAAGTGACATATCGCAGCAGCGACCGCGCCGAGATGATGACGCAGCGGCTGGTCGATAAGCCGGACCTGGTGGTGCACGCCGTCATTGTGGCCGCGGTGGAGACGACGGCGTCGGGCAGCGAGGTCGTCTTTGTCAACGAGACGTGGTTCTGGCGCCATGCCACGGAGGAGGCGCCGTCGATGCTCGAGAGCGCGGCCGGCCGGTGGTTGCACACGCTGATCGGTGGCTGGATGATTTTCAAGGGCACGAGCAAGGTCACGGCTCCCGTCAAGGCGAAGAAGGAGTAGGTGGGAATAGAGTTTTTTTTGAGAAGAGAGTTGTTTGGAGGCTGTTTGATTTTTTTTTCCGCTTAGTTTCTTTTTTCTACGCCGATTCCTTACGTTTATGATTTCGTTTTGTTTCACATCTTGTAGCTGTCGTCCGTTTTGACACCAGCTGTTTGCAGTCGGAGGCAGAGTTTATGAAGGGAAGGATAGCCGCTGCGCTCTTTACTTCTTATTCCTGTCTAATATACGTCGTATCCGTTGAATGATGGGTATTCGCTTGCTAGTATGATACTCGTATTTCACCAAACTCTTAATGATGCAATCGAGTGCAATCAGTTGGTGCAGTCACCCTCCAAGTAAAAGGCGCTCACAGTCATATCAATGGCTGTGTCGACCTTCAACGTGCAAGTAAAGGTAGTTGCCGTCGACGACGCTGGAACGTCGATTCTAAAGTCAATGTATGCATCCTCTCCGTAGCCCATGTAGAACGGCGACCAGCCATTGCTGTTAGCATCATTGTCGGCCTGGCAGGCGATGTTGTTGATGTGGCCCGTGTTGGCATCCTTGTCGCTGCCAATGAGATATGAAAAGCCAAAATAGTAGGTTCTGCCAACAACAGTACGGACTGTCCGCGTGAATGTGACGGCAATCGTGGCTTTCGGGGGCGCATCGGCCAGGAAAAAGTTGGCGCAGGATCCGTCGGGGTAGTCGTTGTACGGATCGTCCATGCACGTGGCCGGGTAGCTGACCGTGACATCGAGGCCGGGTTCGTATTGCCAGGCTTGGGGAGCGCTGACGCCCGTCACTTGGTCGGCGAACAGGTTGGCGTCGCACGGGAGGTTCGAGGCAACGGGTGCCGATGAAGAGGAGGAGACAGACGCTGAGGGTGCTCGATGAAGAGGAGGAGACAGACGCCAAGGGCTGAGCAGGACGGCAGCGAGAAGCCTCAACGGCCGAAGCAGCCACGAGGCTGAGAATGAACGACAGACGCATGGTGTATATTCGAGAGGACGACGACGAAGCGAAGGCTAAGGAGGAACTCGCTCAAAGTCGTCGTTGTTGAGATGCTTGAGAAGACATTGTGAAATTCAAACAGACAGGAACTGGAAACATTGTTGCTTTTATCACAGGATCACCGAAAAATTGGTCAAAATAGAGTCAATCTCGACTCCGTACGTCGTAAATATACAACGCCACAAAAAGTCAACATTTATTGCCAATAGATTGTTGGAGGCCTTGCCTAATTCGACTGCTATTGATACAGGGAAAAGCAAGTTGTGAACAAAGTAGGAAATGTGCAAAAAAGGGGCGTGTCTAGGCGCGCACAAACTTCGTCTTCCTGGCGGCTTGCACGCGGTGGCGTCCCCATGCCTTGCACCGGCTGAAATTCGATCTATGGCTTTCATATTCAGACTTCATCATGAGGTGCAAAGTAGAAATAATATAATCAAATAGCAGTTCATCTTTACTTTGAACTTGTACAGTAGTTGAAAGTTGAAAACACCAATCAGAACGTGTGAGACTGGCTTGCATGATGTCGAGATGGGTGAAGTGTTTCTTGTTTTGTTTTCCCTCCAAAAAAGAAAAGAAAAAGAAAAGCTGTTCAAATTCTCTTCTTTTGTCGTCCCTTTTGAACTCTTCAACAAAAATTCACAATCCCATCGCACCTCAGCTTTTGTTACAACAGCTCGTGTAAGTCTTGGCTCTTCGGCAGACGGACAGCACTGCCCGACGGGCTATTCTTTCCTTTGACTGCACCTCAAGAAAACACATTCATGTCATCCCGTCTGTTTCGATTTTATTCTCCGGGAAAGTGTGAGCCCCAGATCACCCCCGCCTTTTTCTCCTATCTGCCTTCCGGCTTCCCTGCCGTGTTTCAGCCTTCTGTTGTCATCAAATCTTGCCGTGCCTCTTTGTGGCCATCACTACCTTTTCAAACGCAACCCATCTATTGTCCCTTCATCACATCTCCTGTAAGGCAACTTTCAAAGGCAAATATGACAAGCTTTATAAAGTGAATACGGAAAAGTAGTAGGGTAGTGTTCGGGCGGATAGACGGACTCGTCCTTTGCCCGCCTCCGTCGATCGATCGAGAGATCTTGGAGTCGGGACCGAAAATTCTCTGCACACATGACACATTCGAAGCCGTTGCATTTTCTCTAGAACGATAGGCTTTTAAAGATAGTTCTCAAAGATAGTTTTCATGGGTCTTGAGTATATCTTTTTCATTCCATTAATAAAATGCGAATGTAGTTGCAGTTCTGTGGGCCTAGAGCCAGTTGTGGCCCAGCATGAAGGCCCAGATATCAACAAGCATACAAAACCAGGAGACATCAATCGACTGCCGCTTTGTGGTGGTGCAGAGCCAACATCAACAGGGCCCGGACCAAGACGGGCTCTGCTGTGCTATTCTCAAATCATTCTCATACCGAGAGGCTTTGTTTGTCCGAAAGGAAGGGGCTGGGCACCGGGCCACGATTGCGACCATGGCCGTCCTCTCTGTCTGACTGCCATTTTTTTTTTTTGGCGAGGCTCCATACTCGTATTGTGTGAAGTAACCATTGGGCATATCCTCCCTTAAGACTCCTGCATGAAGGACAACGCACTTCCATTGTTTTGGACTCCTACATTTCGCCGCATTTTATATAGATTCTCTCGATCTGGACGGTCTCAATATATGCCAGAGACAAAGAGAGACACGCAGACTAAGACTGAAAGGAACTGGACGCGCGTGCTCATTTACAGCTTCGCTGAGAGGTAGTTTCTCCTTCGTCTTATGTACACTTGCTGTCGGTCCATTACCGCCGACATGAGCCTCAGCCAAGACATCATATACGAAAGGAACGGCCTTCGTTTATTGTACGAGATTTATCTTGCATTTTCAAATGCTTCCTTACGGCATAAGATACCAGACTCAAGAGCTACTTTTTAAAATGGTTTGTTTTCCATATGGGTTTTTTTTTTTTTTTTTGAAAAAAAAAACCGACCGGCAAAATAACACTTCGATACACAAAACAGGTTCTGGCCAGTAGATACAAAGCTAAAACGATACCAGAGTAAAATCTACATTATCTTAAGAAGACAAGTAGACTTGAAAAGGGACAACAATGAAGCACAAAATTCGTTGTTAAGAGTGACATGCCTCAAGAGCAAGCCGACTACGGCGTATTTTCTGATCTTATTGTTAACCCTCTCCTGCTCAACATATTACATAATCACATAGCAGTAAGGATCCTGATTGTTTTCTTTTTGTCTTTTTTGTAAAAACTAGGGGTCTGGACGAGGATATGAGAGAACTTCTTTATTTTGTCATCTCCATCCGTCATCAATGACTGCCCTTTTGTATATTTGTGTTTTGAGTTTTGCCCCCAAAACGATAATAGCAACGACAATCTCCAAGCAAACCAGGTATTTTTTTTGGTGGCCCCCATTAAAGAATAAAGCAGCGTGTACGAACCAGTAAAAAGATAACGAAAGTGAAGGCACCGCAATTATCCCGAAACAAACTTTCACGCGGCGGCGATGGTAGAAAGAACACAGGAAAGTTAACATCCCACCCATGCAACAGAAGACCCAACGAATAAAAAAAAACAGAGATCAGGGTAAACAGAGTTTAATCGTACAATCACAATTTTTTGGGGAGACGAAAAAACAGCGAGGCAAAAAGGAAAATAAAAGAGTAGTTTGAGTATGTGTCTCTGTGAGCACCGCAATTTTTTTTCTGGTATCTGTCTCTCAGTCTTTCCACTCTCTCAATCTGTAGTACACAAACAAAACAAAAGAAAAGTAAAGACAAAAAAGGACAAAGACAAAGAGTTGAATGATAATCGAAACACACCATACGCACCATACGATAACAAAAAATAGGAGACAGTTGGGTTAAGTAAGCAGACAAAAAAAGTTAAGAGACTTAAAGGAAAACAAGTAGTAATAAAAATTAAAGCAACGACAGAAACGAAAAGAAAACGTGCTCTAGGCATCTCTTCATCTTTTCATCTTTTCAGCAGACAGCCTTCTTCTCTGTTCTCCTTGGGACCAGAAAAGGAGAGAGCGCTGGCAACTCAAGCCCCCTAGTGGTAGTTGCCGCCCCAGCCGCGCTGCTGCTGCTGGTTGCTGTAGTAGGCGTTGCTACCGAAGCCACCCTGGCCGCCGTGGCCGCCGTGCTGGGCATTGTGGCCACCGTAGGCACCAACATAGGGGTTGTTACCGTGCTGGTTGCCACCATAGCCGCCCGCACCGCCAGCCACCGTCTGGTTGTTGCCGTGCAGACCACCGGCACCGTGCTGCTGCAGGTGCGAGGGATAGCCGCTGTAGCCGCCCTGCTGGGAAGACTGGGGAGGAGGCAGGGCCTGCGAGGACTGCGTGTTGGTGGCCGAGCCAGGACGGGCCAGACCCGAAGGGGTAGGGCCAGCGCCAGCTCCCTTGGAGGCGTCGCCGTAGGGCTTCAGGTCATCAGCACCGGTCTGCTGCGAGCCCACCTGAGACTGCTGCGCACCGTAGCCCTGACCGGCAGCCTGCGACTGGTACGAAGAGGCACCGCCGCGGCCGTAGCTGCCCTCCCCACCAAAGCCAGTCTGGGACTGGCCAGCACCAACACGACCGTAGTCGCTCAAGCCGGCAGAGCCCAGGCCACTGTTGTCAACGCCGGCACCGCGGTGCAAGGACGAAGCGCCGCCGAAGCCGCCGGTGGCCTGCGAGGAGTGCTGGTCGTACTGGGAGGGCATGTTGTTGTAAGGGTGGTGCTGCGCGTTGCCGTAGCCGCCCTTGCCGCCGTAAGGAGCCGCAAAGTTGTTCTGGCCACCGAAAGCGCCGTACTGCATGTACTGGGCGTAGTAGGGACTGCCGTAGTAAGGGTGATTCGCGTACGAGCCGTACTGGTTGTTCTGGTGCTGCTGCTGACCGTGCTGGCCCTGAGCACTAGCGCCCTGCTGCTGCTGGGACTGGGCCTGGCCGGCGACGGCGGGGTTGGGGGTTGAGGTACCGCTGTTCTGGGCGTCAGCGGCGGCGGTCGAAGTGGCGGCGGCGGCACTACCGAAGCGGGAGGCACCGCTGCTCTGGGGATACTGGCTGAGCGAGTCGTAACCACCGTACGAGCGCTGGTTGTTCTGGGTGCCGTCCTGGTGGCCCTGGCCGACCTGCTGGCCGTAAGCCTGGTAGTAGTTGTTGTACTGGGGCATGCGGCTCTGGGCGTCAGAGGTGAAGTACTGCGAGTACTCGTTGGGGGCAGCGGAGCTGTAGGCGGCGGGAGCCTGCTGGGCCTGGGTGGAGGCGCTGGGGAGGCCCTGGTAGTTGTCGAACTGGGAGTTTGCCGAGGTCTGGGCCTGGGCCTGAGCCTGAGCGGGCTGGCCGTAGGCATCGTATGGCTTCTGGCCAAAGGCAGACTCCTGTGCAGCCTGGCCGTAGCGGCCGTACTGCTGGGTGTTCTGAGCCGCGGTCTGGGCGGCAGGGCCAGTAGGCGGGGGGACAGGTGCGGCGGCAGCAGGACCGGACGGCAGGGTAGAGGTGGCGGTGGGGGTAGCGGTGGCCTGCTTCTGGGTGCCGAAAGCGTCGGGGACCGATGCAGGGTGTGCAACAGGCGGGAGAGAGGCGCGGGGTTGGGCGACAGGCGACTCATCGGGCGGCTGGGTGCGGGTTTCGGGCTCCTCACGATCACCGTCGATGTCTTCGTTATCGGCACCGTTGAAGTTCAGAGCACCGAACTGCACAGCAGCGCGGTCGACCTCACGGCCAACAGGCATGCGGACGGCCTCTTCCTGGTCGAGAATGCGGCGCGAGTAGCTGGGGGTGCGGACGGCGCCGCGGTCGGTGGCCTTGGTAGCAGTGGCAGCAAAGCCGCTGCCGACCGGGGCAGGCTTAGCAGCGTGCTGCTGGTGAGAGGCGGAGATGGGGGTGCTGGTGCCGGCGAGAGCAGCGGCAGCACGGGGGTCCCAAGAGTCGGCGGCCTCGCTGTGGAGGGTATCGGTCTCGGGCGGGTGGGAGGAGTCGGCAACCTGTTCGAGGTTGCTTTCGGTAAGTGCATCCGTGGAGGGAGCAATGGCGACCTCGGGCACGACAACAGCAGGAACGGCGACGTCCGGCGCCGCCGCTTCCGTGACAACGGGTGTGGCGTCGTTGTCGGCTGCTGACTCGGGCCCGGCGTCGGCAGTGGGCGCGGAAGAGGTAGTAGGGGCTGCGGTAGGGGCGGTGGTAGTAGAGGTGGGGAGAGAGTCGGTGGCGTCTGTGGGTGCCTTGGGTGCAGGAGCGGCCTCCTTGGGCTTCGCAACGACCTTGGGCGGGTGAACGACGGTGACTTGGCGCAGCATGCTTGCCCAAGTCTTGGCAGCAGGAGCAGCAGATGAGGGAGCAGCCGATGTAGTAGTAGAGGGTGCAGCGGCGGCAGAAGTGGCAGCAGCGGTCGGTTCGGGAGTGGACTCGTCAGCAGACCATGCTTGCGACTCCTCGGTTGGGACAGAAAGGGGGGCATCGGTGCGGGCGGTGCCGTTTGCGGCAGCAGCAGGGGCCGAGCGGCCACGAGCACTGCGACCACCGCGCTCAACAGCCCGAGCATTCGCACGACCACGGGTCTTGTCGAGGCCTGCGCCTTCACGTCTGGGGGGCCGAGCTGCAGGTGCTTCGGCGGCGGTTGTGGTCTTTGTCTTCGCTGAAGCCTTCTTGGGCTTGGAAACCTCGTCCCACTGCGAAATGGTGCCTAGAGGGGGAGATGGTGGTTAGCCTGGGTCAAGAGGTGGTGTGACGAGAAACAGGAAAACAGGAGCGAGAGATGGAGCTTCACGAAAGGGAGGAGAAAGACTGAGCGTCAAGGCAGGAGATGGCGTTGTCCATAGCAATTGATGCCATTGATGATGGCCAGCACCTGTTGATGTGTCCCGACGCTCGCGTGATGCATGCTGTTTGGTGAATCAAGGGAGGATGATGCTTGGTTAAGCAAAGCTCGAGAAAGCACGTGTCCACCTTTTCGAAGCTCCAAAATCTCCCTTTTTTTTATAAAAAAAAGCAGAAAAAGCAGAAAAAACTCACCTTCGGCAATGCGCGTGACCGTCAGGTTCTCGTCACCATCCGTCTCGCGCAGAGCAAACAAGACATCGACCTCCGACCAGTCAGGGAACATTTCGCGGATGAGTGTCGTCTTGGCTCCGTAGAGCTTCTTCAGCTGGCCAATCTCGCCCTCGTCCTCGAGGGATGCGGATGCTAGGCTGCTGTCGTCGTTCTTTGCGTCACCGTTTGTCCGGCGCGTGCTGCCACGGCCAGCGTAACCCCCTCTGCCACCGCGTGCGGCGCCCCGGCCACCGCGTGTGGCAGCCGGTCGGGACTGTACCTCGGACGACATTGTGTCTGGAGAGGGAATCTGTGTTATGTGAAGAAGAAAAAAGAGATTGGGCGTCTCAACACCGAGGATGGATGGTCCACGATGTGAAAAGCGAGGAGAGAGAGAGAGAGAGAGGGAGGAGAAGATCGAGTCGAGATGCGAGTTAACGACGAGATAGTGGAGGGGTGGGAGGATGGGAGGGTCGTTTTTTCAGAGTGTGAAAAAACGAGGATTTCGAAGATTTTCGCGATCGCGGCTGAAAACGCGGGCTGCGGTCAGCTTAATTGGAGAGGGACAGAGCAAAAGGTCGCCAGTCGGCACGACGAAGCAAAACGGGAGACGAGGCCCGTGGGAAGGGAGTAGAGGGGAGTCGAACCGCGAAGACGATGGTGATGCGATGGTGAGGCTGCTTCGTTGAAGGCGAAGAGAAGAGAATGAAGTGTGATGACGATGGAAGATGGAAAGGGAAAGCGTGGCCAGGAGAAGAAGGAAGGGATTTTGGAGAACTTGTCATGTGTGCGTGGTGCCTGCTAATTCCTGCTAGCGGGTTGCTATTGTGGGCACTGTTGCTCTTGGGCTCGCTTTGGCTCGTGTTGGCCCCGTTGGCTGGTTGGGTTGCTGTGTGCGCTGTGGCTTTTTTATTTCTATTTTAGCTGAGCGCCCTCAATCAGAGTGAGGGTGGAAAGGTGGAAAACTTCTGCGGTCGCGCCTTCCCTCCCTGAGCCTCCCTTCCCCTATTTTTGTCGTTTGTACGGAGTGCAAGACACGACAGGCGCGACTCTGCACGCCTGGTTCCAGGCCAAGGGGCCCTACAGCCGCCGAGGCAACCACGACCCAAAGACACACGAACGGGCCTGACCACCTGAAAAAAGGCCAAAAAAAAAGGCAAAAAAGGCAAAAAAGGAAAAGAAGGAAACCGCCCTTTTTGGCAGGAGGTACCAGTACCTTGTGCTCGAGGCCCCCTTCGTTACAACGCAAGTCACAGTCTCAATAGTCTCCACAGAGAGGCCTTGCTGTGGGGCGCAGGTCGCCCATCTGTGCCCATCTGCGCCCATCTGCGCCTACTCTGCGTCCCCGTCTGCAGGTCCTCACCAGAGGGTCCTGCAGGCAAGGAAGCTTTTCCCCTGGGCCCCCCTAGCGGGTGGTGCAGCCCTGTTTTTGCGAACTGGTTTTTGCGAACTGGTTTTTGTGAACTGGTTTTGTCATGCGCGCGAAACCCCGCGCGCAACGAGAGCTGGAAAAGCGAAAGCGCAACAGTCCAAGGAGAATCTAAGGGGAGTCTAAAGGGGCGCTAGCGGTACAGCAGCAGGTACTGGTACTTCTTTCTTGTACACATTAGTTCGTAGTTCGTACAGGCACATTACCAGGTGGCTGGGGAAGGGAGGGAGGAACATTGGGATACGTTCTCCACTTGTCAGCTGCTGCCAGCCGACAAGCAGACGGGGCAGCCAATAACGATAAAGGAGCGGACCCACTCGATTTGCTGGTAGCTACCAGAAGCAAACGGATGTGTAACTTCAAGCCATGGCTTCGTTTTGTTTTGCACGTCTTGGGCGTAATTTGCACAAATGTCTGCACGTATTGACTGCACGTATTGAATCAGTTAAAAACCTCACATTCAAAGGCGTTGGGAGTGTGGCGCGTGCCATGAGTGTTTGTTGCCTTGCTGCAGGCTAGCATGTATCTTTGGAGTGTGAATGCCATATGTGCGGTACTTGCCCTAGCGTGAGGGCTGACAGGTGACGTGGTTGCACCAGGCACCTTGGAAAAGCGGCCTGGACCTGCAAAGGCCCTGCAAAAGGCCCTGCAAAAGGCCAGCTTGTTGCATGAAGCGATGACAGCTGTGGACAGAAATCAAGGCCTCGACTCTGCCCCGGCCAAGACAATCAATCCCTGCAGGGCAAATGTGTTTTCTCCATACGGAGTAATATTGTTTGCTCCGTGAGAGCTGTCCTCCGTAGCTTGGCATTCAAGACACGGCGACAGCCATTTGTTACAGTGTTACGACGTACAGTGTATATATGGCTACAACACAGTATAACACAGTAGGCGCACTGTATCTACCTCGTGGTTTTGGCATTTCAGGGCAGCCGTGGATAAGTTGTCAACAGCCTCGCCGACAACTCAACGACAGCTTCATATATCTCATAGATACGATGCCATTGACTCGATCTCGTCCTGGAGGTCACTCAAGATTTGGCATAGCAGCAAAATGCCAACTCATTGGCACCTCCGACGCCCTTTCTCGACGGCTTTGTGTAGCTGGAAAGATTTCAAAGCAACATGACGATAACTCGGCATGGAGAATTGGAGATGACAATGGCCAGGAACCCTCTGACTATTTCGTAGAACTGTCATCTCCAAAGGAGCCAAACGATACGCGGACACGACAATCGGCGACGCCGCAGACAAGAGATGGGAGAAGGCGGACAGTCAGGAACGACGGCGACATCGCGCCACAGTATCGCGTTCAGGTGATCATTCGACGTTGACAGAGAAGACAATTGCAGGATGTTTAACCGCCCGAACCACCGACTCGCCGATAGAGCTCCTCTTGTTCTCGTCCTTGCCCTCGACTTTGCCCTCTGCTCAGTACTCGTAGCATTTCGCTCTACTCGCCCTCGCTGTCTCGGAAACGCCGGAGTCGTCGTTCCCCAGGGCCGCTAAGCCCAGCCCATAGCGTCAGCAACGCGCTGCCCCTCCCACTGTGCATCTGCGTGCTTGCCGTGCGCCGTAGGCTCAACGCGGGGCAGCTTGTCTCTTGAACCCACAGTCACACACAGAGAGAAGGCGCCACCAAAACGCAGCTTCCTGCACCAGCACCACTTTTGTCTACCGAAGACGCCGGGGAGGGAAGGCGCAAAGGACCAGAGGGAAGCTTTGTAAAGGCCAGAAGCTGCCTTGCCTTTCCGTTGTTCCTCCCCATTGTTTTTTGCCTTATTTTACTACCCCATTGTCGTCATTCGGCTGTTTTTGTCTGACGGCTGTGTTTCCAGCTCGTCTCTTTTCTCTCTTCTCTCAACACTTTCCTCTCAACCCTTCTTCTTCTCTCTTGTGTCTCTCTCTGCCACTGATAGCTGATCAAGCTCCATGGCGGGCGCCGGCTTTGTCATGCACCATTAGACTGTGTATTCTTTTATTCCTCTTATTTTCTTTCTCTTTTCTTTTCTTTTATTTCAGCATCCTCTTCCTCACATCTTCCCACACACCCACACACCATGGAAAAGGTGACATCCAAACTGCCGTCGTGGGACACCACAAAAACGAAGAGCAAGCAGGGGTTCGACAAGGTTTGGGGCTGGGCCGACAAGCTTGGCGCGCCGGTCAACCGCTTTTCCAATCGCATTGGCAGCGAGGCCTTTTGGCCGACGACCCTCGACAAGGAAAGCGACAAAGCCGCGCGCATCCTGCGGTCCTTTTGCAGTACGTGCGCCCTCCCCTCGACATAAAAAAAGTTGTGCACCGCTAACAACAACAGAGGATGGTTTCTACACGGAAATCGAGAAGCCGTCCGGCCCTGATCGCGACGGCCCCAAGTCGAAGCAGCGCGTCCTAAAGAAAATCCCCCAGAAAGTGATTCAAAAGGCTGTCGGCCTCGCCATCTTCACGACTATGCGCACGGGCCTGTGGATCTCCGGCGCCGGCGGCTCGGGCGTGCTTGTTGCGCGCAAAGAGGACGGCACCTGGTCCGAGCCCTCGGGTATTTTACTCCACACGGCCGGTCTGGGATTCTTGGTTGGCGTCGACATCTACGACTGCGTGCTGGTAATCAACAACCGCAAGGCCCTAGCATCTTTTACAAAACTACGGGCAACACTCGGCGGCGAGATCAGCGCCGTGGCAGGCCCCGTGGGTGCCGGCGGTGTCCTTGAGAACGACGGCAAGTGGAAGGAGGCAAACCGGCCTGTGTTTACGTACCTCAAGTCGCGAGGTTTCTACGCAGGCGTGCAGGTCGACGGAACCATCATTGTCGAGCGCACCGACGAAAACAAACGATTCTACCACCAAGAGATTGCCGCCGTGGACATTTTGGCAGGCAAAGTCCGGCACCGGCCACCCGAGGTCAAAATGCTCATGGAAACACTCAAGGCGGCCGAGGGACGCACCGACATTGACGAGGACCTCATGGACGAGCTTGAGGGCCAGCCAGCACCTGGTGATGTTGATATTGATGCGCCAGGCACCGTCTTTGGCGTGCCTGACCCCGAAGACCCGGACCCATACGGTGTGCTAGCCCTCGAGAAGGAGGGTTTCGAGATCCGCGAAGCCTCAACACAATCCCGCCCATCCAGCCAAGTATTCGCCTTTAACCCGAGCCCCAGGAGCCCTGTCTACAATACGTTCCACAACAGCCATCGGCGGACGGAAAGCAGCCTGAGCCAACGCCTCAGCATGGACCGCCGGCCGATTGTGCCCATGTCCGACATGGCCACCCAGACAGACCCCGTCCTCATCGAGCCCCACCCTGACGCAGAGGCCATTATGGCTGCCATGGCCAAAGCCGACGAAGAAGAAGCCGAGCGGGAACGCGAAGCTCTACGGGAGAAGGAGAGACAAAAGGAAAGCAGCAGCAGCAACTCTCTGGGGCTGGTTGTGCCCGAGGCGATTGACGAGGATGAGGAACGGAGCATTTATGAAGACGTTCCGGACGCACCGCAGATCGACTCAAAAAGCCCCGAAGCTCGTGGCATTGCTATCAGCACAAGCCCATGGGCTGACGAGAGCGGCAACCCCTACAGCGACGAAATCAAGCCCAAGGTGGCTCTTCCTTCAGGGCCGCCACCACCCCTGCCGCCACGGACAGCCATTGCTGTTGCCAAGCCGACAGATGTCTTTGTGGAGGTCAATCTGAATGGTGGCGATGCACCGGCTGAGAAGATCGGGAAGACTGAAAAGGCGGAGACGTTTGAGGAGATTGCCATTACCGATAACGAGGAAGTTCCTAATAAGGCGAGGGAGGAGGTTGAGAAGGTCGACTCTAACGTTGTTGAAGAGAAGGCCAAGACAGAGGAGGAAGTTGAAAAAAAAGAAAACTCTTCGAGTGATGAGGCTGAGAAGTTTGAGGAGACTTCTGAAACGGCACCCGAGAAGGCCGTGGACGAGAGGGAAGAAAAGACTGAGGACAAGTTGGACGTGAAGACGGAAGAGACGACAGACAAGAATCCGGATGGCAAGAAAGACGATTTGGAGACAGAAAAGAAGTCCACTGAGACGGACAAACCTCAAGACAGGGCTGCTGTTGTCGAGCCATAGACTGGCGTAGTTTGACGTGGTTTTGTTCTCTGTTTTTGGTCATTGCGGCACAACAACACCTCATTTATTAGCGATGCATGTATCTATAGAGCACATCACATGATGCATTATGAAATAGACTTGATCATGAATCCATTTTATGACATTAAAGATAAGCACTGCTTCAACAACGTGGTGCGAGATGTTTTGCGCGAGAGGCGGACGTGGTGTAAGTAAGTGCACGTGACCAAATTAGTCATTCCGTAGAGCATTCTGGCAGCTCGCTAATCCACCCGGCGCTAGTTCGTACAGCGGGCGCCTCGGCCGTCCCAGGGGCAGCACGCCACTGAACTGGAGATTATAAATGCAACTCAACTTCACGATAGTTTATGTCTTTTGTCATGAACATCTCTGCTACACAACACTCTTTATGAGAAGTTGAGACGCGAACATCACACACACACCCACACACACAATGTCGTCTGCAACAAGACTAGACCGGCCATCGGCTGCAGCCGAGGTCGCCGCCTCGCTCAACGACGGCAAGACACATTTGCTTCTCGCCGCCAGCGGTTCTGTCGCCACCATCAAACTGCCCTTGATTGCCGCCGCCTTCTCCCGCGTGCCCAACCTGTCCATCCGTGTCATCCTGACGCCCAACGCCGCCCAGTTCTTGCAGGGCCAGGCCGCCGAGCAGCCGCCTGTCGACTCGGCCTCGCTGCGCGGGCTGCCCAATGTCGACGCCGTCTATGTTGGGGACGCTGATGAGTGGCACCCGCCATGGACCCGCGGTGCACCTATCCTGCACATTGAGCTGCGTCGCTGGGCAGACATCCTGGTCGTCGCGCCCATGTCGGCCAACCTGCTGGCCAAGATTGCCAACGGGCTGTGCGACACGCTGCTGACGAGCGTCATCCGTGCCTGGGAGACGGACCCAGCCGTGGGTAAGCGGATCTTGGTGGCGCCGAGCATGAACACGGCCATGTGGAACCACCCGTTGACATCGCGGCAGCTGTCGACGTTGCGGGAGTCGTGGGGCGTGAAGCCGGCAAGGCTTGCCGTGACGCGGGACGACGAGTACAGTCACGCCGAGGAAGAAGAGGACAAGGAGGGCGAGAAGGGCGAAGAGGGCAAAGAGGGCAAAGAGGAGGAAGAGGAGACGCCCGGATGGTATGAGATCCTGGTGCCACAAAGCAAGGCTCTGGCATGTGGTGATGTTGGCCAAGGAGGCATGGCAGACTGGCGGGATATAGTGCTGGTGATCCGGGACCGGCTGTCTCTGTCACCAGAGTACTTTGACGAGTCATAACAAAGCACGGTGTAGATAATAAAAAGTCCGATAGCAGAGACATCATAGCGTAGGATACCCAATAGCACAGCGCAAATTTTACGAGACCTACTCATTGGTGACAGTGAATGACTTTTGTGTTGCAAACGGTGGATTTTAATTCACTCCCCGTTTACCATTTCTTCCAGCAGGTTCTTTACAAACGGCAGGAGTTGAATATATATCTAAGTCGGGACCATTTCCCCAATTCTCTTTTTTTTCACTGGAACTTCTCTTATGACAAGAAATTCACTCGACTTTCGATCAGTATTAGCACAGGAAGGCCCTATCTAAAGCCATGGAGTCTCCGACAACAGATTCGCCAAACTATGAGGCGTATGGCACCCTCCAGCCCAGCGACTGGCAAATTGCTACCTTGTTACTAACGCATAGCTTTAAAACAGGATCATCTCGTCTGTACCTTTCAAGTTCATCGTCGGACCGCAGAGACGGAAGTTTTATATCCACTCTGGACTTGTTGCCGCGCAGTCTCAAACTCTTTCCACTCTGGTCAATGGTCCCATGAAAGAGGGCATCGAGAAGTGTGCAGTCTGGCCCGACACAGACGAAGACACCTTTGCTCGCTTTGCCATGTTTGCGTACACCGGCGACTATGACGGACTGGAGAGAATCAACCTGTATAAAGATAACAGTGCCTCGGTTTCTGATTATTCTACTGCGCCTGAACCCAAAAAGAAGGGTACTAATAGGCGGCACCACCGCACCCTTTTCTATGATCACAACGATCCCCTTTCATGTGACGAGCCCGAGCCTCCTATTGAGCCGACTCCGCTCCTGCCCAAGATTGGTTGTCCAGATTCTTGGTGCACTCATGAGACGGCTACGTGGGCAGATGGTCCTGATATCTTTATGGTCCATGCTCGGGTGTACGTTTTTGCCGACTTTTACAATATCGGCAAGTTGAGGGTGCTTGCATTGCGAAAGCTTCACCGTTTAATTCTTCAGTTTGCGGTCACAAGCGAAACCTCGGGAGTTGTGATCAATCTAGCACGCTACACCTACGAGAACACCCGACAAACTAGAAGCGACTTTCTGCGTACCATGGTAAGCCGGTACTGCGCCTCTGCCCTCCTAAAGTTTCGGGACGATCTCGAGGTCGATGCTCTTATCCGACAGATACCAGACCTGTCTGCCGACATTATACAAAGCTTGCAGCTTTGATTGCAAACACTGCCTATGCTCCAAATGGGACATATGATGGCCAAGGGCTCAATGTATGAATATCCTGTACTAGATGGGAAAAAAGATGCAACATTGTGGAATATTCCATGCTGCCTTTTTGAACAGCGTGGGTAAGAGTAAAATTTGTATATCAATATATGAGTGAATGTTCTGACTAATCATAATCAAGAAATTGTGAATAGAAAAAAGAAAGAGTGAATGCACACGATGCTGTAAAAACAGACATAAATAACCGGCATCCCCTACCTACCAGGAAGTCGACTGTTGGAGACAGCAGCCAAGCCAACGAACCCATCTACACGAACCAAGAAAATCAACAAAATGATAACAAGTATAGAGTGCCCTGATGATTGTCAATCTGCCAATCCCGCAAACAGTAATGTCAGTCCATGGTGTACCTGCCCACGATGTAAGCGGAGAGGGGGCACCGATCGCAAGCACCGTCGAAATATCGCCGAAGCCAAAGTCGTATCAGAGACTAGCTGTGTCATGGTTGCAGGCTGTGTTATATCAGAATATTGGGGAAATCTAGAGCCGACCATATCCCCTGATTTGGCTTTGGCACCATGACGGCAGGAGCGGAGCAATTATGTGTTGATGTTCCGTTTACGGCAGGTACAGCGTCGGCTGCGGTTTCCTCAACTTTTGCTTTCACTATTCGGAAGTTGCAAACGCCGACTGCTAGTCGTGCCTTCCTTCGTATTATTGATTATGGAAATGGCAAGAGACCCTCA
This sequence comes from Sporothrix euskadiensis, assembly GCA_019925375.1. Classification (NCBI taxonomy): domain Eukaryota; kingdom Fungi; phylum Ascomycota; class Sordariomycetes; order Ophiostomatales; family Ophiostomataceae; genus Sporothrix; species Sporothrix euskadiensis. The sequence continues at coordinate 672,957 of JADHKQ010000019.1, read as the reverse complement.
GCCTCTCGCACATTAAAAAATATGCAGTTAACCGGACGTTTGTATCGAGGATTGATTTCCTTCCCCATGCCGCCTCACACATCACAGCCAACAACCATACTGAAGAGATCTTTCTCAAATTCTGGCAACGACGTCATCAAGGCCTCGACCTTTTTGTCATGCAGAAAATGGTACAGTGTACAAGCTCCATAGGCACTAACTAAACATCGCAGATTTTCGTTTTTGTTGGGCCGCGTGTTCTCGTATGTGTACTGCACCAGCTCGAGTATCGAACCAACTGTCTCGCAAGTGACGGGGAACTGCACCAGAAGGCGGTGCAGCTGCCGGAGGGCCAGTGCCTGCAGTTTGTTAATGCCATGGTAGTCTGCAAACACATAGATCTGCGCGTGAGCCATGAGCATATCCGTGTACAAGGCCGGGTCTTTGCTTTCGCCCCAGGACACGCCGTTGTGATTGCACTGGAAATCGGGACATCGGCTCTCGAACATGCGCTGGACGGCTGCCGCGTATGGGTAGGACACCACGACATCCCGAAAAAACTTTACATCTTGCAGTTTCTTCTTCTTTTTTGATGCGCCCCAGAGTCGGCCCCATCGCCGGGTCTCGTCTTCGAGCTGCTTTTGGACGATTTCCTGCGCAGTGTGCTCGATGCCATCGTACTTGCCTGTATAGGCATACTGGGCAAAGCGAGCAAACGTAGCGTCGTCTGTATCGGGCCATTCGACCTTTTGGTTGGCGGCCTCTATCATGCGGCCGTAGACGAGTGCCTGGAGTGCTTTTGATAAGGAAGCGACCAGGGATGCGTGGATGTAGAAGACCTTCTTGTCGGGGCCAACGATGAACTGAAATGGTGGAGATGCAGTGAATCTAGAAAGCGAGCGCGTCACAATGTCAGCAAATAATTGTGATGAGGTTAGGGGTGATAAAGGTGACTGTGTAAAATATAATAGACTTACTCTTCGTAGGATAACGAGGCCATCAGTAACGTGGCGGAGTGAGCGAATTCATCAACAGACAGTACATCTCATCGCAGCTTCAAGTCCCGCTTGCCTTGATATACTCTGTGCTATGTGATGCATGTCCAAAGTATAGATAGTACACATACGGACTAGGCGACAGAGCAGGCTGCTAGGATCCGCAGATCTTTGGAGAATGATACAGTTGAAGAGCCGGGTGAGACTTGTGCATACACGTTTGGCAAGTGCGCAGCGAGGCTGAAAATGAAAGGAGGTCACACCCCGCAGCCATGCATGCTCAGTATGCGAGGGAGAATGTGTGGCGGTGTCTGGTTTGTTTCACTTGCAGGGGGGGCGTTGACTGGGCATTTGGGAATTCGCTATACATGGAGAGAGAATGCGGCTCAAGCTGCAAAACGATGGTGGGAGACACGAGGAATGCCGCCCTGGTACTGTATAATTTCCTATCTATCTACATTCAAATCATTGGTCTCTTCCAACACCCTCTAGCCCGTCATACTTTCTATGTTGCTTGTTGACTGCTTCTTTAAAGTCGGGATTGTCCTCTTCCATCTTCTGCACAACGATTCCGTATTGCGTGGTCTTTTTCATGCATGTACCGCACTTGCTCACAAGAGATCGTAGTCTGTCGCTTTCGCTCGGCAGGGTGTTTTCGTATGTACAAGGAGTGCCAGCAATTGCAAGTGCTTGATGTCATAGTAGTCGCTAAACACATAGATTTGTGCGTGCACCATGAAGGAATTTACCACGGCGCCCATATCTTCTCGGTACTTGCCGAAGTCCCGTGTCATTTTGTATAATCCGGAGAACGAGGGGAGGCTGTAGTATTCCGGATGGGTGCAGCTGTGTTTGACCGGTTTCTGCCCACCGCAAGAGCACTCCTGGGGCGAGGGATCGTCTCCTGGTCGTCCAATGTTTCACATTAAATTTAGATTGGCAGCGACATGTGAACCATGTCGTTTCATATTTGGACGTCTCCGAATCAGTGGCTGACTTTAAATTTAGCATTTTGTCTAATCTTATTTCCTGAAATAGTTATAAAGTGTTGGTCACGTCGACTTTTCCGTCCCAGATCCCCGAGTGCTGAATTCTGCGTTAAACGGAGTACTCCTTACTTAGTATAAAATTACACCTTGGCAGCCTTGAGCTTGTCCACTGCAGCACGCAGAGCCTCAATGGATGCCGCTGTAAGATGCCGGAGTCTGTCTCTTATCACGGAAATCAATGGCCGGCCAAGTCAGCTCGTGCGATCTATATTTATAGATGGAGAATTTGGTAAGCATTCATACAAATGGCACCTATATTGAAATTTAAATCTTAAAAAATCCGGTTTCCTGAAAGTGATGCCGGTTCCTGACGTCCGGAGGTTTGACGCCGTGATGCGCTTAGCAGATCTGACCACCGTCAATCGTGACAACCGAGCCCGTCACAAACGACGAGTCCTCGCCCAGCAGGAAAGCAATTGTCTTGCCCACCTCGGTCGGGTTGGCCCGGCGGCCCAGTGCCTGGCCCTCTTGAACAATCTTGTCAATCCCGTCCACCAGTTCCTTGAACAGCGTCTGGACCATTGGCGTGTCAATGACACCCGGTGCCACACAGTTGACCCGGATATTGTCCCGCCCAACTTCCTTGGCGGCACTCCGCGTCAGGCCCACCACTCCGTGCTTGGCCGCACTGTAGCTCGCATTCTTGGCGTTGCCTGAGATGCCCGCCGTGCTCGCCGCGTTGACAATGCTGCGCGGCGTGCCGCCGCCAATCTTCTTCATTGCCTGCAGTTGCGCGCGCATCGCGTAAAAGACGCCCGTCAGGTTGATGTCGTTGACAAACGCCCACTCCTCGTCGGACAACTCGGTGACATCGTGCTGGCCAATGTGCTTGCCGACGACACCCGCCAGGTTCGCGGCGCCGTCCAAGCCGCCGAGCTCCTTCACAGTCTCGTCGATCCAGGCATTGACGTCGGCCGACGAGCGCACATCAGTGACGCGCGCATAGACTTTGCCGGCCGCAGCGACACCCTCGGCCAGGGGCTGCGCCTTGATCTCCTCGACGGCGGCATCGAGCGCCTCCTTGCGGTTGTCAGTGAGCGACAGGTTGACACCGAGCGAGTAGAGGTGCTTGGCAGTGGCCTTTCCAATGCCCGACGCGGCGCCCGAAACGGCGACGACTCTGCCCTTGAGGGAGGCCATTGTGTAGTCTGTGTGTGCTGTCTGTGTGCTGTCTGTGTGTCGTCTGTGTGTGTTGTGTGGTGAGAAACAGGTTGTGGTAGAAGTGGAGGCTGGTCGTGCAAGTCGAGTCGAAGAGGGAGAGAATTGTATTGAAAGGTGAAAATTCGACGAGAAGATGAAGAGATTACTTTGATTCAATTGTAAACATCACTTTGGTCAGCTTTCACGAGGACCCTGTTGGGGCTCTTATATAGCGACGGTGCTGGTTTTGGCTACGGTTATTGTTATCCAGGAAATAGCTTGCATCGTCGTGGCTCGCTGGTCGCTGGTCTGGCACTTGTACAGCATAGAGTCAGTGGTTTCACGGAAAGAATTTTGGGAGAAAAGATGGTGCAGGTGGAATCCTTTGCATTTGCTCTGCAGAGTCTACGAATATAATTACCAATAAAATACTTGAAAAGGAGAGCACAAAGTGAAAGACAACGAAAACGAGAAACGACGCGACATTCTGCTATGTACGAAGGATACATGATCAAATCATGGAGAAACTCTCCGGCCACACGCTAATCAGACACAGTCTCCACACTCCACACCATCTCTTCTTTCTTCTCCAGCCCCGTCATGTTTCTCTCCGCATCGTCGAGGGGAAGAGGGGAAAATATTGGGGAAGGCAAAAGGCAGAAAGAATACGTCGGTCGTGTGCGGGCAACGGAAAAGAGAACCCCTAGCCTACCCGATGCTTTTCAGGCACGCCCGTCTTGAGGAACCCTGACGAACAAGATGGTGTGCTTTCTGACAGGGAACCTAGCCATCCCCACGTCCTTTCGAACTTTTCAACCTTTTCATACTTTTCAAACTTTTCAAGGTTCTCTTGACTCGTGCGAATTGTGTTGACACTCTGAGGCTTTGTTTTGAGTTGTCAAGACACAGTGTCGTACAATCACGACTTTCTGTGGACATCAGACACGGCACAGCAATTGCAGTCAGGCGGCAGCAATGTGGAATACCGGGCCGTGTTTGTGAAGTGTCCTTTATTTTTACCTTACGCCGTACAGAGTTTCAGCTCACATGGAATCACTTGGGAATACTTGTGTGAGTGGGAGTATCCTGCCAACACATTCGTCCGCCGCTAGTGGTTCACATATTGTGTGTATAGCGATACTAGACTCTATTTCACCTATTTTCACCGCTGACACTAAATCATCACGACTTGACACCCAGCAACCTCACTCCTCCACTCAAACATTGGCACACTTTAAAAGACGAGAAAAAAACAATTAAGGGACTCCTTAGACTGCACAATACAAACAGTGATGAAGATTATTGTAATTTGACGATAAAAAAAAGAGTATGCCCAAGAGAGACTCCAATACAAGTCAGAATAATGTACCCAAGACAACCTGTTGTCTGTAACAAGAGAGATATTAAGAATTCAACAGTAAAAGGTAAAACCGTAAAAGACCCGCGGGCCGCCGCCCCAAACGCCGTTCCGCCACTGCCTCGATATTTTCACTCCCGTGTAAATCCAATCTAGAATACTCTCCTATCAATGTTTTCCTTTGGTGCCCCCACTCTCCTACTATTTACTTAGCACTCAGCCCGCGAGCCGAGGCCCGAGTTGTCGCCGGCACGGTCACGGAAGACGCGGCGGGCAAAGGCAAAGAAGGCATCGACATCCGCCACGTTGGAGGCGACGCCAAAAGAGACGCGGACAGCGCCGGCAATGGGCCAGTCGTCGCCGGTTGCGGCGGCGGTGGTGGCGGATGTTGCTGTTGACAGAGACGCTGTGGACGATGTCGACGAAAAAGTGGACACCACAGACTGGGAGGTTGCCGACAGGGAACGGCTCTTGTCGTTGTTTTCTGTGGTAGGGGCAGCCGAGTTGGCGGGGTCAAGCTCGACCGTCTCCCACTTGGAGTCCGTCCGGGTCAGGTCTTTGGCCGAGTCGGCGGGGCCAACCGCAGTATTCCACGCGACGGACGTTGCAGAAGCGGCATGAGCGTTGTGTGGTGATGGCCGGCTCTTGATGGCCAGGGCCTGGAGGACGAGCAAATCTTGCGTCGAGAAACCCAGGGCCGTCTCGCCAGCGCCGGGGTTGCAGAAGCAGCCCGTCCTGAGCGAAATACGCTCAACAGCCGCCTCACGAGCAACAATGCGCTCATCGACAATCTCGCCGCCCGTGTCCAAGAAGTTGAAGGTGACGGTGCCGCCGCGGTTGCTGCCGTCCAGCAGGCAATGGTCGGATCCATAGAGACGGATGAGGGGCTGGCCGTTGCTGTGGCGGAGGACAACCAAGCGGTCCAGGAACCAGCTGGTCAGGCAGCGGACACGGATCGAAATGGCAGACAGTCGGCTCATGTCGCTGCCCACACTCGTCGTCAGCCAGTCCAGACCGACCTTGACATCCGGGATCGACTGGAAGTTGACGGTGCCGTCCTCAAACTGGGCCTCGATGCGGTGCGCAGGAGCATGCCAGTTGAGACCGACACTCACGGCCCGGATGGTGCCGCCGGCAAACCAGGGGCGCTCAAGGCGGCCCAGAGCCTCACGGCGGGCCACAAGACAGCCAACACCGGTCGGGTAGCCAAACAGCTTGTACCAGCTGACAAGCACAAAATCGGGGTGGACTTCATTCAGGTTCAGTCTTGATGTAGGGAGGTAGGCTGCTGCGTCCAACAAGACGTCATAGCCACGGCGCTGTGCTTCGGCGACCCATTTCAGAGAGTGGCGGGCTCCGGAGAAGTTGCTCTGTGCAGGGTAGGCGAACAGGCCGCGTTCGTGTGAGTGGTCAAGCGAGGTGGCGGATGTGTCAATCTCCTCGACATCCTTTTCGTCAAGGTTGCCGTCCTCCGCGCTGATGTCGTCAAACAGTCCGCAGAAAACGGAGCTCATAAACCTGGTCCACCCTGTTGGCAGCGATTTTGATTTAGATTTGCTTGTTGGCCGTGTGGGCATCTCAGGACCGAGGATATCCAGCAGGGCCCGCTCGTCCAGGCCCAGGTCCGGCGTCCGGCACGGCACATATTCGGTCGACACACCCTGCCGCCTTGCGTACTCCCGGAGACCGTTGATGGAATTGTGGTTGTCGGCCGAAATCACAAGCCGTGGTGAGACGCCGCGTCTTGTTGTGCCTTGTGCTCCGTACTGGTACGCTTCACCGATGAGACGGGCAGCCCCCGTGGCATTGGCCGTAAAGACGACGGCATACTCGTTCGGTGACGCGTTGAAGTACTCGAGGACTGCCGTCCGTGTCGCCTCCACCAGCTCCGTGGCACACTCGCTCGTGGGACTGACCGAGTGCGGGTTGCCCAGCACCATGGAGGCTTGCCGTTGGGCATGGGCACGGTGCTGAGACCGGGCAGCCAGGCCACTGCCCGTGTAGTCGAGGTACACATGCTTCTGCTCGTCCAGATAAGCATACTCGGTTTGGCGGAGGTCGTCGAGGCTTGCCGTAGTGGCGTACTCGGGGTACGAGTCGAGGATAGACATGATGATGTGTGTAAAAGAAGGTGAATAATGGTGAAGAGGGAGGGAAAGGGGAGAAAGGGCGAGGGAATTGAGTGGATGTTGGAGGAAGAAGATGGTGTGAGAAGGATGACAGGAACCGTGACAGGAACCGGACTGTTGACGAAAACGAGCGTTCAACCGGATGAGCCACACACACGCACACACACACTTTCTCTCTCTGCCAGGCACAAAACACAACAACACTGCAGAGAGCTGGAAGAAGGTTCTCAACGGTCGGGCCCTATGAGTGGTGATGTCCTCTGACTGGATAGAGATGTGATGAACAACAGCGCAAGAAGCCAGAAAAGTCCAGAAAGGAGAAGCACCAAAAACAAGAGATGAACGGGTGCACCCAAAGTCTTGGAAGATAGGATGCGGATGAAGAGAGAAAAAGAAAAATAGAGACAAGAAACTGGATGAGAGAATAAGAGAATAAAAAGAATAACGAAATAAATAAGAGAAAAAGAGAAGAATAAAGGGTACACGTAAAAGACAGAATATAGATTATGTAGGTAGACGAGACGAGAGGTGCAGAAGTGGGAGATGGTGGTTGAGGACGGGAGGGTGGTCAGGAAAAAAGAAAACAGACGATGGGACATCCGGGATGAGCGTGTTATAAACGAATCAGACTGTCAACATTGACGGGGAGAGATACACAAAACATGAACATCGCAGTTCGCAAGGCAGTCTTTTTTTTTTTTTTTCCAAAATCAAAAGAGGCACTGCCCAAAAGAATGTTGATCGAGGCCATGCCAGGTCCATCATCCACCCCTCCACCCATCCACCATCCACCCACCCTCCATCAGCTCGCGTTCTTCATGACTCGACTTTTCCCTCCTTGTTTAGCTCCCTCCCTCGGCGTTGGACAACGCACACCACTGCTCAAACGGGGGGAGGCTGAACGGCGATGATTGATGCACAATAATGGAGAGGTGCACCAGCCACTAGGATACGACAACAGAAGTCAAGGAGGAGGTCAAGGAGACAGGCCAATGGCCAATGCCAAACAGCATCCAGAGTCAGAGCCAAGAGGGGGGTGACATTCAAAAGGACATGAGATTTCAGTTTTCATATAACAGTCCTAGGGCAATGGCATTCCATGATATCCACTAGGTGGAGCTCGTCCATAGTCTAAAGTACACTCGGGGACAGCGTACTAACTCGGTCGGCTGAGTCTCGATTCTTGCTGCGTTTTCTGAGTCTTTCCCCTGGTCAGACCGGGAAGCACAAATGCTACACATAAGATGCTGAGTAGTGAGAGTAGTGAGAGTGCAGAAGGGAAGCAGAAGCGGAAGCAGTCATGGTGGCCGTGGTGGCTGAATGTGCAGAAGAGGATAAAAAAAGAAGAGACGAGAAGATCAGAAGGAGAGAGGGGGAGCGTCACGGGAGAAGGCCATGAAATGAAATCAAACATGACAATGTAGAAAAGATTCGAAAACCGCACGACTGGAGGGTCACAGCCTGTCCAAAAAGGGGAAGAGAAACAAGTACATCAGGGTCGGTAAAGACTCGACTCGCGTCTTCGTTTGACGTCTTCAGCCATCTGGCATCATTGTACAAAGGATAAAAGAGCAAGTTGGGGGCTGAACCTGTAGTTGCACTGTTTACCTTGAGACCCCTTACTTTCCCGTTCATTTTTAGCAACCGTCTTCATCTTCCTCGTCTTGTTCTTCCGTTGCCCTTTCCGGACACTTGGAGGGAGAGAGACCAGACGGCAAGGACAGAGAAAAGAGTGAAAGGACTGGGAGAGTTGAGAATGGAAGTGCACACTCAAGGTAGATAAATAAACACTTCTTCGCCTACACGTTCACACCGCTCGGCGAGAACTGAAAAGAAGATGGTGTGCACGACTCGCCGAAACAGGACGGCGAGAGTCGTAATCAGGACTTGAGAAAAGAGAAAAGAGAACCGAAATAATACAATAGCATAGCAGAAAGGGGTCGGCGTGGAACTGGACAACAAGGGATCCGCGGAGACGGAGACACGGGGAAAGCAGGCTGATAAAATGGGGAACCAAGACGAGGGGGACAAGAGGGTGTGAAGCTTTGCCGGCGGGCATGCAAAGCTCAAGAGTCAAGGACAAAGTAATGGTTTGACATTTTACCAAGCAAAGGCGTGCATCGAGGGCTTCGAGGTGTGCTGAGAACGTATTGTTGGGACAAAAGTGTGGGGCTGTTTTGTTTTTTTACCGGCAAACAATGTGAAAAAATTGACATTCCCACGCTTTGGGTAGGATTCTCGAAACTACCAACAGGACAGCAACAGCCAGCAGGCAAACTGTGGTATTTTTTTCTGGATAAAGACATGAAGACAAAAAGAAAAAGAAAAGAGGGAAGATGAACCCATGCATCAACTGGCACGGGACTTTGGTGGGACAGCAGTAGGGAAAAAGAGAAGTGTTTGCATGAAATGAAGAGAATGGATAAGTGAACTTGCCGAGTATTACAGGGAGCTTGAGAAACGAGAAATGCGAGAAAAGGACAGAGTCCAAAACTCAAGGAGAAGATTGATTTTACCTACTCGCAGAAAGGAGACGACAGAGAGATGCCGGCTATCTGCAGTGCCATATCGGTACTCGCATATTAATCCTGTATTTCACGTGTTGTTCTTCCATTAACGTACCGTACCTGCCGTCCTCTTCATACATAATACATTATACATAATACATACCGTGTGTGCTTCTTAAAGTACTTTCCTGTACTTTCCTCATTCGTATTGATTTTGCGCTCGCTTGTTGACTTTCTCTTCGTGGCTAAAACGGATGTTTACGGGCTGGAACTACTGGCCACAAATATGGATTTGCTCTCGGAGAGAATGGTCAGAAAGGTCAGAAAGGTCAAAAAGGTGGAAAAGTGAGAAGGGATAGATGAGAGACTTTTGACGCCTACAGGAGCTGAAAAAGAGTTTAGTGAGGCCGAGATAGAGACGAGAATTCAAAGGGAGAAAAGAAAAGAAAAAAAAGGTGAGAGACTCAGCCTGGGAGAATGAGTGCATCTGCATATGTGGGATGTTCACGGAAACTCGCCGAGATCTCGTCGGATTTGCCTCCTTGTAGGCATGCTGACTCTTCCATTTTCTCCATTTTCTTCCATTCTCTTCCTGCCCTATCCTGCTTCTTCCTGCTTCTTCCTGCTCTGGCTTCTTCACATATCCATTGGCGTGCCTTGCCCCGACGCTGGCATGTCGCACGGGCCAGCATGCTGTTGTGTAAAGCAATTGATCTTCCGCGATTTTTCTTTTTCTTTTTTTCTTTCTTTCTTTCTTTTCTTTTTCTCCTTTCTTGGTTTTCTGGGCCCCCGGAAGGGCAAGCCGGGTCCGCTAGGGCAAGTAATATAAGTGAAATAAGTGAAATACCTAACCAGTGGATACATGTGAGCTGTCGTTTTGGCGATCTTTACGCGGAAAGAATGCCTCCCTCGCCTCTTCTCCCTTGACTTGCCTTGTTGTCTCTCCATGTCTCATTTCTCCACTGTTTCCCGTCTGTCGGGCTCGAAATCAATAAAACATCAGTACCGAGTAAAAAAGCGTCATAAAGGCGTAGTGTCCGCCCGCCGATCATGCATGCCGATGCTTGTAGTTTAGTGCTGGGCCTATCTTGGTGCGGGCTCGAAGCACCTTTGACGACGAGTCGTGTAAGCTGTCTCGTTGTGTACGAAAAATAAGAAAAGAAGAGAAAATCGCCGCCTCTGACAGGTCGATACGACGCTGGGCCGCGGCAGGAAAAAAGGCCTCCCAGCCCAGAATGCCACAGCTGGAAGGCTGCTGGGCCTGCACCATCCAAGCCCGGAGAATCCCAGGAAAATCCCAGGAAATCCCAGAAAAGCCCTGACAGTACACAGTAGACAGCCCCATAAGGAGAGACACGCAGACAAGACACACAGACAAGACAAGACACGCAGACGAGACAATGGCCACGGGCATGTCACTGCCCAGACAGGCGCCACACTTTGCATGTGAGATTTCAGAGTTTCCAATCTCGCCTGTTACAAAGTCGAAAAACATCGACAACTCTGAGCCATACAATTCAAAAAGCTTTTTTTTTTCAGTCTTTTGTCGCATCCCAGGTATTTTCGTCATGATCCCTGACCATTGCAACGTCCGAGGAGCACAGACACGGAGGCTGCCACGCGGTCTTGTGGTAACCAAGAGTCGAGCTTGGACCTTTTTATATTGGGCTTTATTTTTGGGCCGTATTTTTGGGCACTTTTGTGCCATTGTCCTAAACTTTAAAGGGAGCTGCCGCTCCTTCCGCCGCCCCGGATCCTGGCCTACTCCGTACATCCTGGTTCCTTTTTGGGTTCTGGCTTTCTGACCTCCTCTGCTCTTAAACTTCTGGCCTATGACTTCACTTCTTACGAGTTCCTATATAATACGCCTTTTTTTTTTTTTTTTTTTTTTTTTTAATTTTGGAGCTGGACGTGACACGACCGAGGCTTTGTTTCCTCTTCGGTCCTTTTTTAACGTTCTGCCTCGACAGGGCTTTGCGCAGGTGAGCAGAACTGCGGGCCGGAAACTGATGCTGAAAACATATTGCTTCAGGGCTTTCGATGTCAGTTGCTGTGGGTGGTTTTTCCTTACAACCGTGAGATCAGTAACACACTCGTCGGTTTACAACTCTTATTCGTCTGTCTCGTTTGTAGGATTTTTTGCATGAATAGCTTTCCAGCAGTTGTTTGTACGTTTGATTCTTTTCATCTTCTATCAGCATCTGCTATTCATTTCAACCCCAAATATATATATAAAAAAGAAGAAGATGAAAAATCTATTTTTGGGTTTCTCTTCTTTCTCTTTTAATCTGCGCACGGTTTTTTGTCGCAATTTATTGCCGAAATAATCTCAACAAAACTAGAGGCATGAAGAATACATACAACAAAAATGAATATCGAATTTTACGCAAGCGAAAACGCAAAGTGTACCAGATTTTCAACTCCTCTCCTTTTTTATTTCACAATGTTGCTAAACTTACGTGGTCCAGCCCCTCTTCATCCCTCCATCGCTCCCGTTCTCGCCGCTCTCCCTCCACGAACAGCAGGGCGCATCCCTGCAATGGTTTTGCCATACCCCATACGTTGTGTATTGCATTCCTTTCCGATGTTTGTCCTAATCCTATCCCGGTGACCATCTTGAGAGTTTTGCCAGTTGATTGCAAACTGAGAACCAAGAACTGAACATCGTTCCCCTCCTTTAACCCCTACCCCTATTGTTTTTTGTCTTTTGTTCAACGCTCCATTGTCCTGTTGCTTTCTTCACTTGGCCGATATCGCCTGGACTTGGACTGTGCTTTGAGACATTGTTTGGGTTTATTGTGTTTAAAACTAAGAGACAAATGCACTGGAGATTCTACTTTGCCTCCATGTTCACCCAGCCCATGTTAATCTCGAGGGAGCTCAATACTGATCCCTGCCCGGTCACCGACACAAGAAAAACCGGGCAACACATGGCCAAGTTGGACGTCAAGGCGTAGACAGACATGGATGAGGGTAGAAGGAAAGCACGAGAGACAGTGCTGAGAAAACTGGCAAAACTCGTCGTCATACCAGGCTCGCAGGGCACCGTCCAACGTGGTAGGACATGCCAGCTGTCAGCCGCCACAAAAATGATGGCAGGCGGAGGTGAGGAGGGAGGAGGGAGGAGGGAGTAAAAAAATAAAAGAAAAGCAAAGAGGTGAAGAAAGACGTTGAGAAGGGCAGGGATGCCTTGTAATCGATGAAGGAAATCATCACGATGTCTTCTACAAAATGCTTTGATATTGCCAATGATGCCTATTTTAATGCCTATTTTTGCATCGTGCGGCTCATCCTGCTGTGCAAAGTTCGTAATGAGATTTTGGATCAAGGATTGCCTGTCGCCTGTCGTTCTTGTAACCCATTTGCTCATTTGATGATCCTTTCTGCGCTTCGCCCTGCCGAAATTGTCTCTTCTCTTTTTTTTTCTTTCTTTTTCTCTCTTTTTTTTTGTTTTTTTTTGTTTTCTCAAATCTTTCTGCTTTTGCGACCGGGCTAGCCAAACACAAACCAAATGAAATTGCATGGGGGTGGTGTCGGTTCATCTTGGTGCTCGTCTGCCCGTCTGCCTCTGCCCCTTCCTCATCCTCATCCTCAACCTCCTTCTGATCCTCTTCGTCCTCGTTGCCGCTGTATCTCCTCACACAACATCTTTACACTGCATATACGTACACAGCATGTATTGCGCCTTGGGTCGGGAGTCTTTTGCTCTGCCGCCTTTGCCTCTTGCTTTTTTCAGAGTTTTACCCATCACTGCCTTTTCTGTCCTTCCTTGCCCTTCCTGTGAATCCATTCTTTTGTTTTCGTGTCCCGTGTTTGGTCGATCCTTCGATTTGCGGCCATATCCAAGTAGCAGTGATATGCTCACATTGACTCTCAATCACGACACCCTGACTAAAACATCTGTTTGTGTGGCCTCACCGTTTACCATATTTAGAAAAAAAAACAGTCTCGTGTTATTGTATGTTTTGGCTCCCTCATTCAGGTGCCCTCGTACTCTTGTATACAATACCCAAAGAAAAACAGAACAAAGGAAAAATAAAGATAGAACAGCTAGTCGGTTGGATGGCGCTTCTCGGTGTGGTTTTGTCCACTCGTCACAATATCCCGGATTGTGCATCCGGCCACAGGAATGCTCAGACAGCAGAGCCCCTTTCTTGAGTGATACAAAATAGAAATGAAGCATCCCCAAACAGCTCTTTCACGCAGTGATCACTGTCTGCCCGTACTGCTTCTCATGGTACGCAGATAGGCCTAATAGCCATTATAAACTTAAAATGGTGCAAGTGAGTGGCGTCAAACAAAGCCCCCAAAACTCGTGGAGGGGCTCCTCGCGGATAAAGCTCAGAAATTGCACGCAGGTTGTTGACAATCTCCTGCATGGCTTGCTGGGGGTTTGATGAGTAGGTCGTGGTGTCAGACACGAACTGCGTTCTGGGGCAAGTTTCTCTGTTGCATTTGCCCACGTCCCTGGTAACCATCTGGTCGAACAGTCGGGTCAGCTCGCGCTGTTTGGCTTGGGTGTCGGGATCGTTTGGGTGGCCGTTCCATAGAAATGCCCTTCGCGGGTCCCACAACGGCGCGGGCACCGCGGCGGCAGACTCCCAAGCGAGGATGGCGGTGATTTTGCTGGTGTCCGAGTCGTACAGAATGTTACCAAAGTGAAGGTCTCTGTGAGCAAGGATGTAGCGGGTCGTGTTCAAATCCCAGTATTGCGAGTGCCTATCTTGACTACGGAGCAAGTTTGCAAAGTCCTCCACTAGTTGCGGTGAAAACCCTGCCATGTACTCGAAATCGTCGTTGTTCTTTATGCGAATCAGGCGTAGATAGTGCTCCATCTGTTGAGCTGCAACATCCGTCCACGGTCCGTGACAGTTTCGCAAGTTGAGCTCAACGACTGGTATGTTGACCTCTGGCCAGAGCTGCTGGTTACCGGCTTCCCAGAGTCTCCCATCAATAATGCCAGCCGGTCGTACGCCGTCCGCCGACAGTTCGAAGCCGCAAAATTCACGTAGTCGACACTTGTGAAGTGCCAGCAAGATCACATGGAGCTGACGGAAAACCCCAGACTTTTGTTTCTTGGTGAGGCTGTCCCAGGTGTCGCGCAAGGGCCTTCCTGGAATCCAGGCGACCAAAGTGAACTCGCAACCGATGGGGTTGTTTTGGTTTGTGCTGTAGGCAACAATGTCCGGGACAGGGACGTGTTTGTTGAGATGTTTGTTGGATTTCACCGCCGCCATGGCGCCAATCTCGTTGCGCGTCTTAATCTCTGGGACGTGGCTGCCGGAGACACGGAGCACCAGATCAGTGTGCCACTTGGCGTGTGCGCCAAAATCACTGCCACGGTCGCTGTCGATGTGGACGTGCTCAAAGTCATTATCAAGGGTCCCGACGCCTTGCTGGCTGCCAGTATGGTCAGGCGTAGATGAATGTCTCTCGACGAAAACAAAACTCTCCTCCGAGGCAGCCCTGGAAGTATGGCTGTTCAAGCCGTCGGGTGGAGGCCCAGCCACGCTATCGGTCGGTCTCGTGGACGAGGCAGTGCTCTCCCTGACTGTTTGTCCACGGAAACTGGAGTGAGGCGATTGGGTGCGGTCACCCGGCCGTGTTCCGGGCACCCCGGGCCTACTGGGCCCAACCTCGACCACCGAAACTACCCGCCCTGCCGGAATGGATTCTAATAGGTGGATATGGTAAATGTGATGGTAGCCGGGGGCGACATCAAGCGCCGTGATTGTGGTGGCCGGAGGTAGGTTCTCGCTCCGCAAAAGCGCCTGGATGGCATCATCCGTGAGCAGTGGTGGTGTAAGTTCGCCAGGAGTCATGTTAATTTGTATGTATGTGTCTCGGTAGTGATGCAGAAACAAAGGTTGGTCAGTGTGGTCCATCTCCTTTTAGATTTTATTTTTTTCAGACTCTGTTTACTCGGAGAGGCTTGTATACCAGTTAGTTGTTTTTTGTGGAAGGAGCAGTTGCCACCGAGTTACTGGTCGGGAAGGAGCAGACGGCACATCCGTAAAGGCTTAAATGCGGCCATCATCCTATTCTCAATTTTCGAACCAGCATCATGAGCATCGTGGTTTGCGTAATCCAATAATCCAAGAAATTAAGACAAGAGTCACCGTGACTGACTGGCTGACCTTGATGGTTTTAACACGCCCATTGTCGAAAGACTGACGGGACATTAGAGGGTTTGATGACATTACTGGATACTGTCCAGATTTTGAGCAGAGAAAATTATGTGCGGCATCTTCCAACCTCAAAGAACGTCTTGTTACTGCATGATAGAATCTTGATCAAACAACAATGCTCCGTATTGCTTGCCACCGTTCCGTAGAATATGCCTTTAAGTCGGCTGGAGTGAAGTTAAATGTAAACAGTCCAGCCACGATATTGAGCCACAGCAAAGTCAAGTCACGAGAACTGAAATGCACCCACAGCCAATGACACCGAGCCGCCTCATTTTTCGTTTCCGTTTCCGTTTCCGTTTTAGCGTTTTACCGTACAACCTCTCGAGGCGCGCCACGCGCTGGTGATTGAAGAGGAGAGGGTTGTCTGAGAGTTTTTAAGGGCTCTCAGGTGGTCGTCACCCAATGGGCAGTTGCCTAAAATGGAATAGCAGGGGCCGTCGCATAGGGCGCGGGCGGGCAATTGCAGGCACTGCTTAGTGGGGGAGGGACATATTCGACGTTACGGAGTAATTACGTTCGTACAGGGGCACTTGTTTACAAAGTACGTTCGTACAGGGGCTCGCCACTGAAGAGGGGTCGAGGTGAGAAGAGGAAAGAGCAAAGGACAGCTCAGACAGACAGGAAGGAGCCAACGACACAACCGAAAGAAAACAGAGAGAGCACTCAGTACTCCGTATCGTCAGGCAACTATCAAGCTCTCTACGTTTTGAAGTCCATCTTTGCTTGTCCACGTCGGCGCTCATATCACCGGCTACACTTGGCCATCTCTCGGTTCACTGCTGGCTCTCATCTTCCTATCCAAGCCGGACCGTCCACTTTTTGTCTCGTGTCCCGGAGAGATGCGCAACCTCGTTCGCGTCCCCCACGCTTTGGACGCTTTGGACGCTTTGGACGCTTTGGATGCTTGATCGACCGTTGTGCCCTTGCTGAATTTCCTTTCTGTCTCTCATCTCCTCTTTTTGCCTGCTTTTGGTCTATCTTTATCCTCGATAACTCCCCTTTCTGGTCAGGTCCGAGAGGTCACGCAGGCCAGAAAGGTGGAGCAGATAGCGGGAGAGCTCCTGCTCCTGCATGTTATGTTCAGTCCAGGGGGGAAACGACAATGTTTTACTGTGTAATACGGAGAACAGGGGCAGGAGCAAGCCCCACTGCGCCGGCCAGGGCTGCTTACGGCGGCTCTGTTGTCTGTGGTGGGAAAGAGCGATCGAGACGAGGCGGCGGTCTTGGAAGCTGCTCACGGCAGCGAATGGAAAGAACGATGGACAAGCGCAAGCAATTGGGTGCGATTGGGACACGATTGTTTTCATCGCAACTCATAATCCCACAAGCTGTGCACATTAAAAAGAAGGCAACAAATGAATTGCAAGAAAGGAAGAGAAGACCCAAAGGCGAGAGCTTGCCAGCTCTTTGCACCCGATCTGCTGCAGGTGCTGCTTGTCTCTGCAACTTGGCTTTGAACTGGCCCTGGCTGGCGGCTTCTGTAATGCGTGTTTCTGACGTGGCAAGCTATTGGGCTCTCTCACGGTCGCTCTTTCCACTTCCACACTGCCCTCATCCTCTCTCGTCGTCTGCTTTCCCTTCCAAGCCCCACCTTGCTGCATAAGTTGCACTCTTTCTGTCGATAGCACCGCGCTTCAATCCCACAGGCCGAGCCACCCCTCCACTCGCTGCTCACGGGTTGTGTCTGAGACCAGGACCTGCGAGAGAGCAGGAGAGGGGCAGCTTCCATGCATTGCATGGGGTTGTGTGATCTCTGCGCTGGACGCTGTGTGCACCTTTTGTACGTCGCATTTCTGCCCTTTTACTTCTTTTGTATCTGGAGTGGTGTGCTCTTGCCGATTTGCTGATCTGCTCTTTCCCTCTTCTGCTGTTGCTCTGTGCTCGTGCTTCCTGCTTCCTGCTTCCTGCTTTTCGACATGGGTAGCTCCTTCCCGACGTGCAACGCAACTGGACTGGCCGGTTGCTCCTGCTTTGCATGCAGAGCCCCTCCTCTCAACCATTGGAGAAGAAAAGGAAGGCGAACCAAAAAAAGAGGGCCAGCAAGCACAAAGCAGCATCGCCCCAATTCCTAACGAGTACTCTCAGGAGACAGAAAAGAGGACCCACGATATGCAACAATCTGGACTGAGAAAGTGGACATGCATCGAGGCCTAACAGCTGCCGCGCCGATAGACGTTCAGCTCTGTTAGTCCAAGATTGCAGCCAGTTCTTAACCTTCTCTGTATGGTCAGTTCTCAATTCGACTTGTTCGGTCGTCGGTCGTCGGACGTTGTCTGCTTTTCTCGTCTTTTTGTCTTCACCTTTCCTTGACCTACTCTCATTCTTATCATCATCTTCTCTGCTGTACTGACTCCCATTGTTGACTTTGTTGACTTTGTGCACTTGTCTGTTGTTTACTAGGTCTCATTTGAAGGCTTGCTTTCTTTATTTTTCTCTCTTTTTCTTCCTTCTTTTCTTCCTTCTTTTCTTTGATTTATGCCCACTAGAACAGCCGGCCATTGGCACCTCATTCACTCGGCCCAACTAGACATCAAGTCCCTTGACTTAAACTTCCAGCATCGCGACTCCCAGCATCGCGACTCCCAGCACCTTCTCCCCCAATCATCCCCACCATTCACTATCCACCATGTCGTACCGCCGCGAACGCGAACTCCATGCCAACATGGACAATGCCACCGAGTACGCCAAGCTGTACCAGCGGGCTCAACGGGCCGCCCGCAACGGCAGCTCGTTTTCGCCGCCGGCCTCGCCTACGCCGGCCTACGAGTTCACACGCCAGCAGACCTGGCCAGGCCAAGCCCATCCGCCACGGAGCAGCGCCGGCAGCTACGAAGATAGAGAAAGAGGCATTCCGATCCGGGAGCGGCAACAACATCGGGACCAGCGAGGCTGGGACTACACCCGGGACTATGACAACAGCCGCGACTACGACGACCACGAGCAAGACTATGACGACGACGAAGAAGAAGGCGAACAGGTGTACGACTACGACCACCACGTTGGCGGGGAGTGGCAGCAGTCCGGGGGATCACCTCGGACACCACGCACAGCCGGCATGACCAGTGGCGGCAGCAGTTTAGGCGGGTCCTACGGGCGGAGAGAGCGCGAGATCAAACGGGAGCGGGAGCGGGAGCGGGAACGGGAACGAGAGCGCGACAGAGAACGGGATGCGGAGCGCGAAAAGGACCGCCGTGGCAAGGAGCGCGAAGAGCGCGAGCGGGAAAAGGCCCGTGAACTGAAGCTCGAAAAGGAACGCGAACGCCAGCGGGACAGGGATGTCTACCGCCAGCGTATGCGCTACGCGGCGCACAACTACCCCCGGCGCCTGCGTACCTACCTGATGCCCGTCCTCCAGAACCAGCAGGCCATGGACCACGCCACCGACATCTTTATCAAACTCGACCAAGACGCACGCTATCTCACACAGAGCGCCAATACGCTTCTCGAAAGCCTGACAGCGGTGGCGGAGGACCAGGCGACAGGTGGCAACGGCACAGGCCTTGATGACCCGGCACCTTCGACTGACGGATCGTCCGAGGACCAGACGACCACGGAGGAGAGCAGTGCTCTGGAAGACTCGGAGACGGCAGCCGAGTCCATGAGCTCGGACTCGGACTCGGACGACGACGAGCAGCAGTTTGGCCACTTTGGCCACGAGCCAAGTTTCAGCAGCCGCCGGCCCAGCCTGGTCAATGGCAGTGTTACCGGTGCAGGCCGCCGACGGAGCAGTGCGGGCCACCGCCAAAGCGGCAGCGGCGCCGACCACCAGCGCAAGGGTTCCAACAGCACCACGACAGGCGCAGCGTCTGCCACAGGCTCGGCAGGAGGCCCGCCACCGCTGATGAACTGGGCTGGCTTCCGCCCGTTTGCCCTGAACCGCAACTCGAGTGAAAAGAACGTCAATGACCGCCGCAAGTCGTTGATGGCGATGACGCAGATTATCAGTGTCACGCTGCTCGCGTCTCTTGGTGTTGATACGGGCAGCGGCGGCGGTCGTGCCAGCTTGTCTACCCGCGGCCTGTTGGCGGAGCTGCTTCGAGTCTTGCAGCCCAAGGACTACCGGGCGTACTTTCGCGCTTCTGCCCGTGTCATTCTGCTGCCTGAGGGAAGCAGTATTCTCTCTCGGGCCCAGCCGCCTGACGAGGTGGCCCTCGAGGGCCTTGAGCGCCAGTTGCTTGGTACGGCCAAGTTTGTGCCGGGTGTGGCCACCTCGTCCTCGTCCGCACCGTCACCAATGATGGCCTGCCTGACGTACACATCTGCGAGCCACGGCACAATCACTCTGTATCGGCTGGATATGACTGGCAGTGGTGGCGAGGGCTGGCCGCGCCGCATTACGCCCGTGTCGGCCATGTCGGCCGTCCCCAAGGAACTGCTGAGACGCACGGCACGGTCGATGCCTCCGTCCCGCCGGACTGTTCTCAAAGTCGCCGCTGTCCAGACCACTGGCAGCAACGAGAAGAAGAAGGACGAGAAGAGAGGCCGCGGCGGACGCAGTGCCAGCATCAGCGAAGACAAGGAGAGCTCTTTTAACAGCAAGGATGGTAGTGCTGAAGAGAGAGAACGCCTTCGTCATCGCTGGGTCTCCATTCCCCAGGAGACGGTCGCGCCCAAGCTCGGGTATACCTCGGCCGTGGACGCGCCTGCACTGTCTGCAGACTTTTTGACTGCCCTGGGCCTCTCTCTCGAAGACAGCAAACTGTCCGACGGCACCGAGGTCAACACGGTGAACGCGACGCTGCCGGCCATGTTTGCCTGGCTGCATGTGCGGGCGGCCTATCTGACGGGTATGGAGATGTCTGGACCGGAAGTGCAGCGGGCCACGGCCCCATCTGTCGGCAAGGCCGAGCGGGAGAGAGAGAGACCAGAAAAGACGTCGCCCAGCAAGAACCGAGACCGCCGTGACCGGGAGCGGGAACGGGAGAGAGACCGCGACCGCGACTACGACGACAACGCATCCACTTCCACGTCCACCACCGCCCAGCCCAGCCGTGGCCGTCTCCGCCGGATTGTTCGCTGGCAGCGCGGCCCCACGCCCATGGACCATGGCGGCAAGGAGCCCACGATTGTTGTCCTGCACCCGAGCCGCGGCGACTGGGTGACCTCGCCGGTCTTTTGGACCATGGCGAAGGAGAATGAGAAGGAGAAAGAGAAGGAGTGAAGCTGGTCGTGGATCCATGTTCATCTTTTTCCATCTACGTTTATGACTTTTCATCGACTCTACTTGGTTGGCGCCTACTGAGCTTCTGTACCAATTTGAATACCTTGTTTGAGACTGTCAATTTTTTTTGAATATTGCTATGCGGATGGACTACGTTTGGTAACGGTCGGCTACTTTGTTTACATTATCGTATTTATTCTACTTCTACATCCATCTTCAAGTACCACATTTAATAAACAGACTTTGATTAGAACATTTGACTTGCATGAGGGTTAAAACGAATAGCAATACGTTTGAAAATACAAAGCAAATGCTGCGACTGGCTGCTTGAAGAAGTTTTCCAAAAATGCGTTTAAAGACCAAAGATGAAAGAGAGAGAGAGAGACCACCCCAGTATGTGACATGGGCATATCTTTCGTATTGTTCGCCCTTTCCTTGAGACCAGAAGGACACCTTTAGATGTCACGTACATTTGTTCACAAAAAGACAGGAAGAGCACTGCATCAGTGGTTCGGCAAACAATGTTATGGTATTGAAGAGGTTTCAGTAACGTGGAAACAGCAAAGTTATGAATCAAAACAAAGCAAAACAGCACAGCACAGCAGCACTGGCGCCCGCAGCCTGTCGTCGTCCGTCTTTCGTGGTGTATTTTGGTTTATCGTCCTGTCTCTTTCTCCAGTCCTATCCCAATCCCAGCCAGTCGTCGTCAATCAAGTCGGCAGGTCGGCATCGCTGCGCAGTGGTCGGCGAGTCGTGGCCATCACAGAAGGCGGTCGACAAAAGGTAGGCAAACGGCCGGCTGCGGGGCCGGGCATCAGCGAACCTTCGGCATGGTTGAGAAATGTCGAGACTAAATTTATTTGCCGCAGCTGGAGCAAGAGCCTGGGGTTGTTAGAGAGAGGTTCTATCATTATCTGCCATCAAATGGATGCACGGGGAAGATGTCGACTTACAGCTGGAGCCGCAGTTGCAAGAGGAAGTACCGGAGCAGCCGCACTCGCCCTTCATTTTGACGGTTTGTGGTTTGGGGGAAAGGGTTTAACTCGTAAAAGAGAGAATGGTGGGCAACGTCAAGAAAGTGTTGACGTTTAGGTGTTCTTTGGAAAGTGGCGGATGAGAATCTGTTGATGGCTTGTTGTGAAAGGCTTGGCGACGAAGAGAAGAGAGAAGAAAGACTGGATCTCGAAAAAGAGGGGGGAAGACGGGCTTCTTATATACAACTTTTGGGCGACCACGTCGACAAGTAGAGGGAGATGGCCCCTCCTTTTCCTGCTTTCTGCTTTCTGCTTTCGATCCGGCGCTACGAGAGTCGCCCGCCCTTAGTTTGTGTGAGAGGGGGTGTACGTCGTAATGCTAAATTCAGTTGCCAACGCGTAGACTAGTCGCGATGGTGCCGGGAGGGGCGTGGGTGGAGTGACTCGGCTTTGTGACGGATGCATGGACAAGAGGGCAGCAGGACAAGATACAGAAGAGAACAGAACGAACGAGAAGAGCAAAGGAGGAGGCAAGGTAGACGAAGGCAGAAGAAGGCAAAACCCGCAAAAGAAGCGCAAAGAGGGGTGCGGATAGATTGTCTTGGGCAGCATTCAAATCGTGGCGGAGGGTGTGAATGCAAAAGGGGAGGCTGTCGACAGACAGAAGAAGGGAGGAAGGGTGCATACGAGTGCAGAATTTGGCAGGATGTGAGCATGTTTTAGCAAATTCCGTAGCATCATCTTTTGCATCTTTTGCATCTTTTCACGTTTTGCATTTGCGTGAGTGGAAATGTCTGAATATCTTTGCATATTGCATCGCAATGGATATGCGTCGTCGGCGACCAGCTGCAGACTAGGCAGACGAGCATTCACGTTGTCAGGATTCTGTTAGAGGTTGGTAGAGTTGTGAAGACGAATATCGAGAATCAAAAATCAAAAATGTACATTCTGGTGAAGATGTTAACCGAGGACTTACAGCCACAAAGGGAAAGTGGCAACGACATGGGTCAAAGGTCCCTGAACAGATGCAGAAAACCTCACTAAAGATCAGCGATAACCATCCCTGGCGGGGCGACTCCGCTGATGGCAATGCGTTGTGCTGGCGGGTGGGAAGAGGGGCTGGGGCGAGCACGGGGGCGCTAAACGGTTCCAGACTAGGCGGTCTTGGGGCGCTGTTTGTGCGGCCACAGGCTCCTTCACTCAAATTCTTTTTTACACTCTGCGCGATATGCGCCGTAGGATTAGCGCGTTGTGCGTTGTGCTCTAGGCATGACAGGGCAGTGCTGGCGCATGACAGTGCATCCGCGTGGTTTTTGCGGTTGCCCTTTTGTAACTTTACAGAGCTGGTCGCATTTGGTGGCATTTTGCCTCCAAACTTGTTTGCGCTGTTTATGCGTTTTACGTTTTACATGAAAAGAAACGACAGAATTGCGATTACGAGTGCATTGTGAGACGCCGTGTACCCTCTGTACGTTTCTCCGTTGTGACGAGCCAACCAAAGTTCAGTGCAGCCACCAAAGTCTTTTTTTTCTTTTCGTTTTTTTCTTTCTATCTTTTTCTTCTTTCTTTTCTTGTAGAGCCATTTTGACGCCTATCAGTCTGCTGTCAGTATTCCGTACCGAATAGTCCAGTGGCTCTGTGCTACAGCAGGGTTTGGCCTGCGAACGGTGATCTGTGAGAAGTGAGCGCCGACTCATGTTCGATCTGTGTTCTTTTCAATGTTTCTGGCAAGACAATCGGCGAAGAGTCAACAATGCAAATGCAAGATTATAAGCGGAGTAGCTGAACCAGAGGAAAAGAGGGTGAGAAAAAAGAAACAACGGAAGAAGCACCATGGTTGGAAGGTAGGACAGAAAAGACAGAAAAGACAGAAAAGACAGAAAAGACAGAAAAGACAGAAAAGAAAAGAAAGGGGAAAAAAAAGTATAAAAAAAAATAGCTGACGACGACATGTGATATCTGATAAAGGCTACCGTCGGCAGTTCAGGTCAGAGACAGCAGTGAGAATGGGTGGAAACAAGACTAGCACGGACGCCTGATGATTGCTGGTACTCTTGTACTCTCGATGATCGTTGGTGATTCTTGTATTTTTGCTCTTCTCGGTGCCGCTCAGGGCGGACAAGTCATGCACACCATGCACACATCTTCACCAGCGGCAGCTCCGTTGCCGATGTTGATGCAGACACCAGAAAAGAAAGGCCAAGACTGCATATGCCAACGGCCAGCAGACTGCAGATGCAACGGACGCCACGACGCCAGAACCAAGGTCGGACCGTTGTCCTTGTCGGACCGTAGGACAGGAGGCCCAAAATGTAAGACATGGACCTCTCGTGTCTTTCTGTGTTCTTTCTGTGTTCTTTTGTGCCCTTTTGTGTGTCCAATCTGTTGGCTCTTCACCCACCTCAACGTCCACCGGAAGCTATCCGATCGTTTTTGGTGCGACCAAGACCCTCATGCAGGGTGAGAGAACACAGAGATACAGTGGATGATGTTGTACGGCAGAAGGGTGAGTGGAAAAGAGCGGGAAGAACAGAAACGACAATAACTATGACGATTCGATCATGAACTCCTTCTTTCGTTTAGTGGCTAACAAACTGCCATGGCGATGACGATGACGATGGACTGCAGATGATAATGCTGTGAAACAATACACGAGCGCAACAACCGAGGCATGTTCAGCTGATCAGATCACGCTCAGTCGACGGCCGAGTGATTTTTCAAAAGGGAGACGTGGTTGCAAGACGCGGCGAAGTTGGCGTGTGTATGTTCGTACCTGGTCTGTTGCCTGATGGCGATGGCGATGGCGATCCGGGACGAGGCAAGATGAGAGCAAGACGGGTAATGGAATAGGGAGAAGAAGAGGAAGAACGCGCACAGCTGCATCACAAGTGCATACGCAATCTATGGCGAGCAGATAAGAGCGCGAATACCCGTGTTTCAAAGTGTATGAACAATGCAGGTCAAAGTGGTGAATAAACAAAGGGACCACCACGAGTCTAGTCTCTTCTTTCTCTTTTGGGCCGCAGTCATAATAGTTTTGCACTGGCTGCTCGGGATTCGGCCTCTGTCGAGTCGGCAAAACATGACAGACGTTTGTTGGCAAGTATACCTCTCTTCTCCCATTACGACTTTATATTTCTTCACATTTATTCACACCCCGTTGCATCAACCCCACGTCTGCCCCGTCCCTGAGGAGTAAGACAGCGATGGAGGGTGGACAATCTATTCCTTTTCTATAACTGCAGACTAAAAGGGACAACAAAAAACGTGCTCATAGTTAAAGAGGATGCGTCCAACGGAAGAAGAGGGTGGTAGGCGCTGTCAAAGTCAGGTGCCGTCACATTGACGCGGGAGAAGACTGAACAAACCCTTAAAGGTCCTTAAAGGGAATGTTGGAAGAGAAGGGAAAAGAGAACAAGTGAACGGAAGACACGAGGCCAAGTTAGGAAAGCCGGCACAGACTGCAACCGCAGACATAGCCACCTACAAAGAATGACAGCTGTCATCGAGCCGCAGCCGCAAAAGACGCACTCCGGCATCTGGCCGGCTCCGACTGTAGAATGTTTGTACGAACGTATGTCGTGAACAAGTCGTGTCAGAAAATAGCCACGTCTCAGAGCATGGCAGCATCGTGAAAGGACCCATGTTGATGTTGAAACACGGCATGGAAGCCTCCCTCAGACGAACTAAAAGCGAGAAGAACATCGAATGATGACTTTTTTTCATTTCCACATTTGTCCTTTTATCTTCTCCTAAAAAGTCATCAACACACCCTTTTTTTTCTGTCCTCAAATGTTGCAGTCTTCTTCAACTTCAATCGATTCATTCTCCCCCCGTGTACCCGTGCTGCTGTTTTGAAAAATCGCAGAAATGGGACGACATCGTATGTTCAAGTCAACGCACTTGGAGCCTCTGAAACAGATGTGAATCCAGACGCTGGCAGCATCCCGGCCATGACAGCAATAGCAGCGAGAGTGGACGGGAAATTTGATTCGTATATATGCTGGACATAAAAAGCATTTGCCAATGGCAAACGAAGAAGAACAAAGGTAAGAATCCAAATCATAATCGTCACGCGTACACCAAGATGAACTCGAACTCGACCGACCCTCGCCCTAGTGCCAACGGCAGCCGCCGCATGCCGGCCCGGAACAACTCTGTTTCACGAAACAATAGCGCCGGCCGGAACAACAATCAATTATCGCCGTCCAACGCCCGCACATTGGCAACGGCAGGGCGGTCGGCTGCTACGAATGGCACCGTCGAGGCTCGTGTCGCCGGCACTCTGGGCATCACGGCCGCCTCTTCCTCAAACAACAACGGCGGCAGCTCGTATGCCTACACGTTTGGCAGCGGCGCCGACACGGGGACAAACAGCCGGGGAAATGGTACCATCAACATCTCATACAACGGCAATGGTACTTTGCCGTCCAACATCAACAGCAACAGCCGCATCGAGAGCACCGCCGATAGCAACTACCGCTACGACTACTACAAAGACTACCAGTCCCAGCCGGGGACACCGACCGACAATGGTCGAGATAATTACAGCGGAGGTGGAAACGATGGAAACGATGGAGGAAGTGGCGGTGGTGGAAATGGAGGAAACAACAGCAACAACAACCGAAACAGTGGCAATGGTGTTAACAGCAACAACGACGGCCGGCGTTTCCAGCACAGCGTCAACTTCTCCCTCAACCTGGGCCCAGGTGCCAACGTCGGCTCACCAGAGGTCAACATTGGTGGAGGGGGCATTCTCGGCGGTGGCCTTTTAGGTGGTGGTCTGCCCATTCTTGGCTCCGGCTTCCCCTTTGGCGGCCGTCGGGATCCAGGCGGGTTTATCAATATCCCACCATTTGGCCGGTTTTGAGTGGATATTGATACTCTTCTGATGATTTGTACAGTATACAGTACATCCCGAAGCGTTGCAAATATGTTTCTGATACATTTCAAAGAGCAGACCATATTTGCAATTTGTACCTCATCAGCAGACAGACAGCTGGCTGTCATTTGTATAGGCACGTTGTCAGATATTCCTGAGAGGGACGGACAGCTTGTTACTTTGCGGCTTTTGTGTGTGAGGAAACAAGGTACGTATCTATTCAACATGTCGGTTGACCATCCTTGTGATGATGTTAATAGGTCACATGTACACATCGTACTAAGCAATGGTTTACACACAGCCCCGGTTGACTTGTAAATAAGTACTTGCGCACCGGTATTATCATATAGCTCTGTTGAAGGAGGTATCCCTTTACCTTCTTAGCAATAAATCATACGTGAGAAGCTCCTACGGGCTGTTTCTAACGATGGAGAAGACAACCTTTTTTGGATTAAACCGAAGACATGATTATCCCAACTAACTCACAAAGATGACTAACAATGTGTACATGGCGTAGTAGTATAACTGGGGTACTTTGAACAAGGTCTCTTCTGAGAAGGCGCAAAATGTTGCCAGATTGGCGTCGACGATGGCAGACTGAAGTGCATATTCCTCGTCATGCACAGCCAGTCCCGCATGTTAAATAGCCCATCCTATAGCATATAACACATAGTTATCCCGCACCCATGAGCTGTAGTATTCCCTTTCCATATGCAGTGTCTTCTCGCCTTTTTGTCGGTTTTGTCGGTTTTGTAGTTCATGCTCAACGTTCATATGTTGCTCCTGTGGCTGCTGCCGGTCGACTGGCTCTTCCTTTTCTTTTCCCTTGGTCTTGCCCCAGGGTCGCCAACCTTTACTTGCTTGTTGGCTGGCGCCACTTGATCCTTGTTGTGTTGGTTGTGTTGGTCCTGTCTTCCTCTCCTCCTGCTCTCCCAAAGGCTGGTTGTTGACAATCTTGGCGAGGACGTCGGCGATTTGGTTGAGGTTTTTAATGTCTTGCACTGCGGCTGCCGTCTCTTTCCTGACGGTAGCCAGTGACTTTAGGATCGTCAGACGTGCTTCTTCCGTGGTTGTGGCTGCCATACTGATGGCATGGCCAGACCGCAAGCCGTGCACCCGCTCGTGAAAGAATACTCGGTTGTCGGTCAGGCGGTACAACAAAGAATGCAGAGGCGTGCTGACCTCCTTTGTTTTGGCGCACTTGTATAAAACAGCGGCGCTCACGCAGCTCTCAATTGTTTTTAATAATAAAAAAAGCTCCGCCATCGTGGCGGCATCGCCAAGTGGTAGAGTAGAACCTGTCCAGTCGGCAAACGTGGCAGAGCTGTGGTCGTCCGTCTCGGCCAGCGGCAACAGGAGACCAGCCTCGACGGCCAGTTGACGCTCCCGAAATACGGTGCGCGTGTGGGCACCAACGAGGGCCACGATCAACTGTGTGGCCCGCAGTGCCAACTGCAAAACCAAGGCTGGTTGCGTCAATGCCGGCTCGTTGTTGGCCCGTTTTGCTTCATCGGGGGCCCATTGGTAGGCATATTTATCATCAAACGAGCCGGCCATATAGATCGAATCAGTCAGAGCCTTTTCAGGCGCGAGACCACCCGTCCAGCGGCCAATAACCTGGTTGCAGACGGCCGTAGCGACTTCCATGGCCTCGTGCACGCGACAGGCCGCCTGGACAAAGGTCCATGTTGTGGACGCTTCGACGCCAGCAGGCGAAGGTAAGACAATACAGAGTATTGAGTATTGTTGAGTCTATAACCACAACTGTGTAGCAACACACGTGTAGACGTACAAGACAGACTAGGTGGGAATATGTACAAAGTGAAAAGCTTCAAGTGGAGACCAGTTATATACACAGCCACGTATGATTTTGGGACAAAGAAGAAGATCAAGATCAAGGCGATGACGTTGGTGCCGGCATAGAAGCCAAAGGCGCCAACACTACCCAGAGCCTGGAGCATGGGCGGGAAGCTGAGAGTAAGGACAGAGGCCCAGAAGAAGTTGGCAGCAATGGCCCAGGACATGCCGACTTTACGATGGGAGAGAGGGAAACACTCGGCCGAGTAGGTCCAGGCCATGTGGGGGAAGGTAAACAACAGCAGGAAACGGCGGCCGAAGCGGTCAATGGTCCAGATGGCGGGCCAGGCGAAGGCAAAGTTGACCCGACCGTAGCCCCTCGAGGCGAGCAGAGCCTTTTATACACTGGCGCCGGCGTTGGTGAAAATAGTCGACGAGTAAAAGGCGATGATGTTGACTAGAGAGGGGGAGATGTTAGTATTTTGTACGACGATATTTACATTATAATACTTGGGGTATAAGGCGTGTTACAAAGACACTTCCCAGGGGAGAGAATCTCTACTAGGTGATCAAGCTAGTGGAGGAATGATGTCGTTGGTTTGTTATAATTAAATAATATATTAAGAGATACACTTACCGGCAAGGAAGCCAGAGCCACCGGTGACGAGGATCTTGGACATGATGGATGTGTGTGTGTGTATGTATATGTGTGTTGTTTACTTGGAGAAAGTGGGATGGTGATGTCTGCCAGAAGCCTTAAAAAATACACAGATTGCTCTGCAAAATATTAACTACGACATACTCCGTACAAAGCCCGGCATCAAAGGTGCCGAGACTGCATTGATACGGAACTGCATGAGAAGAACACCTGAAAAGAGCACATGCAGTTGCTTGCCGAGAGAGGATGGGCAGCAAGTTGCCTTTCTTGGTCATTGGTGCCTTTTCTGAGGTTTCTGTCTCTCCAATTTTCTTTTCTTCTCTTATCTTTTCCTGTTTATATTTCCTTCCCACGTTTTATTATTGTTAGGTTACTCGGGCGTTCTCGATGCTATCTTGTGTTTCTTTGAGCTCCCTTGAGCTCCCTTGAGCTCCCCTACACCCCCGCCCCCCTAATCTATCAGATCCTTTGTCAAGCAACCCCAAGTAACCTTAAGCAACCTTGGGCAACCCTAGGTAGCTCATCCTACCCCCCCTGTTCTGTCTACCCATGTAGCTTTTGCATCCATGTTGCATCCATGTTGCAACCCACGTTTTTCTGTTTCGAAACATTCGTCCCCTTAATACCACCCACCATCCTCGCGATCCTCCGCCATTTCGGCCGTTGCCCCATCGAGATAAGATCAAAATAGGACCGAGATAGCCTGAAAGAGTACGACGTAGTACCGAGTTGACTGAATTGGCAGGGCTGACACCACCGACTCTGCCACAGCGGCGAACAAAACAACGCCCAAAACAACGCCCAAAACGCCCATAAATCGACACCAAGTTTTGCTCGCAGCCTGGTTTCAAGGATCATGGTCTAGGACCGAGCAGACCGATAGACCTTTGCACAACCCTTTTCTTTGAACAATACGAACGTACGAACGTACGAGATGGAAAAGGAATAACAATAGAGAGTAGACATCCATAGGGCGACGAAAGGCGCAGCAACGCCTTTTCCAGCACCCATCTGATCACACTGGAACCACCAAATCGCCCGGAGAATTTCTACATCTCGCCGGTAAGCACCGAGCACAGGGCGTAGCTGCCTTCTTTTACCGGCCTAGGAAGGATGCCCGTGGATCCGAGTTGGCACTCCTTTTCATCTTATCTCGGAACTCCTTCAACAACACGAGCAACCCCTTTGTCCTCTGCTCCTCTGCTCCTCTGCTCCTCTGCTCCTCTGCTCCTCTGCTCCTCTGCTCCTCTGCTCCTCTGCTCCTCTGCTCCCCTGCTCCCCTGCTCCCCTGCTCCTCTGCTCCTCTGCTCCTCTGCTCCTCTGCTCCTCTGTTCTTATCGCCAATCCTTTGTCCCTTGTTTGATGCATCCACTTTGAGCTTGATGGGGCCCGGACTGTGCCGCAACTGGGGAATAACACGGAATGGTAGGGTGAAGCGAGAGGATCGCCAGGACCCCAGGCAACAAAACAATTAAAGGCCCAATGGCAAGCATGCCAGAACCCACACGAACGGAGACCAGATGGGATCGAAAAAAGAAGGAAAGTACTCCGTACGGAGTACGACGTTTACTCTGTGTAAGTAAACGTCGTAACAGAGTTTATGGGGTACAAAGGTGTAACGTTGCCGCGCTTTGACACTTTGGATATATAATCACGACGATGCCCTCGATCAACACAAACATCAATTGAGACATCTCATCAGCCATCATCCACCAACTGCAATCTTCTCTCTCAACATCTACTCCTCCCTTTATTCAGTGCCACCTCCCCCCAACATGAAGACTTCTGCTTACGCTCGTGCCGCCTCGGCGGCCGTCGGCCTCCTCGTCCCTCTCTACGAGTACCCTTATGGCACGGTCGCCACCGCTGACTGGACGGCTCTGATTGATGCCATCGATGCCCACCCCCAGCTGCCCTTTTATGTTGTCATCAACGACGCCAGTGGCCCGCTGTACTCGCCCAACCCGCCCTCGGAAATGGACGACTGGGCCAAGTGGATCGATGCTGTGAATACCCGCGACAATGCCAAGACCGTTGGCTACATCCGCACGACGTGGTCCACCCGTGACTACTCGGATCTGACGACCGCCGTCGACCAGTACGCCAACTGGACCACGAGCGCCGGGTGGACCACCAACTCCTCGCAGTACGATATCCACATTGACGGCATTTTTTTCGACGAGATTGACACGGCCGTGGCCAAGCTGTCCAACAACACGGAACTCACCACCTACGCCAAGAAGGTGTTTGCTGACCGCAGCGGTCCCATTGTGCTGAACCCCGGAGTTCTGGTGGAGGACGGCAGCGAGTCGCTGTTTGACCTGGCCGACACGATCCTGCAGATCGAGACGTGCTACACCACAACCGAGGGCGCTACCGACCCTGGCCCGGTTATGCGCTGCCCGACGGGTGGCTACAAACCCTTTACGCCCGCCCTGGCCGCTACCGTCGGCAACGCTACAATCTCGGCCAAGTCGAGCATTGTCGTGCACGACTTCTACGAGACGTGGTCGCCCTTTGAGCCGGCGTCGCTGTCGACGCTTAAGACGGACATCCAGGCCGTCATTGACCAGGGCGTGCACAGCTTCTACTTTACCACCTACGCCTACACGACCAACTTCACGGACTCGCCCGCCAGCATCACCCAGGTGGCCGCCTACGCTGCCGAGCTGCAGGGTCTGAGCTAAACGGCTCGCCCATTTTCAGAACAAACACGACGTACTTTTATGACTGCATAGCATAGATTCCTTTGGAATGACAAAACAATGCAGCATTTTAGCACGAGTGCCATCCTTTCCAAGGCCTTTCTTCCAGGAAGCAATAATGATACAAAGAAGCAGCCGTGTGCTGTGTGGACGCTATACCAGGTGAAGTGAAAGGCGAAAAGAAAAGTGACGTCTTATGTATAAGTAGGTGTGTCGTGTAAAGAATACAAGAATGCCCATGCCAAAGGTGCAAATTCAGAATGCCAGTCTATCAACTATCAACCACCCTAGCCTAGTACCTAGTCAAGCCCCATCAGCGCCTCGTCGCCGTAGCCCCAGCTGTTGCCTCCACCGCCGCCACTAGGCTTGACACCCAGACTCGAGCTGAGCATGTCCGCCTCTTCCTCGGCATCGCTACTGCGACGGGTGCCGTTGGACGGGATGGCGGTGGCGGTGGCCACTGTCGTGACGGCTGGTGCGGCTACACCTCTTGAGCTCGCGTCGGTAGCACGGCGGCGCAAGCCAGGCGGCCGGAACCGAGTCGACTTGGACGACGTCGACATGATGGATGCTGTCTCGGCCCCGTCACCGCCGTCCACACTTTCAGTCGCCGCCACAGATGCGTCCCCGCCGCTGTTGATACTCGCACTGCCTCCTGTCGGCTTCGAGTCGGCCGCACCATTAGTGCTAGCGGCGGTGGCGGCGGTGGCGGCGTTCGCACCCTCAGATCCAGAGGTGACGGCTGTGCTTGTTGTTGCGACGGTGCCAGAGTGTGACAGTGCGGGCGATGCTGAACGTTGCGCAGATGACGGTTGGACAGCACCGAGTGTTGCTGTGCTACCAGCTACGGTCTCGTCGGTCTGAGAGGCGGCCGACGTGGCTTCGTCGTCCACGTCGACCTCGACCAGCTCGGCATCGCGGTACCACTTGCGGCGACGGGTCCAGCGCGTCCATCCATCCTGGCCGCGCCGGCCACCCTGCCACTTGTTATCGTAGTACACCCAGCCCATGCGTCCACCATCGCCGTCGTAATCCCACGAGTCCCTGTGCTCGCCGTGGGCGCCCGTCTTCTCGATACGCACGGCGTCATCCACGACACCGTCCACACGCCAGCGGCCGTCTTCGACCCACCGCCAGCGCATCTTGCTGCCGTCTTCGACTTCGGGCAGCTCAAACTCGTCCTTGCTGGGAACGGCGTTATTGTGCTCGTCCGTCCAGGCAGGCCGCTCGTAGGCAAAGAGACTCGTGGTCCATCCCAGACCGACCCACCGTCGCTGGTTTTCGTAGAGGATAAAAGTAAAGCGCACGCCGGCATCTTGGCCTGCGCGGGCTCGCCGAATGGCCTTTGTGAGCTCCGACTCGCGTGGTGTTGACAGCCGTCGTGCAGGCTTAGTGCTCGACAGCTTGGACTGCAGGGCGGCCGCTGCTGTGGAAGGGTCGGACAAAATCGAGCCGCCGGCCGTCACATACGACGGGGCCTTGGACGGCCGCATGGGGCCCTCAAACTCGAGTCCCGTCACCAGTGCCGCCACACGCCGGATGCTGGCGCTGCGCCACAGGATCGTGCGGCTGACACGCATCACGCGCGAGTGCCATGTCAAGATCAGCGTGCCAAAGACAAGCGTGACACGGCGGGTCGTGACAATGTGCATCGGTGGCAAGGTCAAGAGGAACCAAAAGGGCGTGCACAAAAGAATGCGTACGAACAAGACAGTCAGCGCTGGCCGGGTCGTGGCGCTGGTTGCTGTGCTTTGTGTCGACAGAAAGTCGGTGAGCTCGAGAAGTGGTTCGAGCAGCAGGTTGCAGCGAGCGGTGAACTCGCCTAGGGTATCGACAATCTCGTCGAGCGTCTTTTGGTGCCGCGCACTGCCGACTGCTTCAGAGGCGGTGCGCTGGTGGTGGTGGCCATTACCACCCCCGCCCCCTGCGCCACTGCTGCTGGCATCCATGCTGCCATTGCCAGCACCACGTCCCTTCCCAGATGTCATATAGCTGGCGCCAACGCTGTCGAGGCTCTGGTTCTTGACCCGTAATCGATGCTTCGCTGCCGTCGTTGTGTCGCGTCCCGTTGCCTTGGCGTCCGCACCAGAGTTGTTGCTGCCACCGATGCCGAACAAGAAATAGCCGAGGCCGCCGCCGCTCGTTGTAGTGCCGCTGCTTCGACTATTGCTGCCACTGCCACTGGATCCACCGCCGACTACGCCGTCCTCACTGCTCCATCCGCTCGTTGATAATGGACTATACCGCCGGCCGTACATACCGCCGATCAAGGTCAGCACCATAAGGATGGGCCCGGCGAGTCGGATAATCGTGTCGCCGTACAGCACGGTTAGCCACCATAGGAGCACCAGGATAAAGCTCTCCCATGGATCGCCCGTCGTCCAGGTTATCAAGCCGGCGACTTTGTTGAGTGGCAGGAGGTATGGATGGCTGTAGGCCAACGCGCGTGTGATTTGGGGTGGTGTCGCGAGGAGGAGTGGCGACTTCTGGTGGACGAGGATCGTGCTGCGTCGCTTTGCAGCCGCCGAGGAGTTGTTGTTCTTGCCGGAGAGGGAGGTTGCAGGAGAGAAGGTCGCGTAGGTAGGCTTCGGATTCGAGCTGCTGTAGTAGGAGTCGTGGCCGCCGCTTCCGTCGCCGCCGCCGCCATTGCCATTACCACTGCCGTCGCGGTCACCCGACAGGCCGGGCGAGGCGGGATTGGAATAGCCGTGGCGGTCGGACGAGTCGGGGCGGAGGTACGAAGAGCGCGGAGCGGACATGGAGAGCCAGGGCGTTTCCTGTAGAGAGATGGCCGGATTGCCAAAAGGTTAGATGCGATCAAGGTCAATTTTGGTCGATTAGGCCGAGTAGGCCTATTAGGGTCAATCGGGTCGAATCAGGCAGAAGAGATGATGTCAGAGCATTCAGAGGTGCGCCCGAGAATGCTGCGACGGCGAAATGGCCATGGAAGGCCACATGGAAAGGGCAGATGTTGTTTTGGTGATGCGATGAGAAACGAAAAAGGGGGAACAGGAACAGAACGATAACAAAGCAGAGTGTGTGGAAGGTGCGAAGGTGTGTGTGTGTGTGTGCGAAGAGGAGGTGCCCAGAGCTTGCAACAAGAATGGCTGACGTCGTTCCTGTCTAACGTCCTTCGCTGCTGCCCTGCTGAGTGAGGAGTTGTTAGCAGTAAGGCGTCGCGCCCCACTTTTTCTGGGCTAACGTGGTAGAGCCTGCCCAACCACTTTGTTTCCAGCCGTTTGTGGCTCGGCTTTTTGTGCTTATTAGGCGGGTGCCTAGGCGCCTGCTGGGCCCAGGCTGGGGGCATAGCGGATCGACGTCAGTGGTCTCGATAAGAAACCAGGCCCAGGCCAGCAGACCCAACCGCCCGCACGCCCCTAGCTTCTAGGTAATTAGGGGCGTCCAGAAGCGCCTAAAATTGGCCCGAATGACCCCCAAAAAGTCGCCAGCCGACGAATAGACTGCAGAAAGTGGAAAGTGCAAAGTGCGAGTGCAAGGGCAAAACGGGGAAAGTGCGACTGCCCGCCGGGAAGCGACGGGAAAGCACGACCGATGCGGGCGCTCACATGCACTGAAAGATGCAGCGGAGCGAGGGAAGGAGAGACCGTGTGGAGAATGCAGTGCCACGGGAACGGAAAGCAAATGTAGAAAGAGTAGAACAGAGCAGAACAGAAGAAAAGGAAAGAGCGATGCAAACAAACTCGAGTACAGAAAATACGTACAAAGGCAGCCATCTAACGGCGTTTAGGTTCGTCGAGTCTCTTGTACGGGAAGCGGGCGCAGCAGATAAAGCCCGGTGCTGGAGGGAAGAAGGCGACGATTCCAAACAAAGTCGCCGCCAGTATATCGTCTATCGCAAGATTTGCTCTCTCTTGCCGAATATAGTTCACGATTGCCGCGGCCGTGATTCGCCCTCGCTCGAAAATGGGCGCAACAGCGCGGCCGACATTTGGGTTCTTCGGTGGTCGAAGTGCGGGCAGAAGCACGTGCCTGTAGCACCGGATCGGTAGGGGTTTCGCTGGGGGCGAAGAGGTTCGATCTGGGGATGACGTCGGGCCGGGCGGGTGAGTGGTTTGCGAGATCGTAGGTGTCGAGAAAAGGATGTTGAGTGAGGCAGAAAAAGGTGAGCGAATGCCGTCAAAAAGCCGTTGCAGATGTTGCAGATGTTTGAAGGGGAAAGAAACAAAAGATACGGAAAGAACAATGGAAAACCTCGGCGTGCCTGCCGTTCTTTGCATTCTCCTGTCGCTCCTGACGGTCGCCCTTTCTGTCCCGCCACTGGCATTATTGTTGGCTCCCTTTGGGCCCTGTTTGGCCCTGTTGGCACGTCGTCTTGCGCCGTTCGCCCATAGATTCTGGCAGTCGCTCGCCTGTTAGCGGACCCCACACAGCAGTCGCAATGGGTATCTTACTTTTTCGTCTTTCTTCTGCCGCAAGAGCATGTCTCACTACGTCTTACTCCGTAATTCACATGTGATTGCGCAGCAACAGCCAACTTAGTGATCCGTGACACCGGTCACTGACTACAGCTAATTGTCATCAATGAACAACCACGATGATATCGACAATAAAGACACCACGATTCAGGAGTTCTTTGGCTCATTCTTGCCTGTGACATGGTTGTCGTTCTACGAATGTGTCACTATTAGCATCCTAAGGACAGCATTTGGGAGCTTTTTAGGGGTGTTTTGGGAGATACAACTATAAGAAACTAATTCAAGAAAAATATATAGAAATCCGACAAAAACTGACGGAGAACCATTGGGGGAAAAAAAAGACAGCCCGAAATCCTGATGTCATATAACAAAACCAAACAAAACCAAACAAAACACAGACAACACCATCTCATGACACCACCGTTCACCTTCAACGCAAAGCACCAGGCAAAACCACACCTCCACCGTGAATTATCCGTTCCCATGCACCCAGTTTGCGCCATTCCCATGCACACGTGTTGCCATGCAGAAAGATGAGATCGAAAAGAAAAAGAGCGAATAAAAAGATGCAATGTCATCTGAAAAGAATAAGATAGGCCAACAAGATAAAAAAAGTAAGTTGAGAGAAGCTCGTCGTCTGTCATCCGGGCACAGCACGTGGCGAGACTGACATCGGCAAAGGCGGGATGGAAGAAACCAGAGATGAGATTCTCGATGACAGAGGAAATCTTAGTTCATGCCGCAGCTGGCGTAGAACCGGGCGAGTACTGCGTCGGGAACGGGTGTCATGAAGCTGAGACGAATTTCTCCAAAGGGATGGTCGACCGGAGCACCGAAACCGAGGGGGTCGACCATGCTATAGCCGCCCGGGCCATTCTTGGCGACCGCTTGCTCGGACTGGGCACAACCAGAGACCGACAAGGGCAGCAGGGTTGTGTCGTCGTTGGCATCGAACTAGTTGGAGATGGAGGCATCTGTGGCGGGGGCGACAGAGGGTTCGTCCTCGTAGATGACAAAATTCTGCTTGCCGTCGTCAACGGCATCAATGGCTGCGGTGATGCGTGCAATGGACGTTTCAATGGTTGCAAGGACGACCTCCTTCGCGGTGCCTTCGGGACAAAAGGTGGCAGCGACGCGGTCGATTGCGGCATCAACGCGAGCAGTGCTTGAGATGTTGTCAGGGCTGGCCTCTGTCTTGATGACCGTGGCGCGGGCAATGTTCGCGGACTCCACAGAGATTATGGGCTCGTCGCGATGAACAGGTTGCTGGATATCTTCGTTGTACTAAAACGGGGCATCCAAAAGACCATCGCCAACCGGGCTGGCCTGGTTGTAATGGGCCGGCGCGTTTTGGACTTCCCGGTGGAGCATCCGAGTCATTTGATGGGCCTCGATCCAAGCCTCAACTCGGCTGTGAATTTCGTCGGCGGCGGGATCAAAAACTTCCGTGGCGACGGTGTCCTCTAAAACCAACAAGGTTAGCATGGCCAAGTTGATCCAAGAGTGAGAGTACGGTGGGTAAGATTGTGACTTACCGGTCGAGGAGACCTCGGTCTTGATAAACGCTGCATCAAGCAGAGGGGTCGCAGCAACCGGGCCGGCATTCTCATCGGCGTACTCGTTCGTGGCGGTGGACTTTTCTGACACCGACGCATTGTCCGCGACTTGAGCAAGCATGAACTTTTCGTACCTACGAATGAAACTCCGGCCGTCGTCTTCGTCGACGGTCTCAGACTTGATGGAGATCTTCGTGGTCACGATCTCTCCAGAGTTGACCTCAGCAGCTGGGGGATCGAAGAAAAGCTCGTCAACGTCGTTACTGGCGGCATCATGAAGTCTAGACCGCTTAGCGGGGTGGCCGCCATGACCATCGTTGGAATCGACTCGGTTGCGCTTGGTGGCGTGGAACCCATTCCTCTAGTTTGGACAGGCATCTCTGAAAGAGGTGTGGCACTGGATGGAAACTGTACAAGCTGTTAGATGAGAGAAGTGCGTGGGGGATGAAGTGCGTGGGGGATGGAGCATCATAAATACCTTGTCTGGTGAAATGCTGAAGGCCGCAAAAAAGAGGGAGCGCGTAACAGCTGGAGCGCGTAACAGCTGGAAGAGAAAGGGTCAGGCGGTCGAAGGCGATAGGCCGAGTTGAGGAGGGGGAAAGCAGCCCGAGCAGAGTAAGGCGCAGGTCGAAAGTCGAAGAAGCAGCTGAAGATAATCAAAGTAAGACTGGAAGGACGATGG
Organism: Sporothrix euskadiensis; assembly: GCA_019925375.1. Classification (NCBI taxonomy): domain Eukaryota; kingdom Fungi; phylum Ascomycota; class Sordariomycetes; order Ophiostomatales; family Ophiostomataceae; genus Sporothrix; species Sporothrix euskadiensis. Next base: position 634,762 of record JADHKQ010000019.1, on the reverse strand, counting down.
TCGAGCTGAGCGAAGGGTGATGAAGACAGCGATGATGGTGCAAGGATAACGAAAGAAAGAAGAAAATGATGAGAAACGACGGCGAGTTGAAGGCAGCGGGGTGGAAGATCAGAATGACAAGAGCAAAGAAATGAAGAAGCTTCGTGCGAACAAACTGACAGCGGGCCAATTGCCGTAATGAAGGCTACAGACAAAAAGGATGACAAGGTCAAGTTTGAGAAGAGAGAGGTCGGGGGGGGGGAGGATCTCTTTATATAAAAGCCCAACCTTGACTTCTGGCGAGACCGCCCAAAAGTCTACTCTACGACTGTTTCTTGCTTTCTACGGTGGGAAGACCATGTGCACATAATTTCCCCGAGTGTTCAATCGCAGCGATGTACCTGTTTGGTGGTTGATGGTCGGCCACCAGCAAGTGTGGGAGCGTTGGAGAAAGTGGTGATGCCCTTTTTGCTTCGATTTGCTGGGTGCAGCGAAATTTGACAATGATCGCAAAGGACGAAAGCGAGCGACAGAAAATATGTGATACTGTGTGTAGGAGCCATCGTTAAAACAACGCGCAGTTCGATATCAAGATGGGCTGCACGAACTGCTTTCTCTCCGTGAAGTGGCGTTGGAGGCTGTTGCGATCGATGTTGGCGGCTGCACATCGCCGTTTTGGACACACTTTCTGCCACGCAATCGGCGCAAGAATGCCGCGAGAACTGCACCCACGGCTGCCGGCATCCTTTTTCATGACTTGGAAATTCGAAAATCATGCGTCGCGTTGCACATTGATCAGTGAATTGTTCTGTGCATTGTAGACGCCGCATCATCACTTTGTGTGCATATTGCTGCATCATGATCGTGACGTGGACATTGTCATCTTTTTTGTCACTTTCCTCGACTCACTACTTCTTAGGGTAACGGCTTCGACAACGCTACAGCGCCACCCGTTAACGCTCCCGAATAAACTAGGCGCTTTCCGGCGAGCTGCAGCAAGTTGTCTCCGCCATCACTCGTCATCGCCCACACATTGTCTACTAGGGGAATCTGCCCAATTGTTCCCCGCCTACCACTCTCCCTGTCGAGCCGGCTGACTGCCATGATCCCTCCTTGTTCGTGCCCATCAGTCCTCCTCCGCCACTCGAGCACACCCCTCTTTTGTCTCTCCCCACCCACGATGAATATTGGCGGATGCCCGCGGGCGTTTTTGGTCGTCCATCTTGGCAGGGTCTTGGTCTTTCTTCACGACGGCTGTGTTGGCACGAAGAGATGGTGCTTCGTAGTGGCAAGGAGAGATATCCAGTAATCCGTATCTTTAGTCACCGTGGAGATTGTTGACTCTCCGCTCGTCTCCGCAATCTGTAGATATAGATATCATGATGTTGAGCTCGTAACTCCTTCGTTCCGGCTCGGGCTTGCATTTTCGTTCACGGAAGGAGCGACTGTCTGTACTCAAGTTTGGTCGGCGTGGACGCTAGCCGGACCTATTGTAACACACCTGCAGTTACAATCAGTGCTCTTGCCTTCTTTTTGCAGTCGTAAAGTACTGCACATGCAACCGAATACGACGAGGTCCGAAGGAGGAAAGCCCCGGCGTGCATCGCACGAACCAGCAAAACCAACAGACAGATTTGGTCCTTCTAGGAAAGAGTGCGATGCTGCGAGGAAAGAGCTATCGAAAGTTTGCCTTTGTTCTTTCCCCCGCCCCTACCACCGGCACTTCCAGATGGAACGAAGCGAGACTGCTCGAGTGCACCTTCCCTGCCATTTCCCTCTCCCTTGCGGAGGCGGTGAAGCCACGGAGCGCTCTTTCCTGGCCTGGCTGTCACCATCGACCAACAGACACCCTGCGAAGCGACTTTTCCTCTTCTCGTAATTCACCGCTTCGATCTCCCCTCTCTTCTCTCTTCGTCTTTTGTCTCCCATATCTCTCCCCCTCTTTAGCAAGCTCTCTTCTGTCATGCGGCACACCTCGATGTGGTTTTCTCGTGCTTTTATCGCAAGCTTCTTGTACGCTCTCTCTCCATCTTCTGTCCCATTCGTTTAATCCTGATTTATGCGTCTCGTCTCGTATTGTGTGATGATCCACGGCCCCCCTGTTTCTTTTCCTTTTCTTTTCTCGCTTTTCCTCGGCCCGCTCACCCACGCATCCACCCTACGTCGTACTTTACGCCCTGCCACATCCAACGGTCGTCCCCGCTCTCATCCCGATTCCATATTAATACGACACACCTTGTTCTGTTGAGCGCTGTCATTGAATTTGGGGCCAATCTGTGCATATTTCGGGCGTCTTGTGCGTTGTTTCTAGTTTTCACTAAAGACGGCAATTCTCCGGGAACGCACAGGGAACAAAAAACGAAAACAACGACAAAAGCGACATAACTCGTGGGGGCTTCAAGGGGTGTGCCATTTTTCTGCTGACTTTCTGACCCTGTTGAACAAGACCCCAGTTGCCAACTTTGTGGGCGGGATCGTCAGCATTTCTTTTCCTATTCTCGTCTCGTCCATCTCAATCTGTATCTTGCACCTTCTTTTCCATCTTCATCCCTTTTCCGAACTTTAATCTGCGTCGGCCGCGGTGGAATGACGATCTGAAGCCTTGTTATTGCGGGGACCTTGACGGCATTTCAAAGACGACATCCCAAGGATCAAAAAGGAACTGAAGACGCAGTGGGCCAATAAGTGTGAGCAGCACACTGCAGACGAGACCACCGCCCCTCAAGACGGACCGCCACGGCCCCCGGGTTACACAGAGACGAGCTGAAGACGACACGAAAAAGAAAGGATAATTACGGCAGGTGACAAGAAAATGGCAGACTCACAAGAACCAACAGCAGAGGCGAGCTCATCAGCCGCGGTCGCCTCCACCTCTTCGCCTTCTGCTGCTCCAAGAATCGCCAAGTCGCCAAAGTCACGATCAGGAACATCGTCACCAAAAGCAGGGGCGGGAATGGGAATTGTTGATGGTGGGATCGGTATCGACGATGGGGTCATCCACGCAGAAGAGGTGGTATGTTGGCCTACCAAATGAACTTTTGAAGTCTTTTCAGCCACCACTCGCAGTAAAAACAAGAACTGACAATGCTTACGTTCAGGTTGATGACAATGATTCCGCGCTTGCCGAGTCAATGTAAGCATGCCCATGGTACTTCCACTGCTGAACAGAAAATGGCAACTTGAATGGCATACTAACGTACCTTAGCGCAACATACACGACATCGCTCGCCTCGAGTGTCTTCAACTATCCAGTCGAGCACGGCCGCCGATACCATGCATATCAGGATGGCCGATACACAAGGCCGAATGATGAGATGGAGATGGACCGCCTCTTGATCTTGCACACGGTTGTCACCACTGCCCAGGGCGGTCTCTACCTCGCACCCATCGATACCGAAAGGCCGCAGCGCATCCTCGACATTGGCACGGGCAACGGCGTTTGGGCCATTGAGATGGGCGACACTCTGCCAAACTCCATTATCATTGGTAACGATTTGAGCGCTAACATGCCCGCGTTCGTACCGCCCAATGTCAAGTTCGAGGTCGACGATGTTGAAAACGAGTGGGTCTACGACCAGCCGTTTTCCTACATCTTTTGTCGATACATGACTGCCAGCATCAATGACTGGCCGCAGCTGATGCGCCGCACATTTGAAAACATTGAACCAGGAGGCTGGGCCGAGTTTCAGGACTTTGACCTGACGTACTACTCGGAGGACGGCTCTCTCGCGCCCGACAACCCGCTGTTGACGTGGATCACGACCGCCTGCGATGCCGCGGAGCAGATTGGCCGTGACACACGACCTGGCCATAAACTGCAAGGCTGGTTTAAGGAGACTGGCTTCACCAACATCTCACATCGCCGGTTCAAGCTGCCCATCGGGACGTGGCCAAAGGACCCCGTTCTCAAGCAGATTGGGCTATACAACTACATGCAGATCAACCAGGGTCTTGAGGGCCTGTCGATGCGGCTGTTCACAAACGTGCTTAAATGGACACAAGAACAGGTCGTTGTGATGCTGGCTGATGTGCGCAAACAGCTGCACGACCCCAACATCCACGCCATCCTAGACTAGTAAGTTGCTCTCCACATGAAAGAAGGAAAATATGAGCAAAAGGAAGATCAGCTAATCTTCTCAGCCATGTTGTATATGGGCAAAAGCCAGAGTGATTACGGATGATCAGCTTTTGCCTTTTTGCACCTGTCTTTTTTTTTGGGTACTCATTGCCATTTCTTTTGCATCCATCTGCATTAGCGAGTTGCAAAGCATGTTTATTTTGGACAATATTTTTTTTTGGAAGGAAAGCGAGTCTGCCTCAACTTTACGACTAAAATCGAGACTTTCTTACTTGATTCACTCCTGTTTTTGGAAACTTAAAGGTGCGGTAGTTTGGTTAGTTCATGTTGATCCGTGCTACTACATCTCGCGAGACAAGGAATCACAAGATGCACTTTTCGACGTCAACAGTTGACCAGACTGGACAACGAGAAATCTGACAAGGGAATAGCCTTAGTATTGTACACAGACCGTGGACTGCAAGCTTCCAATATTCACGTTCAATCTGGAAAGTGATGTCTCTCACCAAGCAGTGGCGACGTTTGCTTCGTGCACAACTCCTGCAATGCTAGGAGCAACAAGCAAGACAAAAGAAGCTTCGTCCGGTGGTCTCACAAGATGTCATGGATACAACAAAGTTCCACAGCTGTCTTTGTGTCACCTTCAAAAGAAACTAACGGGCCACGGATACCACGGAGACCCCGATGGAAGCATTCTAGAAGCTGAAGGGAGAACAACCCATGTGTCACCCACAGTTGTCCTGCGAGATGGAAGAAGAGGTGCGGTATGCAGCCCCGCAAAAAGGGGACACGCATGTTGTGCAGGGGCAATGAACTTGTTCAGCTGCAGAACCTCGTTTTCTGATTTCCCTTGGGGCCCCCGTCTTTTTGCGTGCTGGATCTCACCCGTACACCATCTCGCTTCCATCTTGACCCATGCTGTCCCCATTGACGCACTCAGGAACAATCGTAAGGCGGCAAGCGCCTTGCCTCAACCCGGAGAGCAAGCACTGTCTGGCGGAGGGCACACCGTGCTCCGAATAGGCCAAGAAGCTGGTCAGAAAGCAGAACAGAAAATGTGAGTATTACAGAAAGAAGGTTAAGGTTGCCTAGTTGGGTCGGATCCGAGAAGATGTCTTGGCTCCTTTCAATGCACAATACTAACAAGTGCGGTTTGTGATTGGCTGGCCAGGACGACATCCACAACATCGACGCGAGGGGGCGTACTATCCCGTCCTTCTAGTCCTTCTAGAACAACGCATGGAACTATGAGAATCGACCACTCAACTATCACGTCTGGCCGCCCAAGACATGGTCAGGCCAAAAGAAGGACGGCAAAGCTTCACGTTGGCCAATCAGACTTCTCGTGATCTTCCCTCACATGTACATGTTATTCCATTTCAGTATTTTGCATGTCCTGCAGAACCCTCCCAACAAGGTTTATGTCTTGGATTATTTTCCTCGTTGTTCCCCCCACGTCTGTTTTGGATTGAAAGCCATTTTCTCACATCGACTTTGAAAAAGGCAAACTTGTCTCCGATCCAGCAAGCTTTCTCTCGACCGCGCCAAGCGACAAAAACAAACCATTCATCGACTATGGGATACGACCGAAAATGGGCAAGGTTGAGCTTGAACACGGATGTGTGTGGAGCATCCCTGCCCCTTTGCCTCTCTTCCCGTTACCTTGCTGTTACTTCTTGCTTGTTATTCTTCGTCAATGGAGGCCCCTTCCATAGCTCAAAGCACGAGGAAGTGGGTCAATTGACTCAGTGGTCAGGGCTCAATTGGAAGGGACCTTTGTGGAACATTGAAGGCAGCTTGCCGTCTGGTCCTCAGACTCTCCTCTCCGATTAGCTTGTGCTTGGTCTATAAGCTCCCTCTTGGATCTTCTTTGTGTGTATTTAAGATGGAGGCATTCCCCTTTCCACCCAACAAAACCATGACCAGAAGCAGATCCTCTCCAGCAAGCTTTTCTGTCTCTTCATCTTTCAGACTTTTTACCATTCCAATCCAGCTTCACTCCTGTCAATATCCTCATCTGATATTTCAGCTATGAAGTTCTCTCTCTCCGTTGTGGCCTTTCTGGCCGCTCAAGGTGCCGCTGCCTTGAACAAGTGGCCCATTGGGCTCAAGCCGCCCGGCATGATCAAGGGCACATTCAGTGACCGCGCCGCCAGCAAAGTTGCTGCTGCCAGCAACGGCAAGTCCAAGGGTCCCTGCGGTCCCGGCACCGGCACCGGCACTCCCGGCAATGGCGGTGGCGGCGGTGGTGGTGGTGGTGGAGGCAGCACGACGCCCGCTCCCACGTTCGGCTGGGGCACCTTCCAACAGCCCATTGACCACAACAACCCCCATCTCGGCACTTTTGCGCAGCGCTTCTGGTACAGCACCGAGTACTGGAACGGCCCCGGGTCGCCAGTCATTTTGACCACGCCCGGTGAACAGTCCGGCACGGGCTGGAACGCGACCTACCTCAGCAACCAGCGCATCACGGGCTTTTTTGGTCAGACGGTCGGCGGTGCCGTTGTCATTCTGGAGCACCGCTACTGGGGCGAGAGCTCGCCGTACCCGGACCTGACTGTTGAGCACCTCCAGTACCTCACCGTCGACCAGGCCCTGCGCGATTTCACGTACTTTGCCAACAACTGGGCCCCGCCCTTTGATACGTCGGGCAAGAGCAAGCCGTCCAAGGCGCCCTGGGTTCTGGCTGGCGGTTCGTACGCCGGTGCTCTGGCCGGCTGGTCGGCCAACCTGGCAGCAGGCCAGCCCGAGGCAGTCGGCCACGCGAGTCCCTTCTGGGCGTACTATGCGACAAGCGGTGTGGTCGAGGCCATTAGCGACTTCTGGCCATACTATGATGCGGTGCGGCAGGCGACGGCGCAGAACTGCAGCACGGATCTGGTCAATGTGATTTCGTATGTGGACAACATTCTGAAGCACGGCACGAGCGCACAGAAGCTGGCTCTGAAGACGCCCTTTATGCTCCAGGATTTGGACGATGCCGATTTTGTCAAGTAAGCACGTCGTAGGAGGCCCCTACACGTTACCCTAGCCTTTCTACTCGCTAACGTATGGTTTAGGGCCCTTGCATTCGGCCCCATTATTTACCAAAATACGCAGTTCTATGATGAGGGCCTCTACGGCGCGAGCAACCCGTACTCGTACTTTAAGTTCTGCGACTACATTGAGAATGCCGAGCCTGGATCGACGAGCACAACCCTGCCAGGCCCGGGCGGTGTCGGCGTCACCAAAGCCCTGGCAGGCTATGCCCGGTGGTTGACCACAGTCATTCTTCCGAATTGTGAGTGTTCTTTTTCCTGTACCTTTTGTGTGGTCATCGCTAACTACTGCAGACTGCGCGTCATTTGGCTACTCCGACTTCCAGGGCACCTACAACACCGAGTGCCTGCGCAACACCAACGCCTCCAGCTCCATGTACCTCGACCTTTCGCCCAGCAACGCCATTAGTCGGCAGTACTGGTGGCTCCTCTGCAACGACCCCTTGGCCTGGTTCCAGGATGCCGCGCCCCTTGGCACCCCTTCCATTGTCTCGCGTCTCGTCGACTTCGACTACTACATTGCCATTTGCAATGCCCAGTTCCCCAGCAGGGCGGGCGGCTTTGGCCTCGAGCACGGTGCCAGCACAGCCAAGTTCAACAGCTATACGGGCGGCTGGACCGTGCCGCCGAGCAAGACGCCGCGTGTGATTTACACGAATGGCCAGCTGGACCCGTGGCGCCCGGCGACGGTCAGCTCGGACCAGCGTCCCGGCGGACCGTTGGCCAGCAGCGCCAATGTGCCCGTGCATATCGTTCAAGGCGGTGTCCACTGCTCGGATGCCTACGCGGAAAATTGGGCAGTCAACCCGGGTGTCAAGGCAATTGTCGATGCCGAAGCGGCGACGATTCTGCAGTGGACCAACGAGTTTTACAGCAGCAAGCACATTACGAAGCCTACATAAAGGGGCGGGATGGACATGACAGGAATTGCTGCATGGATACGAGACAAGGCACACGAGCTACGAGATGAAGGAGTCAAGGAACAAAGAAGTGGTGGTAGATGATACATTAACTAAGTATAAAGGAAATATAAAGGAAACAATTGCACGCCCTCGCTATGCTAGAGAATACAGTAGTGACAAACGAATGAACATGATTGTAGACAACATCGGATCGAAAAGTAAACAAACAAAAAGCAGACTTGAATAGTGACACAGTCGTAAACAAGTCATGAAGAACAGAGCACCGCCCAATATGAAGAAATGCGGTCAAAGGGAAAGTGAGCAACAGATGACAAGGCGGTGCAGAAGAAAACGATGGTGCAATGGTCCCCAGTTCGTGGTTGAAGGCAAAGTAAATCAGCTGGATTGAGACACTTGCAGGAAATGGCAAAGAACATCGGCCCAAACAGACCGAATCAAGCCTCGTCATCCGTCTCGTTGTCGGTATGTTCGTAAGAGTCCATGTCTCCGTCTTCGCCGCTATCCTCGTAGCAGTCCACCTCGTTGCGGATGATGTCTGGGAACTTGAATTCTGGCTCGCCGAGGTCTGCAAGCTCCTAGCTCTCCACCTCAGCAAGGCGGTCCCCGATACGCTCTACAATCTGGTTGAAGTAGCGCTGTTGAGCGCGAATGTAGATCAGATCCGAACTCTCCCGCTTATCTCTGCGCTTGGGGGGAATGTACTCTCCATTGGGTCTGTAGGTGCCAAGCGGGTCGAGGTATTCCATAGTCATGGCGATGAGGTTGTTCTGCTGGGTCTGGGTGGCTCGGATGGCTGTATCCAGAGCCCGCAGCTCTTTGAGCGAGCGGCCAGCGCCGTGCATCATTTGCTCGTATCGGAGGGCGATGTCGACAGAATGGTCAAGACCGGCGCGAATATTGAGATTCTGAAAGACATCTCGCTCCTGTTCAGCCAAAAGTTCGTCTCTAGAGGTATCGGTAGAGGCAGCTGTGAGGCCAATGCCAGACGCGGGAGTTTGGTGTTTGGCAAAGTCAACATCCGTCTGGTCGGACTGGCCAGAGGAGCTGGAAGGGGTGCTGGAAGAGGTGCTGCTGCAACCAAAGGACATCTTGAAAGACCAGCCCAAGTGTTGATGGAAAGACTGACACGGCTGACTTTTTTTCAGTCTGGTTAGCTTTTTGGCACAGAAAAACAGCTCGCAGCTGCATCAGATTGATGCTAGGAATACTCACCAAGCGACACAAAGGGGGAGGGCGATGAAACAAGTTCGCAAAAGAAACTAGGCTGAAGAAAAGAAAGAAGAGAGAGAAGGAAGAAACAGAGCTCAGAAAAATATGAGGGAGGAGAGGGTCTTATACGCGCCTGAATGCCTCGACCAGCTCTCGAGGAAGGAGACGGAAGGTCACAAACGAGGAAGGACCGGCCGGCGACGAGCTCGAGGTGCTCGCCTCTGGGGGAAGGAGCGATGCTGATTGGCCAATAATGGGAGATGCACTCTAAAAACAGTGACAAGGTGAACGTATATTTTCGTTTGCTTCTTGCTCGAGATGTGGGTCAAAATGTGTGGTCGACGAGGCTGTGTGTCCAGTCTTTTGGTGCGACTTACACTGGAAAAATGGACAGGGGTGGCTGACAGCGAGCTAGGCGAGTCGGGCGCTGTGGCCTAGTCTGGGAATGTGCTAGCGGCAGCCTCGTAGGGCTAGCCTATAGGGGAACCACACCTGTTGTCCCGCTGAAGACCCACTTTTCCTACAGGGCACTTTGCTCCGACGAGGTCCAAGATCGATCTCAAATGTGCATCGAATCAAGATCTGACGAGGTTAAGGACTGCAAGCCGCCGAGGCTCTAAAGGTATTGTCAAGGAAATGGCCGGGCTTGCGGTGTGCATTCTGACTCGTTGATTGGACAGTCATTTCCTTTTGGTGATGAACAACACCTCTCTTTGGTCTTTTGGCTTTTCTGACATTGCCGACTCTGCTTCCTCTGACTTGGATATTGACTTTCTTGACAGTCGTCACGACCATGACAAACCTGGGAGTGATGTGGAGAGCAGTGCTACGACAATTTCCATGGTTGATGATCTTGTCTGGGCACCTGTATTTAGAAAAGTATCTACAGACTTTACTACGAGTATCACAAGAGGCATTACTATGGAACTTTAGAGTTGTGGTTTAGGTTTTATATTTTATGTGGCCGGTGCTTTTCAGAGAAAGAACTTAACAGCCAACTGTGAATACAAAGACTGGTGCTTTTCTCCGAAAAGCACTTACCAGCCAGCTTTGAAGCAAGGAAATGGTTTAACGAGGGGATGTAGTCGAGGTATGTGAACTCGACGTTGATGAAGTGAATCACTCGTCGCGAGACAAAGGAAAAAGATCGAAAGAGGGGATAGTGCAGTGCAGTAGACCACTCTGGCACAGAAGAACTGAATCCCTCGCCGAATGTACTTGCACTCACCAAAAGTGTTTTTACTTGCCTTAAAAGGCTCGCGATTGTTGATTTTGTTGTGATATGCGGAGAGGAGTCTCCCATCACAGTTGTCGAAAAGACGTAGTTTTTCCCAGCGCAAAGTACGAGAAACTCAAGGCCCTGCCCATGAATCTTGTGCTGGTGTTTAAAACCAAGAAGAATGGGGGGAAAGGGTGTCCGTGTTGTGCCCACTGAGGAGTGCATTCACAAACTGGTGGTGGTAGGCATCAGAAAAGAAAAGAGAGGCCTACCAGAAACTGGGCTACTCACCCGCAGATACTCAACGTGCAGTACTCTGCAGGCTGCGGATACAAAGACAGGCCCTGCCTGCTTCTCTCTACAGCGCCCTTGTCCCTTCATAAAGGACGAAAGATTGTGCCCTCTCATAAAGGACGAATGAAAAAATGTAGACGATGCCGACACTCTGTGACTCCATCACGAAGGTTTGTTGGGCGACGTACCTACAGACACACCAAATGGAGTAGTCTGCTGGCTGGATACAGCATAAAAAGGGCCCTGCCCCAACACGCTCATCCACGGCGCCCGAATAATCTGCCGGCTTGCCCACAGAGACCGACAGACGATGAAAGGAGAGTTGAAAAGAGAGAGGTCCGAGTTACTCACCCACAACGAGCCGCATAAAATCACACTGCGGCTGGGTCAAACTACCATAAAGGCCCTGCCCAGATGTGTTCAGCCACAGCACCAATGTCCCTCCGAAGAGGGACAAGAAGCTGACTCCCAGTCTCGTGAAAGACTGGAAGAACCAGCCAATATTGAGAAAACGGCCCGACTTCCGGTGGTCAGCAATGAGATCTAATAAATCTCCTGCGTCATCCCACAGTGTTGTTCCGTATTCTACAGTTTTGTTTTGAAATGCGAGTGAGCCCTGCTCACCCACTCAATGTTGCAGTCAAAATTAAAATCGAAGAAGAAACACCGTCCACCGCCTCCCCCTCATCTAGTCGTCCTCTCCCCTCCCCGGTTTACCTCACAACTCCTTTACTCCTCATCATCCTCGCTGTCCGAGTCGTCGCCAACGACAAAGAATGGACGCGGAGACCGCGGGTAGCGGCGAGGAGAAGGAGGAGGAGAAGAAGAGGCGTCACTAATGTCAAAGTGAAACTGCAAAGAGCCGGCCGAGGAAGAAGAAGAGAGGGAGTCGGTGTCGTTGTCGTTGTCGTTGTCGGTGTCGTCGTCGTCATCAGAGTAGTCGGAGCGGGTGGGAAGACGGCCAAAGCTGACGTGGGCCGGGAGGCGACGAATAGGAATGGGCGACGTGACAATCTCGAGCAGCGGACGGGGCGAGGCAAGCAAAGACGGCGAAACAAGCGTAGTGGTAGACATGTTTGTCATCGAAGCCGTAACCGGGAGAGTCGTGGAGGAAGCCAGAGACGAAGCCAGAGGAGAAGAAGCGGAAGCCTCCAAAAGAGGCAGCTCCGGGTTGAAAGCGGGCATGTAGTCTGGCGAGAAGGGGAAGATCATGCGGGCGACGGGCGAAGCGAGAATCGGAGGCATGAAGGTGGCGTCCTCGGCCTCCCGCTGAGCGCGAAAAGCGAGGGCGGCGGAAGTAGAAGGAGAGGCCGGACAAGCACCGTTGTCAACCTTGGGAAGACCGTTGGTGGGAGTATAAGGGGCAGCGTAGACGGACAGGTAGCACTGGCGGCGACGAAAGACGAGAGACTCACGGGCGACAGCAGGCTGGGCCATGCGGAAGACGGGAGACGATGGGGGAGCAGCAAACAGGGGGAGCGGGACCAGCGGCGACAGAGAAGGCGAAGGGAGCGGCGACCAGTCAGCGTGAACGCCAAAGTCGAGAGCGTCCAAGGCAGAAACGAAAGAATCAGCCGGAGACGAGGGAGCAGAGACGAAAGACGGAGACGACAGGGCCAGAGACAGGGAAGCGAGCTCGATCTCAAGGGCAGGGAGAGGCGAGGGCGACATAGTCCGTGAGGGGATATCGAGAGAGAGATGGGGGATGTCGTTGAAGAGATGTCCGAAAGAAGGCATCTTGATGATTCTGGTGTCCTTGAGTTTAGTCGAGAGGCGTCTGTTTGTCGAAGCGAAGAGATGAGGCACTTGCCAATTCTTGCGTCCAGCAACGGCAAAGTAAGAAAAGAAACGGGTCCTTTTTGCAATCTGTTTGGCTTTTCTACCAGAGAAAAGGAAACATATGGCAAGCAAAGAGTGTTTCTGTTTCTTGTTCGGTCTTTGCTGTTGTTGCAAGAGAAGGCGAGTGAGAGTTGTTGTTGCTGATGAGGAGAGAAGAACTGTTCTGTTTCTGAAGCTGCGATCCCATCGTCTCTTATACCACACGATGTGGCTGTGGGCTGCTCAGAAAACAATGACTCTCTCAAGTGTCATGTACGTGAACAATACGCGATGCAAGTACTATATCATCAACAAAGAAAAAAACAATGAACGAAACAATGAACAAAACAATGAACAAAACAACGAAATAAACAAAGGCGCTGTCCACCATCCGTGAACAATACAGAGTCAACGCATGTTCTTTCCGGTGAACAAGATCCTCGATGATGGCTTACAGCACGTAGAAAACACTCATGCTCACCTTTTGTTCAGATGCATCTCACTTTCATTTTCACTATGAAAACTAGCAAAATAAATAAAATCGAAAAATGGCGAATTTCGTTTGCAAGCAACAACGCTAGTCCCAATCGGGCCACTTACACAGTCCCTGCACCGCAGTCAGCTGACCGCAGTGAATGAACAACGTCCCTCTTCCACGATCAACAAGAGAGAAGGGCATCGCTCCGGCTCTCCCACAGACAAAGAAATCGTGCACAATGCGCAGTTATGGCATACTTGGATGTTCAGGAGAGGAACAAAATTAATGTTGTCGACAATCGAGGCATTTGGCGGTGTCTGCAGTCCTGAATCTGTCGACGTCCTCGTCTGACTATACGTAAACACATCCTCAGATTCTTCAGTAGATCAGATAGAAAGTATACATTGTAAAAGAGAGTACACAGCAGAAGAAGCTACTGCTGTTTGGGAGATTTTCTTGTTTATGGTCCTCCGACTATGCTGTCGACGGCGCTACGGCTGCCACTGCTGGCCGAGTTCTAGTAAAATTTATCTCTCCTTTCCCTCTATTTCCCCCTCCACTCTACTTTTGCACCTCCAGTCCTCTTCTCAGTCCCTTCTCAGTCTCTTTTCAGTCCATTCTCACTTTTCAATACTCTCTTTGTTTGTTTTTCTCCACACGCTCGTTCTCCTTCTGTTTCTTCTTCTCCTGCTTCTTCTTCTCTTTCTTCTTCTCTTGTTTCTTCTTCTCCTGTTTCTTCTTCTCCTGTATCCTTCACTTTCATTCTTTCTCCCCTTCTTTGTCCACTCGACAACTTCTTTCGTTTCTGCATCCTTGTCATTGACACTCTTTGTCTGCAGCGCAGCTTCATTTTCGACTTAACACATTCTCATTTCCGTGCTTTTGCTCATTCCCAAGGTCAATCTTTGCCCAGCTTCATCGACTATCTTTGCTTCGAGCTGTCCTCGACACCCTTCTTCTCTTCCGGAGGCACGTCGCGAGGTTTCGATATCACGTCTTTGGCTAGAGATCTGGATATCTCCGCTACAAGCACATCGATTGTCAAATCTGCTTCTCCAATCTCTTTCTACCTTACTGGTGAGCTTTGAATCCTTCCTCTGCTATACTTGGACGCATTTGTTGACATCCACGCTTTGCTTCCAGTATTTACCGAGTCTCAGTCTTCCTGCCTTGTTGCGAGCATCTTCCATCGACCTTTCGACCCATCGCAGCTTGAACCGAGAACAAGAGCCACACAAAGCTTGAAGCTGTGCAGTGCTCTTCGACTCATTGTTCAGTGGTGAACAAGAGCGTCGACCATTTCCAAGAACTGCCAAACATCTTCACATCTTCACATCTCACACACCTAGAGCTGTTCAACGCGAGAAATCTGAACAACTTCTCCATCATCTCCAGCTATAAGAACCTGCCAGCCAGCACCCATCACTCTTTTGCTTGAGCTTCTTTTTTCCTCACCCGCTCCGACTTCCTTTCAACTTCTTCCTTCTTCCGAGTCTCTCGTCTGTCATTCACATCTCCGTGAATGGCCTGCTAGATACTCACTCCCCTTTTCCTTTTGTTTACTTTTCAATTCTTTTTTCTGACGGCATCGTCCTTTATTGTTTCGGACAACCTTCACGATGCCTGCCCATTTCCAACTCGACAACCAATGCCAGGAGGGCTGGTTTGGTAAGCCGCTGTCCACCTGGGGCAAGGCTTTTCTGGCCCTGTTCATCTGGCGCTACCTCCGACAGGTGGTGCACATCATTTCGTTCTGGATGTACCGCCCGGCCCGGCCGTTGCCCAAGCCCACACTCACTCCTGCCAATGTCACAGTGATTATCCCGACGGTTGACCCGCACAACGCTCATTTCCTCCCCGGCCTCCTGACCGCCTGCCACAACCACCCTGCCAAGATTATCATTGTTACGGCTGGTGCTCACTTGCGCGCTGAAGTTGCCCTTGTCATTGACAAATTTCGACTGGAGTTCTCTGACTAGTTTTCGGGAGTTCAGTTTGAAGTCCTTGCTGCTGACCAGGCGGACAAGCGCGTCCAGGTCGCGACCGCCGTTCAGGGCGTCAAGACGGACATCTGTGCACTCATGGACGACCATGTTCTGTGGAAGAGCACGTTCCTTGAGTACGCCTTGCCTGCATTTGAGCGCGACCCCAAGGTCGGCATTGTTGGCACCAACAAGCGCGTCGTTCGTAAAGAACATGACAACCTCTATGGTCGTATTCTGAACATGATTCAGTGCCTCTACCTCGAACGGCATAACTTTGAAATCCGATCGTCCAATGCGGTTGACGGAGGTGTATTTGTCATTTCTGGCCGCACCTCGCTTGTGCGCACCTCGATTCTCCAGGACCCCGCATTCATCGACGGTTACCTGAACGATTACTTCCTCTTTGGTCTTGTGGGCCCTCTTGCTGTGGACGACGACAACTTCCTCACCCGCTGGTGCATCGCCAAGGGCTGGCGGGCCAAGATCCAGTACTGCAAGGAGACCCTCATCACCACAGACCTCGGCAGCGCCGACAAGTTCACCGGCGGCCTCAAGCGCTGGGTGCGTACGACATGGCGGTCCAACTCGACAAGCCTCACCTCTCTCCATGTCTACCTCGCTCAGCCCTGGAGTGTCTATGCCGTTTATCTGTCCCTGTTCACAAACTTTGCACTGTTCTATGATCCGCTCCTGCTATATGCCTTTGCCATGTCCGGCCTGTCGCGCTACCCTGTGGTGGCCGACTGCCCCCGGATGATTGACCCCATTGGCTACACCCCGGACGGCTCTCTGGATTTCGGCTCGTTTCTGGCTGGTGACGGCATGTCTCCTGCTTCCGCTGCTTCTGCTACTGCCTCTCCCAGTCTCTTCATGTCCCTTCTTCCCCTCATCTGCTGGATCTTCATCTGCAAGATGGTCAAGCCGTTTGCCTACTTTTGGCGCCACCCGCAGGATCTCACCATCCTCTGGGCCTACATCTTGTTCACATATTTCCACTCGCTGATCAAGCTCAACGGCCTGCTCACCTTTTACAATGCAAAGTGGGAGGGCCGCAATCTGGCCGCCCTCAATGCTGACCTCGCCCGTGCCCAGTCGGCCCGTCAAGCTTCGTCCGCCACCCCGCCCAATGTGTCGAATGACAACGACAAAAACAGCAGCAGCTCCGGCTCCTCTACTGCTGTCGACATGTAAGCGGTGGACGACGACAACGACAACCACACCGACGACCACACCCCGGGTGACAGTCAGTAGACAAAAAGACTACTCATTGCGTTTCTTCGGGAAAAAGACAATGAGAAGAGAGGAGATACGTTGCCAACATGATGTTCAAAGCTGTGCTTCGTTCCGATGCGTTTTTGTTTGAAGGAGGTGTTTGAAGGAGGTTTTTCAAGATGTTCGAGTTGGTTTTGTTTTGTTGATGTGGTGTTTTTTTCTAAAAAATCCCTCAAAAGACCAAAAAAAGTTGAAAAATGAGTCGTGCCCTCTCTTTCCACAAAGAGATCGAGCAATGGCCACCAAAACACAAAAAGAGAGAGTGATGAGTCGTGCCCTCTCTTTTCACAAAGAGATCGAGCAATGGCCATCAAAACACACAGACAGAGGCAAAGAGGGGGAGAGATATTAGTAGTTGCGTCACGGCCTCTGTTTAGCGGAGTGCCACAAATACATGCAGTGCCTCCATCGGCAGCGAGGAATTATACCTTGCTTCGGCGGCTGAGCGCTTGCCCAGTTTCCTATGTTTATCAAATATTTAAATAAATCTTCAGTGTTGCCTTTTGGCAGCCACCAAAAATACCTCCTTCCAAATGCAGTGACCTAAAGTGTAAAGGTGTAGATAATGGCAAGAGCCAGTCGTAGAGCAGACGTAAAAGGGAAAGAGCTGGCCTTACGTTGGAAATGCCGCGCCTGCCATAGGTGCATCTTTGACAAAAAAGTGACAATGGCTCTTTCCCTGACATTTGTCGATATTCCCCTTTTCGGCAGGCGGTTACCGTGGCACAAGCCTCAACCGGAAGAAATGGGCCGATGTTTGTGTTCTTTCCTCTTTCCTCTTTCCTCTTTCCTCTCTCCTCGTCGAGTACGTCGTACAAAATGTGAGACATGCAGAATGTCCAGCCTTGCAAGGCTGCTTGCTGCCAAGACGTCGACTCTGACATCCTCAGCCATTTCGCCAGACATTATCACCACCCAGCCAGTATCTACGCTACTCGGCATTATTTACAACGCGGTTGACTTTTATCCCCAGCATATGACGGTCTGCGATTCCCCTGCAGCCTTCGTATCACCATGTATCGTGCACTTCTTTTCGGCATCCTTTTGCTGGCCTTCCAGCCACGCTCTGTCGAAGCTTACCCCGGCTTCCACACCCTCCTTCGAGACCTACGTGGCCATGTTGCCCGTCAAGACGATGGACAGTCGGGTTCCTCGACCATCCTCCTCGCCGACTTGGCCAACAAGGGCGTCACAACACCCGTCGGCAGGACCATTCGCGACATTCTCAGCGGCAACACCACTGCCGTCGTCGACCCTTCTGTGACGTACACCCGCCCTGATGCTGTCATCAAAGCCGGCGCTGGCGGCCTCGACCACCCTGTCTGCGGCACCGATACCTGCTGCATCTGGAGCTACATTGTCCCCGCCATGGTCGACGCGTTCTCCGAACATGGCGGCAGCCGCTGCTCCGCCCTCGCCCGTAGCGCCATCCGCATCGGCTTCCACGACGCGGCCGTCTAGAACACGAGCATGGCGAGTGGCGGCGGCGGCGGGGGCGGCGGCGCAGACGGCTCCATCTTGATTGCAGACGGCGAGCTCCAACGCAGCGAGAATCGCGGCCTGGCCGATATTGCCAATCTGATTCTGAGCTGGCACAGCGAGTTTGGCCAGTACTCGCCGAACCCGCCGTCGGTGGCCGATCTCATTCAAGTCGGGGCCATTGTGGCTGCGGTGACGTGCCCTGGCGGTCCACGCATCCGCGCGTTTGTCGGTCGCCCCGATTTTCAAAACGCAAAATCACCGCCGCCGCCCGAAGAGCTCATCCCCAAGCCGACGGCCGACCCGCAAACCATTATTTCCATGATGGCTGCCAAGACGTTCACCGCGACCGACCTGGTGGCTCTGCTGGGCGCCCACTCCGTCTCGCGCCAGTTCTTTGCCGACCCCGAGTTTGCGGGGTTCCCGCAGGACACGACCGACGGCGTCTTTGACACCAAGTTTTATGCCGAGACGGACGCAGAGCATGCGCCCGTGGGCGTCTACCGCATCAAGTCGGACGTGGCCCTGGCGGGTGACCCGATGACGAGTGCACTATGGAAGAACTATTCGGGGTCGGATGCGGCCACACAGTCGCGCTGGACAGGTGCGTACGCGTCGGCGTACGTGCGTCTGAGTCTGCTGGGCGTGGCCGATCTCAACGGGCTGACGGACTGCAGCGGTGTGCTGCCACAGTCGAAGGCCTTGCCCTGAAGTCGAGGCACATGTCGGTGAGGACATTAAAGAAGTTGTTTACTGTGAACAGCCGGTGAAAGTGTAAACGAGTGAAAGAAGCTGTGTGGAGTATTTGTTTTGTTCAGCATTAGCGCTTGAAACGGCAGTCAGCTCGCTACTTGCAGGCCAAATTGGTGGATGCACGGGAATCTGTGATGGCCGGCCAGCAATCGAATCAGCATCCTTAGTTTTGTAATAGAATAGAGTGGGATACGGAAATAGAAAAAAAGAGAAAAGATCCCGCAATTACTTGATCGACTCTCTGACAGTGACGTGCATTGTCTGGGGAGAAGAACAAAAAGAGCCAAAAGAGACACACGGGAAAAGGCATCGTCTCACTCTGGCTGTGGTGGCCTGACTTGCACTATGGAGACTATGGTTGTGGGCAGGCCAAAAAGTGGCCAAAAGCCAAAAAGTGGCGTGGCCTGATGCCCCTGCATTGGTGCACATCAGGCGAGCATGCCGTCATGACGAGGAGAGAGCGAGGCAGAGAGGGAAAGGCCAAGCCAGATCCTGGTCCATGCTTCCTTTCTGGGCCCTACTTTTACTCACTTTGGCTGACTTTTGCACTCAGCTGGACAGGATGAATAGCACGAGGAACGACTGGGAAAGACGACTGGGAAAGACGACTGAGATCTCAGACCACCGCCGCAAGGCATCGTCGGAAAGCGCGATAAAAACGCGGTAAATGTAGAATGCGAGCAATAAATAGAGAACCATTCCCAGTGTGCTTTGACGGCTGTGAATCTGTTTCTGCTACGTCGAACATCTTGAATCTCGCATCCGACGTTCACATTCACAATCTTCACAAAAGTGCATCTTCAAAGTCAGCATCACGACCACGATCGTCATCAACACATCACACAACCGTCACCATGGTCGGACGCCAGATTGATATGCGGCACATTGACCGCAAGGACATTTACACCAATCTCGAGGCGCGTGTCCAATACCTTCACAGCTTTCTTGACTTTAGCAGCTGTAAGTCGGCCGTGAAGCTGGAATGAATATGGAGTATTCCGTATTCCGTACTTCGTACAGGCCACCCACTAACAGTACAGCCGACATTGAACACTTGACCAGCGGCGCCAAGTACATCAAGGCCCTCATCCCGGCCGTCACCAACATTGTCTACCGCAAACTCCTCCAGTACGACATCACGGCCCGCGCCTTCCAGACGCGCTCAACGTCCTTTGAAGGCCCCATGGACCAGGTCCCCGACGAGAACTCGCCGCAGATCCTGTACCGCAAGATGTTTCTGCGCGCCTACCTCACGAAGCTGTGCAGCGACCCCTCGCAAATGGCCTTTTGGGAGTACCTGGACAAGGTCGGCATGATGCACGTCGGCCTCGGCCGTGCCCATCCGCTGCACGTCGAGTACGTCCACATTGGCATGACGCTGTCCTTGATCCAGGATGTGCTGACGGAAGCCATTCTGAGCCATCCACGGCTGCCCATGAGCCGCAAGATGGGCCTGGTCAAAGCACTCGGCAAAGTCATTTGGATCCAAAACGACCTGTTTGCCAAGTGGTATGTACGCGACGGCGAGGAGTACACGGACGGCATGGACTATAGCACGCTGGTCGACAAGGAGGGCTACCTGCACGGCAAGAAGGTGCTCGTGCCTGATGAAGAGGAGGGTGGCGGCGAAGGTGGCTCAGGAGGAGACAAGGCCGGGAGCAGCAGCAGCGAGTCGACGCATGCAGACCCGACGACGCCGACGGCCGCACCTGCTGGCGTGTGCCCCTTTACGGGCATCTCCAAGGACATGGCTGGGTTGACGGTGACGCCGAGTACGCCGCCCGCTGTTGGAGGCGAGAAGTAGTTGCGGGAGTGGTGTTTCTATTGTTGTTTCTATTGTTGTTGGTTTGTTTGCTTTCTTCCGTCGCATGGTTGGCGTTCTCTTCTAGATTGGCATCTGGTTATTCCCTCTCACATCATCTGTTCTTAATCTGTCAAAATGCAAACCGTATTCTCATTTTTTTCCATCTTGACCTTGTACTCCATGTCGTATCATCTCGTATCATCCTGTATCATCCCGTATCAACACTCGTGCCTTTTACTTCTTGCCCAGCTCAACCGACCGGTCAACGGCAGCCTTGACGGCCTTGTCCACAATCGCCTCGAGCCCGCTCGCCTCAAAGCTCACCAGCGCCGCGTGCGTTGTGCCGTTGGGGCTCGTCACGTTCTTGCGCAGCTGGCCGGGCGCCTCGCTCGACGTCACCAGCATCTTGCCCGCGCCCAGGCACGTCTGCTTCGCCAGCCGGCTCGCCTGCTCGGCGGGCATGCCCAGCGCCGTCGCGCTCGTAATCAGGTGCTCGACCATGGCAAAAAAGTAGGCCGGGCCCGAGCCAGACAGGCCCGTCACCACATCCAGCAGCTCCTCCTTGTCGACCCACTCCGTCGCCTTGCTCACGCTCGCCAGCATCTGCGTCGCCAGCTGGCGCTCCTCCTCGGTAATGTCGTCGCCCGCATACAGGCCCGAGGCGCCCTCGCCCACCAGAGCAGGCGTGTTGGGCATCACACGCACAACATGGGGCACGCGGCCCGATGCCGTCGTCGTCCAGGCGCGCAGGCTGTCGATTGTGATACCAGCGGCGATCGAGACTACCAGCGGCAGCTTCTTGCCATCACCCAAATCTTTCCAGGCCGCGGCCATGTCCTTGCACGCCGTCTCGGTGACCTGCGGCTTGACAGAAATGACCACCAGATCAGCCCATGCAGCGACCTCGCCGTTGGACGTGGTCGTGTGCACGCCCAGCGCGCCCATCTTGTCGCGGTTGACCTCCCAGGGCTCGGCAACCGAGATGTTGCTCTTATCGACGCCGCCGGCCAGGAGACCGCCAATAATGGCGCCGGCCATGTTGCCGCCGCCGATGAAGGCGAGCTTGGCCGAGTTGAGAGGAGCAGGCGGGGACATTGTATACGTGTGGATGGCGGGGTGGTGTGAGGTGTGTTTGTGTTGTAGTAGGGAGGTAGTCGGTTCGAGGGTGTGAATGTGAATGCGAGTGTTTGGTCGAGTTGTGTTGTCGAGTTGGATTAGGTTGCTTCTTAAAGATGACTTCAATGGCTGACCTTCAATTGGAATTCTTCCTCCTTTTTTTTTTGGCCCGAAGCGATGCGCCGACAACCTAGACTTATCGCGCCGTAGCTCCTTCCCCAGATAGCTTCAACCCCTCCATATGCGCCAAAGGCCCTCGTGTCTGGTGTGCCAATCGGCTGCACCTTCCCTGACGAAGCTAGCGAATCAACTCAGATTCGAAAAGCCGCTGGAAAGCGAGGCGCCGAAAACGGCCCAACCATATCCAAGCCATATTATGTACGACGTAATGATCATACAAATATGGCAGGAGCGAGCGAGGGTGACAATCAACGACACGAATGGAAAATGAAAAATAAAGAGAAGAAAGAAAAGGAGAAAAAAAAGAAAAGAGGAAAAAATTGTTCTTGCCATTCATTTCAACTGACAAAAGAAAACCCGTCTTGAAAAAAGACAAAAAAAACGACAACAGCAGGATTTGAACCTACGCGGCCGAAGCCATAAGATTTCGAGTCTTACCCATTAACCACTCTGGCATGTTGCCTCAACGTTTGTTGAAATCAGTCACTCGCTAGTCCTTATGTAGGCTGCGCCACTATAGCCCAAAGTGGGCCCTGCCTTTGCTACAGACTCAACTCCACGAGTCCATCACAACCTTAGAAACGGTTCAAAGCCCAGGAACGACAAGTCTTTATTGTAGTTGTGGAATGGGCAAGGTAATCAAAATTATGTTCTTCATAATTGATACTGTATTTCTCGTTTAGTTCAATCAATCTAAATTTACTCTTGCTGTGGCTTTTATTTTTTATTTTTATTTTTTTTCTTTAATTTTTTTTTTTTTTTTGACTAAATTTTTTGTGATTTTTGTGTCCCTTGAAAAACATAAACTTCTCACGCAATTAAAATACACAAGAACGAAACAGCATGACAAACAAAAGGCCTCGTACTCAATGACTTCAACTTGCACAAATCAAAAAGCATATTGCTCTACATCCGTCTTCCGGTTCAACGTCTTCCGACTTCTGTCATGTCTTTCTATTTCACGGCCTTGTACTACGGCTCCGTCCATCTGCCGTACTTCCATGACAAATGTCGCATACTGCTATGCCAGCACGAGTCATGCTTGGAGAATATCACGGAGCTGACGGACGCTCAAGCACCGACTTTTGTTGCTGCAAGACCCTGGAACGGGCGCCGAGCCCACTAAACGGACACGCGCTTGCGCCAAACAAGTAATTCTACAGTGTTAGAGAGCAATGTCGCCATTCTTTGACACAATGATGAGAGAGCTAAGTTGCGCTGGACAGTAGATGTTTTGTAGCAGTACGCAGTAATTGCGCAGACAACGTGTTTTACCAAGAAAAAGCTACAAAGAGCTTGAGCTTGGCTCGGTTGACCATGCGGAACTATTTTGGTGCTCGCTGGAAGATTTTGATGATTAGGATTAGATCCGACCGCCGAAGCACCAAGTAACATATTCCGTATTTAGTCGTGACGTCGCCAGTTTTGAGGTTTGGTCAGAAAAGACAGTTGCCTCACACAGTTTTGCAAGCAACCGCCATCATGTCGCCTCTCCTCCTTGTCCCGTACCTGCTGTACTTCTTGTACCAGAGCTACCTTGCTCTGAAGAAGCGGGCAACCGCCAGTAAGAAGATTGCAGAGACACACGACACGGAGAAGAACAACGCTGCCGTCAGCAACGACGCCTTGGCCACCACCTCCTCGGCCGAGACCAGCACCAATGCGGCCATCCCGACCTTGACTAGCATCCGTAACCTACACATTGCCCAGGTCAACCCGAAGCCTTCTGCCAACGATCCTTCCTTTGACGACGTCGACGACTACGCCGATGCCGACCGCGGATTCGTTGCCGCTCTTAAGCCGGGCATTATCAAGACGGCCGACGGCAAAGGTGTTGCCTGGGATGTCGAACAGTACAGCTTCTTCAACAAGGGCGCTGATGCGCTGCCGACCATCCACCCCCACCTCGTGCGCCAGGGCCAGCTCAGCATCAAGCAGGGCCTCTTCCAGGTTGCCGAGGGCGTCTACCAGATTCGTGCGCTGGACATTTCCAACATGACGATCCTCGAGGGCGACAATGGCGTTGTCATTATTGACCCTCTGGTCTCGGTCGAGTGCGCGCGTGCTGGCATCGAGCTGTACTATGCGCATCGCGGCGAGCGGCCTGTGACGGGTCTGATCTTCTCCCACTCGCATGTGGACCACTACGCCGGTGCAAGTGGTGTCCTGCCCGACCTGGACAACTTTGACCTGACTAGCATTCCCATTATTGCGCCCACGGGCTTCCTGGATGCGGCTGTCAAGGAGAATGTCATTGCCGGCCCTGCTATGCTCAAGCGTGGTCTGTCCATGTTTGGCACGGCCCTGCCCTCGAACCCGCGTGGTCTCGTTGGTACGGGCCTGGGTCTCGGTGCCAGCGGCGGCAGCCAGTCCTTTTTGATCCCGAACCAGCTGATCCAAGAGACGGGCGAAATCCACAATGTTGACGGTGTCAAGATTGTCTTTCAGATGGTCCCCGACACCGAGGCCCCTGCCGAGATGAACTTCTTCTTCCCCGCCACCAACGTCCTGCTGGTTGCCGAGACCGCCACCAACACCATGCACAACATTACCACGCTGCGCGGCGCCCAGGTCCGCGACGCCAAGGCCTGGTCGCAGTACCTGGACGAGGCCATCGGCCTCTTTGGCGGCGCTGTCGAGGTGCTCATCGGCAGCCACAACTGGCCCATGTGGGGCAACCAGCGCGTCGTCGAGCGTCTGGCGAACCAGCGCGACCTGTACGGCTACCTGCACGACCAGACCGTGCGCCACATGAACGAGGGCAAGACGAGCACCGAGATTGCTGAGATTCTCGAGCCCCCGCCTGCCGTGTCTCGCGCCTGGTACTGCCGTGGCTTTTATGGGTCGCTCAACCACAACGTCAAGGGCATCTACCAGCGGTACCTGACGTGGTTCGACGGCCGCCCAGCCCATCTCTGGGTCTACCCGCCTGCTGAGGAGGGCCAGCGGTATGTGGACGTGCTCGGAGGTGTGGCCGCACTCAACGAAAAGGCCGAGGCGTACATTGCCGATGGCGATAGCCGCTTTGCCGTGACTCTGTTGTCACACGCCGTGGCCGCTGCTGGTGGCCCATCTGCCCCCTCGTCCGACTCCGCCTTTGTTCGTACTAAGCAGCTGCTGATCGTCGCCTACGAAAACTTGGGCTTCGGCGCTGAAAATGCCACCTGGCGCAACTTTTTTCTGACGGCTGCCCTCGAACTCCGCACCGGCCGTG
The DNA here is from genome assembly GCA_019925375.1 of Sporothrix euskadiensis. NCBI lineage: Eukaryota > Fungi > Ascomycota > Sordariomycetes > Ophiostomatales > Ophiostomataceae > Sporothrix > Sporothrix euskadiensis. The sequence continues at coordinate 609,923 of JADHKQ010000019.1, read as the reverse complement.
ACCTCCGCACACTGGTGCCCAGCCGTGCCAATCTCACGCCCAACCTGCCCGTCTCACAGTGGTTCGATGTGCTGTCTGTGCAGCTCAACGGCGAGCGGGCGGCGCCCAAAAACGAGGCTGCCAGCGGCAAGGCTGTCAAGTTGGCCATTGACGTCGAGGTTGTCGACGAGCCTCGGGAGCAGGATACGCACTGGCGTCTGATTCTGAGCAACGGTGTCCTGACCAAGCGCCGCTTGACAAAGGCCGTGCGGGAGGCATCAACAAACAGTGCCACAGAGAAGGTCCAGCTCGGCCTGACCTTGACGCGTGAGCAGCTGCTGGCCAACTTAAAGGGTGCGTCGCCCGTGCAGGCTATCAAGCACGAGGGTGATCTGTCTGCACTCAAGACGCTGCTGGATCTGGTGGCCGAGTAGGCAACACTGGGTACAGAATAACAGCACGGACGAAACGTGTGATAGACATAGCGACACTGTATTCAGACTGCAAATGTGTTCTCACCACTGCTGTCTGCTGTTAATGACAATGACACATGCTCACCTATGGGCTCAGCCCACCCATGAATGAACAAGCCACTATTCACATGCGTGAGACAGTGGCTGGCTCGACTTGGCCTTTCTCGTCACATATTTTGTAGCCAGTCATGTAGTCAGTATTCTCTCTTTCCATCGCCCATGTGCATGCTGAACTTTGAAAATGTCGTAGCAAAGAAGAAGGCAAAACTGCCCAACCCAAAAGCACCCCTCACACCCCGAAAACCCCAAAACCATATTACGTACCCATGCCGCAGCCGACTTCCCGCGGCAGCACCAGAGTCGCTGCATGGTTGGTTCTTTTCGCCATGGCCGAGCCAATAGGCTTGTGTCGTGTCGTGATAAAGAATACGAAAGTCTTAATTGCTTCGGAGTATGGGCGGTTGCGTCAAAGACGGAGGTCGAAGAGCGAGAGATGCAGGCACACAGCAGACAGACTTTTGAGAATGTCTCGCTGTCTCGCTGTCACATGAAAAATCCAGTCGCGTTTTGTGCTTTTCGTGGCATTCGTGGCATCTTCTGTGACAAAAAGGACAGCCCTCGTGCCCAACTGGCTGCATCTTGTGCGCCCACGGCGACGTGGTGGTTGCGTGCTGGACGCCCGGAAATGACATTAAGAAGAAAAAAGAATGATTGTAGTTACCTAATCTAGTGCATCGCATGTCTAAACAAGGCACACAATGTGTCTCTCGGTCGTGAAGCACGAAAGCAGCTGGCAAGGGTGTTTCTGAAAAAAGTGGTGGTGGTGGGCTGGACGAGAGACCTGGCCAAAAGCGATCAAAATGACAAAAGACGCCACAGCAGGAAGGCACAAGGCACAAGACTCCTTCCTCTCACGGGTGACAAACTGCTTTTCGCAGTCGCGCCTTGTCGTGGATATTCTACGTCCAGCTTCGGAAGCGCCTTTCGCGAAATCGTTCCTTCCCGGCTACAAACGTGGAGTCTACAGAGGAAAGAGCGAGACGAGACTCGTAGGAATCACGGAAGGAGCGACAGGCTCGGAAGTCAAGACAACAACTGGATATTGATTGCCCTGTCCAACTACAGTTTGAGCATGTGTCAGTTGATTTGAACCCCACGTCCGCGACACGCCCATCGACATTGGCCAGGGGTGTGCTTGTCGCGCTGTGTCAGCCAGTGATTGCTGCGCAGGACGAATGGCCTGAGCAGTGCTTCCAAACAGGGACAGGCCCTTTTTTGGGCGCGCAAAAAGAAAGTACGCCCGTGACGGAGCTTGTCAGAAGCAGAGCTCGGCTATGAGATCAGGTCAGGAAGAGAGGAAGGAACGAGGCAAATCAGAAAAGACGAGGCCAAAAACAGAGGGCACAAGACATACGTGTAAGGCAGGAGCGTCACGACTGGCTCTGATGCTCTTTCCTTCCCATGCCTTGCTTGCCCCTTGGCTCTTTCCATCCCGTGTTGACTTGTCGCTTGTTTGCACTTTTTGGCTTGTGATTCTGGAACATCACAATACTTGAGGCAGGCGCGGCCGTCGTTCCTTCTTTTCATGGCTCTTTCCTGCTTAATCTTCATTTGCTTGTGCCTCCTTTCTTTTATGATGCTGCATCCCAAATCTATTCTCGCCAAAATTAAAGCATCTTCACATCACTAAAGTTTTAACTCTATTCTTCCTTGCCTCTCTCGCCTCGTTTTCTTCTTTCGGACGTTCCACCCATTCCTAGGACGGCCCCTCCCGCAGCTTGCCCCTCCCGCCAACAACTATTTATTTGTTCAGCGTGGTCGGTCTTGTCCCACCGCCGGCCTCGCTTTATTGACTCCGCTGCATCTTTTTGGCCATCATCGGCGTCTGTCAAGTTTAGCTTGCAGCACTAGGACGCACAGAATCCCATCCCCCAATATCGCGTGCTTGCTTTGCGATCCCTTTTGTTCACGATAGCTTGTTCTTGCTGTTTGGAGATCGCCTTTGACCACCCCCCCTACCGCTGCAGCACTGCAACCACCACAAATTCTCGAGTCACATTAGCGATATCGGCTGGGCCTTGAAGGTCTCGAGACCACGACCCTACGACGTCCCAAGAACACCAATAACGACCGGACTCTCCCCTCCTTGTCCCTCGCCGGTGACACACATTCACACCTTATCCAAGTGAAGACAAAAGACTGCTTCTCAAAGTCTGTCTTCTTCCCAAAGTCTGTCTCGTTCTTTTGCCACAACCATCACCACTTGGATTGCACAGTACTTGGTGCAGATTGCCAAGCGAGACAACGCACATCCTCCCGTTGAAAGCCCACCTGACCGTTGCATACCCTCCATCACAATCCCTGTGTTCTGCAGTGTTTTTGTCTCGGTCACTCTGGGCATCTGGGTGCACATCTTTGGAGTAGGCGTATTGAGAGACACCACTACGGGGCATTTCGGGGAAACTTTTGTCGCCTTGCAACATCGTCAACCGACCTGACAAAAAGAAACAAAAAAGAGACGATTGGCTCCTACCCCTGCGGAAAGTGACATCCGATACACACTTCCACCCTTTCACTTTTCTACGGAGTATATATCGTCCAAACGAGGGGCCAGTGTCGTCTTTCCTCCAGGCTTGTTTCCCAATTTGTTTGCGCCCTGAAAGGCTGCTTGGCAAAGAGGAGTTCGTCGTCTGGCGTGCTTGACCTGGGGATTACTACGACATATTTACTCTGTACCTGACCGCCCTTTTGTACAGGGTAGTGGTGGTTGGTGCCTTTTACCAATTTTTGGCGTGCGTCTCAACAAAATCTCAAAATCACGACCAAAACAGTTAGTGGGGAAGCACTGGTCGTGGGTCGTGGCTGGCAAGCTTGCAAAGCACACGACTTGACAGTGATCAGGAGGATATCGGAAAGGAGGGGAAGGACGATAACGACAACAAGACGAAAACGCAAGGCAGACGACGACAAGAGACGAGAAAAAGAGACAGCCAGACCGGAATATCAAAAAGAAGATATTTTTGCTCGATATCCTATCATTTTTTGTTTCTGTTTTTTTCTTCTTTTTTTTCGTCTTCTCTTTTCCCCTCGTCCTTGCTCCCTCTCCATCTGACGCATTCCTCCCGCTGCCCGTCCCTGAATTCTCACGCTTCTTCCCGACTGCCGCTACGGCTGTTTCGTTCCTGGCCGCCGTTATTCCCTGCCCACGATCTGCAAGACCGACCAACCCCCAGTTCGAGAAGCCTATCGTCGGCAACCCACAATACCTGCAGCGTGCTCCTTTACGTTGAAGCACACTGCTGCACAGGCACGCAGGACCCGTGGACCCGTGGCACACTGTGCCCTCTTTACACTCGTCCATTGCCCCCATCTTCCTTTTTTTTTCTGTTCTTTTCTTCCCCTGGCAGCATCCGACAGACAGGCGTTTTCTTCCTTCTCCCGCGGGCTTTTTCTTTGTCACCCCCCACGCCGGCCTTTTGCTGTGTTCTCTGGTCCTCTGATTCTCTGTTGTCTGTTGTGTCTCCCTGTGTTTTTGGCCAGTCGTTGTAGCCAATAAGCAACCCATCCAGTGCCACAAGGTGACCACAAGCGGGGGGAATCAATAACGCAAAACAACACACTTAGTGAGAGGTAGGAAAATCGGGACGCAAACCATCTTCCTCCAATTGTCGGGTTAAGAGCGCCCGGCATAGGAAGCAGAGTTTTAACCTTTTTTGTCCGGCTCACCATTCGCCGCTCGCCGCTCCGATTTGCATTTTCGAACCACAATTTACTCCATAAGTCGGACCTTACGAAACAGGCAAGACGAGACGACTCACAGCTAGTTGAGATAACAAGGACGGCAGAGCTTGAAAAGGACAACACAATACTGACGGTCGGGGGCGAAGCAAAACAAAAATACGACCTCAAAGCGAAAGGACCAAACAAAAGATCAACAGAACCGAGCCGGACCCGACTCCCGGCTATCATCTTCTCTTCGTTCCTCTTTTCTTCTCGTGTCTTCGTCACCGTCTCGTCACAAACCTTGCCCGACGTCACGCACCTTGCAGTTACTGAATACTCCGTACGCATTACTATTTATTATCTTTACGGAACGCCCCACCTTTTGTGTTTCTCCATAATCCATCCCTCTTTTGCCTCCTTTGTCCTCGTCTCGCCCCAGCCCGCTACAACACTCGCTCGCTTCCAGGGCCTGGCCCAGACAAGAACCCACCAGCCATACCCACCAGCCATACCCACCGGCCTAACCCACAGCGTGCAACACTACATCGTATTGGGCGCACTTACACGCATTCTCCATCGCCATACCCCGTTCGCCCAGACCGCAAGTTTGTGTTGCCATTTCGAGTGCGTTTTATCATTTCGTTGTTGACGCACGTTTCCTCCTTTCCTGCATTCGTTTCCCTTTTTAACGATCGTCCTGTCGGCAAGTGAACAGCCGTGCATCGCATGAGATTGCTTTCTTTCCACTTGCCTCTTTTGCCCTCACACCTCCTTTCATTTTTGTCTTTCTGTGGCATTTTTTCTTCGACGCATCGTCTTTTCTCCTTTCCTTCTTTGTTCATCTCGTCTACACTCCCCTTGTCGCCTGCAGCTGCACCTGTCTGGAACAGAACGTCGACTGCAGCACGCAACACCGCCAACACCAATCTGTAACACCGCCCTTCTGTTGTTCCACCGCCCTGCCGATTTGTTTTCAACGACGACGATTTACTTTCTCTCTTTGTGTCGGACCCCCCCTTTTGTGGCCTTTCTCTCGCTGGATTTAAACAATTCGCAACGTCTTTGTTTTTCTTTCTTTGGCCGTCCTTTCAGCATCTCCTTGTTCCTCACCACCTTTGTGCCTTTCTTGTCGTCCAACAATCGATCCCTCACAGCCTCACAACAACATCGACAACCTCTCCAACGCCAACATTTCTCTACACTCATATACAGCATGTCTCGCATATCAAGCTCCCGCAACTCCAGGCCAAAGTCCAGTCTCAATCACAACGCCCAACTGCAACAACTACCATCAAGTCATCCCATTCCCGTTGAACAACACTCCAAGTCTGTGTACGGCCTTGACGAAACCAACCCATATTCTACCGAAATGCACCGCCAAGATTCCGGCTACGAGTCGATTACGCCTCACGAGATCCAGAGCCCTGGGTCGCGTACCGGCAGCCGAACCCGTCCTTCCACTCGCCGCAATGCCAAGTCTGGCTCGGTGAACCGCCTGCCCAAGTCGGCCAAGTACACCGGCAGCCGCTCAGCACTCGTTCACTCCGCCAACACCAACACCAACCCGGTCACCGTCACTCCTTCCTTTTACAACTACAACAACCACCAGGACAGAAGCCCATACAGCACACGGGGTACAGAGCCGGCCTCCTACTTTCACTTCCCACCCCCCGACCCGCAGACCACGAACGACGACGTTATCGTTCCCAACAGCGCTGCCGAGCATGGCTACGATGCCAGCTACGCTGACGGCGTCGCCACCTCAAGCACCGATATCTACCAGGTCCCGCCCCAGACGACACACTACTGGACAAGTGACCAGACCCGCCGGCTCGAGTACGCTGCTATTGACGCTGCCAGTCGCGGCTTCAAGGGCTGGATGATGCGTCACATGGTGCCTGACTGTTTTATTCCCAAGGAGAAGCGGCGGGTAACCTTTGACGACGACACGGGCAGTGTGCGGCGATACCGCATCGAGCTGGAGACGGAGGAGTCGACCGAGAAGGACTATGTGTCGAACATGATGAGCCGCAGCTTCAAGAAGGGCGGCTCCATTTGGCGGTCGTAGGCCACAACGGCACCATGACACGACAGACAGGACTACAAACGACATGATATGTGAGACGAAGAGACACACGATGACCATACACGACACATACAACAGACGACGAACAAAGACATTGCATGCGAAGCGTTGATACTTTGAGCTCCTTTTTATTTTGTTCATCATTTCCACCCGCCATCTTCAGCATTTACACTTCTTCCATTTCCCGAGCGCGCATACACACCACATATTATACCAAACCACCACTACGACAAAACAGTTTCGGCTTGGTGTGTGGACACCATATTCTTTTTTATAACTCGCAAATTTGAAAGGCGAGGCGTTTTATACCCAGATGTCTTTGTCGCTGCAAACGTTGAGCTCTTTTTCAGCATATGGTCTTGGACAATGCTGCATATTTTTCTTCTACTTGTCACCTTCTTTCTTATTTACTTTTTTGGATGCTCCATACTTAATTTCTTTTGCATTGCCTTTTGCTTTGCAACCATTTTGAATATGCAATTTGACACAACTTATTTCTATTGTTGATATTTGACTTGACAAGCAGAGTGCTCTTTTGATTATTATTAGCCTTATGTCTAGTGACATAGACATGGTGACGCCGTCCCATAGTATTACACTGATTCCAGGTACCCAAACATAAGCAAAGAATAAAGAGATAAAAAAAGATCTGAGAAGGAAAGAAAGGAAAGAAAAAAAGAAGAGAAAAGAAAGAGAAAGGAACAAAGGAACACCAAAGCTAACACGAAAACCCTTTGCAGATCTTAAAAGCCAAACTGCTCACGATGCCTCGAGACTGCATCAGAAAAATAGCCAGCCAGGACGCTCACTTCTCTGCCAGGACGGCCGTCACAGTTTTTGCAGAGTCTGCGGACAGACTCGAGTCCACGCAGGCCTTCTGCCACAGCCGGTGACTCGGATTTTGTTAAAGTGCTCGACGCCGAGTTTAGCTGAGACTTGCGTCGAGTCTTGGTCGATCCCAGCAAAGTGCCTTTGGTGGTGCCAAACTTGGCCGTCGCCCCAAGGCCGGTCCAACTGAGGCGATGATGAGCCGTCTTGGGTAGTGACGGACGGTCGTCTTTTAATGAGCGTTGGTGGCGACTGTTGCTGTTGCTGTTGCTAGACGGGACATCCATGGAGCTCGCCGCAGCCATGGCGGCCATCTCGCGTTTCTCGGCCAGCTCGCGGTCCACGCTGATTGCCGCATCCAAGAAGAAGGCGTCCGACGACGACGACAGCCGGTTGCCGTCAAAGTCGACTTCCGGGTCGGGCCGCATGGACCAGGGCTCGGGGCCAAAGAGAGCGGTCAGGTAGTCCTCCATGCTGAGCATGGTCTTGTGGGGCTGCAGGGCGAGAGCCGTCGCATCACTGCCCATTGAACTCGTGGTTGACGCCGAAACGGAGCGACGGTATCCGGGATTCTGCAAGTAGTGTTGGTACTGCTGTTGCTGCTGGTAGGTAAAGGGAAAACTCATTCTGTGGCGGCTATTTCTGTTCTTGATATTGCTAATGTTGCTAATGTTGCTGTTCGCGGCGGCAGACGGTGGTGGGAACGGCGGCGAGAAGCTGCGGCCACGACTGACAGGACGGAAGCCAGAGGTGGTTGAGCCGACAGTGGTCGTGCTGCTGCTGTTGACATTTCCACCGGCAGCACCACTGCCGCTACCGACGACAAAGACACCACCACTATACCGACCAGCCAAATCGTCACGAACACTCCGCAAGACGCCAAACCGGGCACATGGGTCGTGCGCATGGGCGACATGCTCAACGTGGAATGAGGCGGTGCTCTTCCCCTGTTGGCTGTCCGCCTTTGCTGGAACAGCAAAGTCTGGTGCCAGTGAGCCGAACGTGTACACTTCGAGCTGGGCCAGACGAGAGGCAGGCACGTCTCCGGCCAGTCGTGACAAGGCCTGTGAGATGACGGTCGCCCCGGTATTGTGTGCAAGAACGACAATGCGTGACCGGCGAGGGTTGCTTGTGGCGAGAAGCGCGCGGCGCAGCTCGGCATACACGCTGTCCACACCGCGTGCGGGAAGTATACTGAACGGCAAGAGGAGACGCTGCAGCAAAACGAAAAGCGCGTCCGCCACGGCACCGTATGTATATGCCGGCCGAAGGAGAGTCACCGGCCGGCCAAAGACAGCGGCCACACGAGGCCCTGACTTGGCGAGCGTGCGGGACGTGGCTCCGAGACCAGGTAGGAAGAACCAGTGTTCGGCGCGAGGGCGGCGTGGCGTGTCGTCGTCATCATCCTCACTGTCGCTATCGTCATCGTCATCGTCGTCATCGACTTTTGAGCCAGCCTCGTTTGCCCACGACCGGTAGACAGTTCCGGTCCGTGCGTGTGGGCCACCATTCAATGGCCACGATGCCGTGTAGACAGCAGCGAAGCAGAACATGAGCCAGGCCAGAAAGAGTGCGCCTGGAAGGCACAAAAACAAAGTCGGTGCAGCCATCAGCATAGCAACTTGTGCAATGGCTAGGCCGGTCTGAAGAAGTGCCTCGACCGCATCGGTTATATCGTCCACGGGGACTGTCAGCAGTCTCGACCAGACGCGCGGCCGAGCCACAGCCCCGACGGGCGTGCTAGCTTTGTTCCAGGCAAGAAGCAGCAGCCCGGGCGAGTTGATGGCAATCCATCGCAAGTCAGACCAGAGCAGGCGGTATGGTGTGAGGGCTGCCGTGTTCTCTGGAGAGGTGTTGCTGTTTGACGAGATGCGTTTTATCCTCAACGTGTCTGGAGGCGATGCTTGCTGTTGCTGTTGCTGGTGCTGGTGCTGTTGATGGATCCGCTGCCACCGGGAGAGAGTGCCGCCAGCACCGTCGACCAGCGGCGGGATATATGTCACGACATGGTCGCTGGTGATGGGCGCAGAAGGACGAAAGGCAGTGCCTGTGGGGATGTTGTCCGTGTTGTTTTCAGCCATGTAGGATGTTGAGGGTGCCGTTGACGGGGCCGTTGACGGGGCCGTCGAGGCGGTGGATGGAGCCGTCGATGGCGATGATGACGGCGCAGTGGATGTTTTCGGGGTGAGAGTCGGTGACACCGATAGTTGGGAGCGGTACGGCGGCGAAGACGACTGGGAGAGCGGCCGTTGTCTCGAGACGGGCCGCGGTGACGATGTCGGTGACGACGGCGATGGCGACCAGTACCGCCGCAGAGTCGACGTGGTGGACGTGGACGCCATAGAGAGGACAGAGTTGCGGTAGGATGGGGAGTTGTGGATGGGCAAGGAGGGCTCGTTGTCGGAAGACTCAGAGTTGTTGTCGTCCTCCTCGTCAATATCAAGATTGATCTCGTTCTCCTCCTCCTCTTCTCTCTCCTCGGCAACATTCGCGACGGACCACCGCGGTGACAGTGGCGAGAGTGACGAGGTGCGAGGTGAGCGTATCAGGCCCTGCGAGTGGTGTCCCGACACCCGTCTCGCAATATGGTTGTCGTCGGCAACAGACGAAAAGTGCCGTCGATGGCAATGGGCCGGTGTTGGTGGATTTGTTCTTTCAGTCGACGTCGATGATGGCGCTTCAAGGTGCGACCACGCAAGCCAGGGCATCGTTAGGACGGCAGATGCATGGTGTGCAGTAGAAAGTGAGTGTAAAAAAGGCAGTGAGCAGTGAAAGTGAAGTTGTTCACTCTTTGTTCGAGAGATGTTTGTTTGTTTTCTTTCCCTTTTGGGCATTTGTCTGTGAAGAGAATGCAGTGAGAGACAGTGAGACACAATACGATGTACGGAGTACGAGAGACAAGACAGAGAGACAAGACGACAAAGAAACAAGAAACACAGAGTCCAACACGCGTCGTCCTCGTGTCAAGCTATGGGAGCTTTCCCCAGGGTGCGCGTACTTTTGGGTCTGGTGGGAATGCATTGTGCATTCCAGTTGAAGCTGGGTTGTGTGCATCTTGGTGCATTTTGGACGATTTGTGTGGGTCTGGGGGTGAAGTACGACGTATAAGTGATGTTGACATAAAGTGTTGGTGCTGGAGAGCGCTGTAAGCGATCTGGTTTTAGCTCATTCAATCAGCTACGACGTAATTACCCACACTACTTTACAGCGCACCACATCGTCTCATCACCGCATAACAGTGTGCGCTAGCGAGATTAGACCACATTCCAACTTCAGCATATCGCTTAACAAGTTTGACGTGTTGGACGTGTATCTACCGTGTCTTGTGGTCTTTGCTTCCATTGTGGTTGGCTTGTTCTGTTCCGGCTTTTGCCATTAAAATTCTTGACGTGTATCGTTTTCATTGTATTTAATTTCAGTTATTCAGCCGTCTCCGACGGCAGCATGTGGACGTAAATATCAAACAACAGAGAAAACTTACACAAACAAGTGTCGACAGCTCCTACTCTTCATCTTAGGCTCACTCCGGCCGTCTGAGCAAAGTATGGTGAAGGTGTAATCAAAGAAAGAGGACAGATGAAGAGAGCAAGTCTGGGAGAGCAAAATTCGGGGTATACGAATGGGGGTATCTGGGGTGCTGTTATACCTTGTGTTGTAGATGTCGCGAAGTGAGGATAATATAAAGTCAGAGAACGAGAGAGTCGTGTAAGTGGCCTTGTGGGTGGTCTGTCTTTAGTCTTCTCCCACAATTATGCAGACTGTCCAGTCCAGCCCTTGTCAGCCCTTGTGGTCAACGTCTCCTTCTCGTGGTCCCACTCTCGTCTTCTCGGTCGTCGTTGTCATCGTTGTATGTCGATCGTCTGTCTCGTCTTTTGTCTCTCCCGTCTTCCATGCTGTCGGTGCCAACGTCTTGTCTTTTTCTACTTTGACAAGACTTTCACCTCTCTTCTCTTCTCGTCGTCTCCTCTCCACAGCGATCACGCCTTCGCGCTTGAAGTCGAAGTCAACGAAAACAACCATAAACGGTCACAATGAGACCAGAAAGGGACGCAAAAAGGGCATCAAGTGAAATGTTGGTGTAAATTGGAAGGAAAATGGTCAAGATGAGGATGAGAGAAAAAAAAGGGAGAAAGACTCTCAGTCGTCGTGTCGAGAGGGACAGGCCTGCGCTGGCACCAAAAAATGGCCAAAACAGCAGGGACGACCGTGTCGAGTCATGCTAGCGCAGTGCACTAATACGACGACATCGACTGGTCGGACAGAAAGACAAAAGACGGCAGGAACGACCACGAGGCACAAAAACAGGCGCTGATTCTCTGGAAACGGAGGGGTTACCTGGATTCTTGTTTGCTCTCCGAGATGCACGACTCGACAGTCCTCAAATCAACGACTCTCGAGTCACAGACGTGGAGATGGTGTCGATGTTGCCACTAATTGGCATACTGACGAGATCAGCAGCGAGGAGTCCTAGAGGAGATATTGGAGGTAATGGTGGTGAATCAAAAGAAAAGAAATTTAAAAGAAATCCAAAAGAACAGCCTCGCCCTAGAAAACAGAAACCGAGACGTCCGTTATGAGTCGTGCATCGATGGCGGCATTTTCATTTTGAGAAGCAAGGGTGGTGAATGACGAGACCTTTACAAAGCGCCGAGTCAATACGGTTGGCATCCATCATATCCCACCTCTCGATATACATTCTGCAGAATCATTAGACTGAAGAAACGTGGAGGAAAGGCACATCCAACAACTTTTGACAGACGGCCCCGACTCCTCGCTCACGGACATTGGGTGTTATCTGCCAAATCACCGACTTCAACATCGGTTCTTCTTCAAACTTGAAAGTCTGCAGATCACCAACTTTAGTCTTTGTCGTTTATTATAATTACTTCAACCAAATTCCATGTCTATATCACATCACAATCACCACACTACACTTTAAAGCTTCAAGTTATTTAGTTACAAATTTTAAGATTTTAAAACACGAGATAACTATGAAAAATAGCTCTTTAGCTATACCGACTCGCGATAAATAAAATATACAGGCACAAGTAACACGGGCAACACAGAGAGGCTATAAAGTATAGGCGAAGGAAAAGAAATAAAAGAACACAAGAGAGTTATACACAGGAGAGCACAGGAGAGTACATCCGCTACATAGGTTGGTATAGGTGTAAAATAAATCCAAAAGAGTTGCCTGCAGACATGTATGGTATGTTGTGGGTACACAAGAAGAAAGACAGTACGGTCAGAATATAAAACATCAAGTAAAAGCCTTGATAGATTCGTCAACACCCTCAGGACTCTCCATAGTCCTCGAGTCCTTAGAAAGACACGGGCGGCCTTCCCCGTACATTCACCGCTCCCTCCAAGAAGGGAAACGCCTCCACCAGCTCCGGCCCCACCGTCCAGTTTTTGGGCTCCCGGACATGCTGCACAAATGCTTTGGTCATGACATAGTTTGTGGCCTTGCCGTCGGCCGTCGGCTCTGGGCTGGCCTCAAGAATGCCTTCGAGAGCGTGGTGTGGCCAGCCAATGCTAAACGACTTGACAATGATGCTGGCAAAGTCACGGTAACGGGTGTGGTCGAGATGCGACACCAGGCGTTCGCGGACGCGCGGCCAGCCCAGCGTGTCAATCCAGAACGGATGGGGCACAACGAGCTGAGCACCTGTCGGGCGGAAAAACTCGGGGATGGCGTCGTAGTGTTCGCGGGTGGGCGCGATGAGCCAGCGGATGTAGATGCACATCATGTATAGGAGGGCCGTTTTTTCGGGTGTCGTATAGACCATGATGGTGCCGGCGACATGGCGGGCAATGGTGGACGCGACGGGCCGGTCGGGTTCGTAGAGGACTGGATTGAGGAGGGAGTTGACCGAGGGGAAGTGGGCATGAGTAAACTCGTCGGACGGCGACGTGGCTGCTGTGGAAGCCGGAGCCGAAGCCGAAGCCGAAGCGGAGGGTGTGGTCGAGCCGGTTGATAAGGCCGAGGTCGATGTTGCCGCTGTGATGGCCGAGGCAGTCGACAGAGACCGTGTGGCCGGCGTCCCTGATGGCGCAGCAACAGCAACCGGCTGTCCTCTTCTCCGCTTGTATACTAGATTCATAATCAGCTCGTCGACATTCGACGTCGGCGGCACATAGGGCGGTGTGACGGCCCAGACGGGCGATGCATCTCTCAGCCGGTTCGCTTCGACACGTGCCAAGTAGACGGCGCCCGTATCATCGTGAGGATTGCGCCGGAAACTGTCACCCGCAGCCGATGGTACAGGCGGCGACGGGGCAGTGAAGTCGATGCTGCCGGGTGGGTTCCGGTGGACGTAGCCTTGTGAGAAGGGATAGCCCGACTGGTGCTCCGAGGCTAATGGCGGCAGTTGGTTCGGGAACTGTGGGTAGAGATGGGGATGCAGTTGTGTTGGTGTAGGTGGTCGGGGCGGATGTGTACTTTGTGCATTTCTTGGAGGATGTTGGTGATGTTGGCTTGGGGGGTGGCCGTGCTGATTATCTAGGAGGTCCGCCGAGAAGGGGGGCAGACTACGTGTCAACAAGTCGACGTCGAGAGAGACTGTCGGTTAGCGGGTGCACATATTATATTATTATATTGGACAGGGAAAAAGAAGACACCTACAGTCACTATTTTGAAAAGGAATCGAGTCGTCGACGGGAACCGTCACGGAGGCCCCAGACCCCCAAAAGTCGAGGTTGTCGAGATTGAGTGTCACGGTGTCGCCGGCATAGGGTTGTGTTCCGCCCATTGGCTGGTCTACAGACTGGCCTGGCTGTGTTTGTCGTTGTTGCTGTCCATGTTTGCCGTCTGGCTGAAGTGAGGCTGGCGACGGCGATAGTGACGATGCCGATGTCGTCCGGGCCGCCACATTCGACACTGGTGATGCAGTCGTCGTCAACGGCGAGGATCCCGGCGAGCTGCCGTGTGCGCTGCCGTGTACACTGCTGCCTGCCGACGATTCTGCTGTTGCCACCGCCAAGGATACTTGCAGCGATCGGAGTGATGCAATGATGCCTTCGAGCGATGTCGACGATGTCTGTGTCCGCGCCGCCGCCTGTGCTTTGTCCGCCTCGGCCTGTGCCAGCCGCTCCGTCAGCCCGCGCACCTCGGCCTCCAGCTCTGCCAGCCGGGCCTTGTTCTTTTGCCGCAGCACGCGTTGGTTTTCTCGGTCGATGGCTCGTTTACGATACAGCCGCTCCATACTCAAGTTGGCGGCCGCGCGCGACGACGTCGATGCCGATGCGCTCGAGCGGCCGTCGGTCTTGACAGGCCGAATGTGGAGCGCGTCGTCCATTTCGTCTTTCGTCTTTTGTCTTTTTCGGCTTTGTGTTATGATAGTTTGTCGAGTCGTGATGCTCTGATGTTTTGCTGTGGCCGTGATCGTTATCTAATCGGAAGGCACGTTGTATAGTGTAGTCCGCTTCTTCTCAAACGATCACTCTTGTTGTTCACTCGTTCTTTCCTTGTCTCCCTCTTTCCTTGTCTCGTTCTTTCCTCGTGTATCGTTTGTTCTTTCCTGCACACAGTATTTTGACACGTTCTGTCCCCAATTTTTTTTATAGAGAATCTTGTCTTCTTTACTTTCATTTTTACACCTCATTACGATATTCTTTGCTTCGCTCAAGCAACTCCCCCCAACATACAAACGCACAAACGCACAAATGCATTCACCATCGCTGCCCCCAATTCGCAACGCGACGTCGCAAGCCCTGGCCCGGCTTGCACGATGGCGCGAGCACGCAACCATTGGCGCCAATTGCATCAAAGAAGGTCTGCAGCTGCAGCTACCACACACTACTCCGTACTTTTAGTGGGATTCCGTCTTTTATTGGTACGTTCTTCTCTCTCTTTTGTTCTCGTTTCTTATCCTCAGTCTCTAATCCTATCTCTCACCTTGCAGTTTCGTACAACCCCCGCCCACGCGACTCTCTGCCTCTACCCCGACTCGTTGGGGCTTGGCTGATCCCGTCACTCTGTGCCAGCATGACTTGATGCATTAGATTGCATTCGACGCATGACTTGACTTGACCCTGAGAAGAGACGGACGGGATCCGCGGAGATCCAGGCCAGAGTTGCAATCCGCACAACCCTCGCATTCCAATACAATGTGGTGAATTCATCGTGATGGATCGGTCCTGCCATTTGTGTTGCGTGGGACCCTCCTTCCGTTTCTGTCGCCCGAGCCGCAAGGAAACCACTTCCTCATGGGCAGGAGCGATGAGGCAAGATGCGATGCCCCGCACGACTCGCCAACTGGGCCAACAGCAGTCTGACAGCCCGCTAACAACACCCGCTGACAGTCCACTAAAACACTAAAAACACCCTACTATAAATGGCTAATTCGATGCCGACAAAATAGACAAAATATTACGCCATCGACGTCTCGCGAAGCACACTGCTTGGCAGCACGACTCGCTCCGTTCACCCAATACTCGACTCTTTCCTACTCTCCCAATTTTGTGCCGTCCTCACTGTCGACTCCTCACACTAGCATGACTCGACACGCGACGTCGCCAGACCCTGCACCCAGAATTCGCCTGCAAGACTAGTCGAGTCATTCACCTTCGATCTCGCGGAGTCTCTCTTCTTTCTCTTCTTTCTCTTCTTTCTCTTCTTTCTCTTCTTTCTCTTCTTTCTCTTCTTTCTCTTCTTGGAGTGTCGCCATCGACTGCCGACTGTCGATTACCTTCACCGGTCATGCTGTCCACCTCTCTTTTCCTGCGGACAGAAATGATGGCGATGGACTGCTGTCTTTTATAAGAAGTTGCGAGGCATATGCTTCATCTCTATTATGATCATGCTCGAGCTTTCACGTTGGCTCTCGGACGTCGTTATTCTATCCTGTCGTCATCTTTCCTCTGGGCCCCGTTTTACTTCCGGATCAGCAGAGCTTTCTATGTACATTGCTATGTATTGTGCTCGTCGTTCCGTGTCGATTGGCAAATCGACAACTGTGATTGGCCGGCCCGGAAGCCGGCTGTCCATGAACAATGATTCTTGCTGATTGTCAAAATGATTACCATCACATATGTGTGAATCGTCAAATCATATAAGAACAAAAGCAAGTAGACACTGTTCTGTTCGTTCTGTTCCGGACGGGTGGCCCGGGCACACCAGAAAAAGCGCTTCCAAGCAACAAGGCTGGATCTCGGATTGCGCAAGGCAAACTGATGACTACGATCAACAAATGTGACGAACTTTTCACATGGCATAAATGGCAAGGCAAACTATGATGAAAAAAAGAGTGTGGCAATTTGGATTTGATTTATTTAAGTCAAAAGAATGGAAGAGAAACTGTTGGATTGTCCCTGGCCTTAATTAGCTGCCTGTTGAGAGACACCATGGCCAATGTGAGAAAGAAACCTCGACGTCCACGAGGAGACTTGGATGTCACTCCACTAGTACTGGTTCTCCTTCTTGCGCTGGTCAAAGACACGCAGAGCCTCCTCGGCCGCCTTGACACCGCTCAGGGCCATGGCGCCAAAGGTCGGTCCCATGCGGTTGGCGCCGTCGACCTCGGACAGTTCCATGCCGCCGACAATGAGGCCAGGCACAATCTCGCGCGTGTTCTTGACAATTGCGTCCTCGGCCAGCTGCATGTCCAGGCCGCGCATGCCGCCCAGCTTCTCGAGACGCTGCATACTCACCAGACGCTTGACCGAGAAGGCGCCCATGGGACCGTCGTGGCCAGTCGTCGAGATGACGACGGGGGCATTGATCGTGTTGGGGTCCATGCAGGACTGGTCGTCGTGGTGGAGCGAGACCAACGTCCAGTTGGTGACGACACCGGCGATGCGGATGCCCTCGGTGTTGCCATCAACAGCGGGGCGCGTGATGAGATCCTCGACAGCCGTGGCGTTGAACAGCTTAATGTTGGGGAACCGCAGAACCTGCGACAGCACCGTCGACGTGAACAGACTGGCATGCTTGACAACGACAAAGTCGCCCTCGTCATCGTAAGGGACGCCGACTTCACGCAAAAAGACGTCGGCCGGCTTGCGCATCACCATGGCTGAGAAGAGCTGGCCGCCGAGCCAGGCACCGCCACCGGGCGCGACGCCGGCTTCCACCAGAGCAATACGCAGGTCCGGGCGCAGCTTGCCGAGCGTGTAGGCGGCACTGAGACCGCACGAGCCGGCGCCGACAATGACAATGTCCGACTCGGCATACTCGTCGAGGTCGGCAAAGTAGCGGCGCGTCATGGCACGCGAGACCTGGCTCTCACGGATGGGAGCAAACGTAAAGTTGTCCTCCCACTGGCCCATCAGGGCCTTGACCTCGTCGCCGAGAGGCTTGTCGGTGATGTTGACGACCGTAGTGTTGTTGTCATTGTTGTTCTGGAAAAGAGTCTTTTGAACGACTGGCGTGGCAAACTTGCCGGTCGGGCTGGACTCATGGGACACTGCGCTGGGAGCCATTGTGAATGGGCTGTGAATTGTTAGGATTACTGTCACCGGTTGACGACCAATAGAGGCCAACAAAAGCACACAGAGGGGAGGGGGTGAAGCAGTCATGATCCTTTCGCTGGTATTATCCAGATCAAGTTACGGCCGTATAATCTCAGCCACACTGTCTGTTTTGGTCCGAGAAGTCAATGCTGAAAACAAAGACTACCGGGGAGCACAAAACAAACAGCGGGCACCGGCTCATGCATAATGCTTTATTCATACAGTTACCCGTTGCATAAAGATCATCTTGACAGGACGCATTGTAGCGAAGTTTGGCATGCAGCTGCTTCGGTGCAGAGTGCAAAGTGCAAGAAAATGAGGATGGTCGGAGATCCCTACGTGGATGGATGTCTAGGAAGAAGGTGTTCTTTGGTTAGTTTCTGCTGCTTGTTGAGATCAGTCAAACAAATGCAATGAGGCAATGTGTTACTGTATGATTTGACACGGAAGCGTGAGCTTGAGAATGCGGAAATTGGTGACTTGGTGATGAATTGCTGAAAATGGTACAGAATTGCGTTGAAGAGAGAGGAAATTGAAAGAAAGATGCGGGGTGGGAGTCGCGCTCTTAAATACGGAGTAAAAACAAACCCCTCACTAAAGAGGAGGGGTTCTCGGATAGCTTGATTGATGTGCGGCCCGTACTTTGTGCTTGGCTCGATGCCCGGTGTCGGCATTGCGTTATTCTGTACTCCGTATGCTGTTCATGACGCACACGACTTTTATCCCTCGTTCTGTGTGGTTGCCATTCAACTGGACATTCGAGTTGCAGAGACATAAGCTGTGCCTCGTACCCGGGGCCGATGCTCCGGAAGTCACGGAGAAGGGCAAACTACATCAGATACACGCATACGATGCGTGCATAAACTGTCAAAACTGTCGATACAAACACAGACAACAGAGGTGCAAAAACAAGATGGATTGTGACTCCAATTGACCTCCGATATGTGCTGCTTCTCTGCGGTTGGCATCGGCACAGGGGGCTCCGCTCGGCCCCGTATTGTGTGGGATGGGTATGAAAATGAATGCCGTTCGATTCGCTGCGAACTGCTGTGGATCACAGAAAAGAGGCCCTAATGCAGGTCAAGCACCGCTAACAGGGCGTTCGGCGCAGGTAGTTTGGTGGATAAAGAGCCGTTAAAGGTGAGATGGACACAATAATCACTCAATTGGGATGTGCAAAACGGTCATGTGCAAGGAGAATTTCATTGCAATGTGGTAAATATTTGACAAAACATCGTGTCGCTGAATCAGTTGAAAGGGAGCTGTGCTTAAACGATGTGTGTGAACGGAGTTGCTGTAGGTCTCGACAATTGCGCGACGTCCAGCTTCAGCCCTACAAGGCGATAAAGCACAGGCGTAGTCAGGCGTCTTTCACACTGCACATGGACGGCCTTCTTAGACCTGACCGGCCAGAGCCTCTTCAGTCCACGTCCACAGCTGCTCGGCCAGCTCTTCGTCTTCGGCAATGCCCCACTTCTCCTCGACACCGATGGGCGAGTAGTGTGCGCCGTTGGCCAGGTTGGCCGCGTCCGTGGTGGCCGCCCACAGCTGGTTCTTGACGCCGTCGGCAATGGGGCCGGCCACCTTGGGCACGACCTCGGTCTGCAGCTGCCGCATGTGCTCGTCACCGGGCTCGCGGGTAAAGAGGTTGGTGTTGACCTCGCCCGGGTTGATGGAGACAATAATATGGTTGGGGTGCTCCGCATTGTGCTTGGCGTACTGCTGGGCGTACAGTAGGTTGGCAATCTTGCTCTGGACGTAGCGCATGACGGGCGGGACGGCGTCGTTGGAGGCGGTGCGAAGCGTGTCAAAGTCAATCTTCTTGCCAGGCGGGGAGTGCTTCCAGGCGGACGACGACAAGCTAATGATGCGGGCGTCGGGTGCGAGAATAGGCTGGAGAAGCTTGAGGAGCAAGACGTGGCCCAAGTGGTTGGTGGCCATCTGGACCTCGAAACCGTCGGGGGTCAGGCGAGGGGCGCAGCCCATGACTGCACATTGTCAGTGGATGTTGATGCAAATTTAGGAAGTGGGGGGTACATACGGCCCGCGTTGAGTATCAGAATGTCCAGCTTCTGGGTGGAAGCCTTGACAGCAGCCGCCGCCTTCTTGATGTTCTCAAACGAGCTCAGATCGAGCTCCTGGAGGGCAATGTTGGCACCGGGTGCGGCCTTCTTGACCTCCTCGAGCGCCTCTTGGCCCTTGACAGGATCGCGAGCAGTCATCCACAGCTGAGCAGGACCGTGTTGAGCAAGAGCCAAAGCACTCGCTTTGCCGAGACCGCTGTTGGTGCCGGTGATGAGGATCGTCTTGCCTGCAAGCGAGGGGATGTTCTTGGCGGGGTCGAAAGTGACGCCGGCGGTTTTGGTTGTGTACTCGGACATTTTGGTGGTGGCTGAGGGGAGGTTTCGAGATGCTTAAAGTAAAGTAGGGGGCAAAAGTCTGGAGGAAAAAGTAAAAGTTCTCGGTCTGAGGCAAGTCAACATATCTGTCGATGGGAACAAAGAAGCCAGTCGAGACAGCTGCTTCCACACTCGCTCTTATATCTCTTTGACAACGGTCCGCCGGACAGTTCCATCATCCCGGAGGAAGCATCTTATCAAACAGGCTTTCCTAGAAAGCTCAATTTTCGGCGGAGTTTGTCTCTCATCGCCATCCCACGAGGTCCTGATGCAGCAGCTTTGTCGAGAGCTTGGGAGCGATCGTGGCCGACGTGGATTCTTTTGGCTCATGTCAGCCAATCACCATCCAGAAAATCCGAGCCTGGCACACCTTCAACGGTATCTGCCGTAAGGCTTCTCGAAGGCCGCATAGCGCCCTGGTTGGTGGAGTCGATCGGGCTGGTCGGGGCACTTACACGGACGCTCTGACCAATGAACGACGAGAGTTTCCGAGCTGGTCCACCAGAACAAGACCAAAAAGCAAAAGGGTTCGACAGGGGCGGATCGTGCTGGGACAAAGACGGGTACAAAGTGACGTGTGTGGTGTGGAATATTATGTTCAATCAAATGACGGAAAGACAGAAGAGAGAAAAAGGAGGGGGAGAAAAGGAGGGGAGAAAAGGGGCTGTGGAAGACGGCAGTACTTCAAGCTGTCCATTTGGGGAAGGAAGCAGTGTCGATGTTGGAGGAAAGAGAGCAGGCACGAAAGTGGGGGCTGTTGAGGAAGCCGCGATGCTACAAACGACGTTCTTAGGAAAGAACCCCAAGTCAGCCCCTTTTTTTTACATGTCACCACAAAACGTCAAAACATCACTCGGGCAGTCATCAAATTTATTGCTCATCAAGGGTGTCAATTTGTGTGTTTAACGAATCTCGCTCTACTCTATCTTTCTCCCTATCGACTTCTCACCGCCGGTTGCGACGGGCCCGGCGCTGAATATCACCAGCCTCACGACCCGCACCGCCAGGGAAGAACGACACCTCCTTCGTCTGCAACCGCCACTTTGCATACACGGCCGACTCTCGCTCCGAAGCTGACGTCGACGTCCACTTACGGCCGTCGTCCGCTTTGCCAGCCAGGTGCCGGTACCGCTCCTCGGCCAAGTCGTGCAGTACATCATCCACGGCGCGAGGCCGGGTGCGGTCGCCAGTGCCGTGACCACCACGACCGCCACGACCGCCACGACCGCCACGACCGCCACGACCGCCACGACCGCCACGACTAACACGACCGCCACGACTAGCACGACCACCTTGGCCACCTTGACCACCATTTTGGCGGGAGGCAGCACGCTCCTTGGCCGTCGTGGGTGGCCTCCAGTTGGGACCCTGGGCAAAGGCAGCCTCGTGGAACTCGCGCAGACTCTGCGCCTCGGACGCTGTCAGACCCCAGACGGAGTAGCCGCGAGCCATGCTGTCGCGCACCGCATTGCGCAGCACATTGCAAAACGAGGACTGCGACGGGATGGTGACACCCATGGCCTGCAGGAAATCGGGCCACTTGTCAATCGCCTGCAGCCGGCGGACCTCGGCGGCCAAGTTGGAAGCAGCACCTTTGGGCGGGGCGCCGTGGCGGTTGTACAGGCCATCGCGCACTGCCTCCAGATTCTGGCCAGCCGGACGGGCCGTGCGCCGGAACAGTTCCATGAACATGAGCAGGCGGTACGATGTCTGGCTGCCAACATAGGAGTGGTGCAGGCGGTAGGCGCTGATTGTGTCGTCGGGCTCGAGGTGGACCAGCTCGGCACGACCGGCACCCTTGGCGTCCAGAAGCCAGACAACGTTGCGCGTGATAGCCTCTGTAATAATCGCCTTCAACAGATCCTCGCGGGTGCCAGGGCCACTGCCCGTCTGCTTGTCGACACCAATCATGCTGTCATCGGCAATCAGCAGCGCCACGAGCAGCATGCCCAGGTTAGGGCAGTCTGTCTTGGAGCGCTGGTTGTCGACATAGAATGAGCGGAGACGGCGGTTGGCGTCGGCAGCGACCTGCGGGTGCTCAGCAGCCAGGCACACCAGCAGGTGGAACAGGTGGAAGTACGACTCGATGGCCTTTTCCGAGGCAAATCGGAGCGTACTTTCTACCGGCCCCGACAGGTGGTCTACCCAAGCATCGTCGCCGTATGCCCACTGGTCAGCATTGCGCCTGTCACCTTTCTTGAGCTTGTCGACGTCCTCATTGAGCCGCACCACAATCTGCGTCATAAACGACAGCAGCACCTCCGTGGCCCGAGTCACACTCTCTGGCGTTGGCGCCTTCTTGGAGGGATGGCGAAGCTCCAGGAGCAGCTGGGGTGTCGGCCCACGGTCCTTTTTCATCTCGCCCCGAAGATTGAGGGACTGACCACCACCAGCACCAGTGGTGCGGTTCTGCGGCGCCTTCTTACTCGCCGGCAGCGCGTCCTCGCCAATGGCCTCCAGGGCCACCACCACATCGCTGCGCACCCGCAGCCAGTGCCGGCGCGACAAGGGGAGCGGCAGCCAGTGGTCAAACTTGATGCTCTGTACCGACCGACGCACCTTGAGTATGGCAAAGGCCTCACGAGACAAAAGGTCAAACTCCGACTCCAGCCCGCGCTTGTACGTTCCGCGCAGCTGTGTCGACACGCCCACACCCAGGTCGCTGGCGGTGTAGGACGACTTGAGGCAGTAGCACATCAGCTCGCGCTGCCGGAGAATGTCGTGGAGCTCGACCACCTTGCGGACACGGTCCGAAGCAGCGACAAACTTGTAAATAGCAGTGTCGTCGAGCTCCTTGAGGATCTGCAGCAAAACGTCGTCGTTGAGCATGTCGATCGAGCGGCTGTCCAGAGAAGAAGCAGAAGCAGAAGCAGCAAGAGTCAACGCGGGCGCCTCCGCCATGACGACGTCCCCAGTGCCAGAGTCGGACTCGGGTTTCGACTCAGGCTCGGACTCAGCACCAGCTGCCTGCAGCATGGCCGACTGGTCCCACGACTTGTAACAGCACCGCTCACACGCAAACCGGAACCGCGGGTTGATGGTACCGTCCGGCGGTAGCTGCCGTTCCAGCATCTGCTCGACCGTAACCTGCCGGAACCGGTCCAGTGTAATCACTTCGCCGTCCTCCTGCTCGATAGTGTCACTCGAAAAGAAGGACAGCAGCTGGATAGCGATGCCCTTTAGTGTGTAGGCCGCCGTGTATTCCTCGGACGTGTTGAGGATCGAGGCGCAGATGTATGTACCAAAAACGTTAGGGTGTGTCACGCCGGGTGTGTCCATGGTGATATGCGGCGGCGACACCGGGTACTTTTCGGAGAATCGCACGCTGAGATGCAGCGGCATGCAAGCGTTCATCTTGGTCGTCAGAATCAGACACGCTGGGCTCATGCTGCCGTCCGACTCCGTGACGGGTGGGTGGAGCTTGATGTTGGGGTAGCTGGGCGGCTTGCAGAGCTCGTTGATGTCGCGCATCAGCCGGCCACGGAAGAGAGGAGCCGCGGCTGAACCGCTCTTATTGTTGCTGGCCATTTCGGAGGAGACGGGGGGCTGCCGATGTAAAAGAATGAACAATAAAGAGAGTAGGAAAAAGAGGTAAAGAGGTAAACAGAAAAAGAATAAACGATTCCGTTTGTCGCCTCTGGGGTAGCTGATAATTCTTTGGTAGAGAGAAAGAGAGAGTGAAAAAGAGTTGATGATGAGAATACAAAAGGATGAGAAAAAGATATTCTTGGAGTCGAAGCAAAGGCTTCATATATACACTTTACTTTGTATCTGGCCGTCTCTGATCTCTACTGGAAAAAACCTCAAATTTGTCAAAAGTGAATTGTCTGTTTTGAGTCACTGTCCGCTCCTTTGAGGCCAAATTTATTTTGCTCAGTGAATAATGAAAAAATGTCAGCCTCTCAAAAGTGAATGAAACTGTGAAGCAAGGAGACGTCTTTGTGGTGCAAGTACGTCGTTCTCCGTACGCCTGCACTAAAGGAAAAGAATTACAGGGGCTTGGGGGTCCACTTCCAGCAAATCCTCCGCCCAAAATGCCGAAAGCGTCCCTCCAAACGCGCCCTGTAATTAAGGTGAGGCCGTCCAGAAAAGTGGGGTTCCCCGTCTTTCTGTCCCGGCCTAAGCGGCTCAGCCTCGCCGCACCAGTCCGGCCTCACTTTACTTTACTTTACGACGGTACTTCATTCGATGTTGCACATTCGTGCAGCGCGGTCAAAATCTCGGAAACTATTCGATATTTACGGAGTAATTACTGTGTGTTTATTTGTCAATATTGATTGTTGTTGATAAGCATGTTTAAACAAAACTTTTCGGCTTCTCAAAGGCCTTCTTTAGTGTTCTCTTATCCCTCCTATTATGAAAGTAAACAAAAATACAATCCAGCCAGTCCCAAATCCGGCCCAGCTCAGACTCCCCACCCGTATCTATCAAAATGATTTAAAATTTATCTCCGTCTATATCTGCTTCTTAGGCGGCTTGCCATTGTCTTGTTTGGTAGAGTTTCCCTGTCGAAAGTAGGAGTCCCCCTCCAGTTCCGCTGCAGCGGGATATTCCGCCGGAGCGGGACGATGAAGGAGGTCGAATTTGCCCCCCTGCTTCTCACAACAAACTCAGTATGATTCTAAAATCCTCAGGCATATCTCAAGCTTAAAAGTTTCATGGGCATGCAGCTGGTACAAGGCCCAAAATGCCGTTTTTTAAGCTCGCAGTCTGCAAGCTGTTGGGGGTGTTGTGACTGTTCAGCATGACAGAATCGGTGACGTTGTCCATCAACGAATATACACCTACTTGAGCACTATTCAGATCTGACTTGTCCGGGGTGCACTTACAAACTTATTATTAAAATAGAATAAAACTATGAAGTAAAGTAGCAGTCTTAAGTACAATGGAAATAAAAAAGAGAAATAAATCGTAAATCAAAAAAAGCTCGAAACTCATTGCATACACCGAGACGTTGTTTTCCTACAAAAAGTAGGAAAGAGAAAGAATTTTATGTATTGAAAGACATCGCATCATACTTGTGGAACGTAAGTTTCTACAAGCTCACTATTTTCACGATCCGACTTACTTTTGGCTATAGAGGTCCCGTAGAGACAGTGTGCTGCTGCTGTTCTTTGACCGCCGCAGTGTTGGAGTTGTCGTAGAGGAAGTGGCCAATGGCAAGACGAAAGCTGGGATAACCGTAGGTGCCGGCGTGGACGTCATGGTGAAAGATGTGGTGGAGCCCGTGCTCGAAAAGATTGACGACGTGAATGAGCCCGCCGAGGACCACGACTTATCCGAGAAGCCCGACATACTTTCACGTGAGATGTACTGGTTCTTGTGGTTTCCTGGCGGTTAAAGTAGCTACCTGATGGCGATAGTCGAGTGAGGTTTTGGGGAAAAGTGGTGATGATATTCTTGGGGTGCTGTTTCTATGAAGGCGCAAACGCTATTTATACTTTGAGAGCCGTGTGGAATATCCATTGAGAAATGCGTTTGTTGAGTAGATACTTCAGTGCGTGTGTGGTTGTGATGCCACGACAAGAAGTATCGTCATGGACGGCCAAGTCACAGACTAATTGGGCGTCGTGACACAATTTGTTTGTTTTGTTTCGTTGCGCCGGCACTGTGCACTTACACGGAAGGCGCTAACGAGACACCTGCCCGCCAATACTCTGGGAAAAGGGGCTAAATGCCAGTGGACTCACTACATGGACCCTAATAAGCCCTTATCTCCGCCAAAATTATTTGTATCCTGCCAGTTTGGCCGAGTGGTTAAGGCGGTGGTCTTAAGTTTCCCAATTCTTCGGAATTGCTCTTATCACACCATTATCGAGAGATTCATAGGTTCGAACCCTGTAGCTGGCAACAAATAAATTTTTTGTCGATTTTTTTTACCAGTAAAAAAAAAAAATGCAATACTATTCTTTTTAGCGATTTTAATTTTAATTAGCCAGTGTTTTGAAAGCGAGGAAGATGGCAATAGGATGACAAAAATAGAAGAAGTTGCAAGAAACTGCGATACAAGAAGACAAAGGCAGAAAAGCAAAAAAGAAAGCTTATTAGCTCCGATACGGGGAATCGAACCCCGAGCTCGACGGTGAGAGCGTCGGATGTTGACCATTACACCATATCGGATGGTCTCGTATTTTATGAGATAGATTGTCATTGGCTGAGTATATGAATGACGCTAGCTTTGCAGAGTTTTTGCAGTAGGTGGTCAGAGTGTACTTGTACGCAGCATTACTGGGTCACCTTGAGCCATAAACAAGCCGTGCTTTTTTCTGTCCGCTTTTTGTGAGTAGAAAATATTTACAATAATGTTCATGTCGTTGTGAAAAGGTTACGTGTGCTATGCAACAAAAGGGCAATGAAGTTGATGAACAAGACCAGCAAGAAGGAGGAGTTGTACATTTTGTACAGGGTATTCGTGCCGTCGTCGTCTTGTTAATATTTTCTTTCCTCGGCCTCCGGCCTCGCTCTTTATCGTCGTCGCCGTCGTCTCCGTCTCGTCGTCGTCTTCGACGACTCCCCAATTCCTTCTCCTCTCTCCTCAATCTTCATCGTCCTCGTCTTCGTCTCCTCATCGGACATCCTTGATCCCCTCATCCGACATCACATCCAACTGCCTCTTCCCTTTCCTTAGCAAAAACTCAATTGCACCAAAATCCTTCTTGTTCAGTCCCTTGTTCTTGGCAAACTCGGTACGAGCATAGGCTTCAAAGCGGGGACGGGAGGCCTAATTCGCGGCGAAGTCAGTAAATGATACAAATGATGGAAGAAGTGAACGGTGTCGGTAAATGGTGAACATTTTCCATAAAGAGCCAACACCTCCCAAATAGGATTTCTTCTCTGGAGTACGTCGTAGTGTTTCTTCTTTTGGAATCTCCCGTCTCTTTTCTGGCTCCATTCTTTATCTCGGGTAGTTTTGTTGCCTGGGTTGGTTGTCTTTCCATCTCTTCCTTCAAACTCTTCCTTCTTTTCTTATTCCTCGCCATTTCCTCTTTGGGCAATGTTTCTCTTTTAGGTAGGGTGAGATAAAGATAAAGCAATCAGAAGAGTGTAGTGGCGTATGAGCTCAGTTTTCTTTCTTGGATTGTCGAGTGAATACGTCGTATGTCGAGTGAAAACGGGATTAACGGATCACCGGGATTAGGGTGTTCACTTCCCCCAAGATCCAGCCCAGTTCCGCAGCCAAACCAGGTGAGACCAGGTCCCCGATCCGACCATCGACTGAGGCTCCTCCCAACGAGCCAAACGGCTGGCTTCGGCGACTCTCCGTTTTATTTTTATCTTTTTGGTGAAAATCAATTCAAACTCACCTCGGGCTTTCGCCGACTGGCGCGCAGGCAGCTGCGGTAGAGACTCAGAACCTCGCGCTGGAGGCCGGAGAGGCGCATGTCTGCTGTGAGTTGTGTGTTCGACTGACGCGGGGCGGTCGTGTGTTCTTGCAAGTTTACTTTGTGGGCGTTTGTGAAGTCGAGGAAGAATCTCGAAAAGAGAAGTCTTTGCAGTGTGACACTGAGAAGCCGATAAAAGTGGGTCCCTCTGGGGTAGTACTACGTCGTACTGTGGGCGACTTCGGCGGTCTTCCACCACTAAGAGGTCGCTGGAGAAGGACTGGAGAAGCCGCTCGAATAGACTCCGAAATTGCTCCGCACCGCTGTGAAATACACCGCAGTCGCTAATCGAGCCTAATCGATAGAGGTTTTTCTGTCTTTTTCTGCTGTTGGAGAACCACGCGCCACGCAATGGTGAATCGGGGCGAACCGATGGCGGAATCTGCATGTTGCAACGCCCAGACGGGGGGTACCATACGATACGGAGGGATATATAATTATTACGGAGTACCAAAGAGAGTACCAAAGAAAGAGTGAGCAGAGAAAAGAGGAGTGAGGTAAAAGTAAAAGAACGTGGGGCTGCTGTATTACGAGTCGTTCTTTCCTCTTTTCTGTTTCCTCTGCTCTTTCCTTTTTTTCGTTCTTCTTTCTTGTCTACTCCTTCCTATCTCGTCGTCTTATCGTCAGCCAACATCATGCCTTCCTTTTCGGTGAGTTAACTACGCCCAGTCTACGTCCAGTCTTTTCTCGTATGGCTCTCTTCCAGCTACGCACGTCCACGCAATCTAACAGCTGCGCACTCTTGTGACAGCGCCTTGTTCGTTTCCTCGCCAAAGACGGCCGCATCTACTATGGCGACGCCCTCCTGCCGCGCGGCGTGTCCGACATCGCCCAGGCCACACAGGCCCGCATTGTCCGCGGCAGCATCTTTGGGCAGCACACTGTGACGGACGATGTGGCCGAGATCCGCACGTTTTTGTCGCCGCTGGCGCCCGAGGACGTCAAGACGGTTCGGTGTTTGGGGCTGAACTACGCCCTGCACGCCAAGGAGTCCGGCATGGCCCTGCCGCAGTACCCGGTGCTGTTCTACAAGCCGGCGACCAGCTTGGCGGGCGCCCACGATCCGATTCCGGTGCCGCAGATTGCCCAGGAGGGCGAGGGCCTCGACTACGAGTGCGAGCTGGTGGCTGTGGTTGGCAAGACCGCCCGGGATGTGCCTGAGGCAGAAGCGCTCGACTATGTTTTGGGCTACGCGGTCGGCAACGACGTCTCGCACCGCGACTGGCAGATCAAGCGCGGCGGTGGACAGTGGAATGTCGGCAAAGGCTTTGACGGGTGGGCGCCGTGGGGGCCGGGCATCGTCAGCGCGCGCCAGCTGGACCCTCAGAGTCTTGGTATTTCCACCAAACTAAACGGCAAGACAGTCCAGGAGAGCAACACGTCGGACATGATTTTCAGTGTGCGGCAGGCGATTGCGTTCTTGTCGCGGGGCGTCACGCTGCAGCCTGGCGACTTGATCTTTACGGGCACGCCGTCGGGTGTGGGCATGGGCCGGAACCCGAAGCTGTGGCTGAAGGACGGGGATGTGGTGGAGGTGGCGCTGGAGGGAGTTGGCCGGATTGTGAACAAGGTGGAGTTTGCAAAGGACAAGGCGAAGCTGTGAGCATGAGCCTGAGCCAACGAACACGAGCCGAAGGCGAGTGTGAGGAGAGGGAGAATTCGGACACGAAGAATCGAGAATCGAGAGACGAAGACGAGAGGCGAGAAGCGAGAGACGAAGACGAGAAGCGAGAAGCGAGATCCGACAGAGTCAGCAGATTCAGATGACAGACGTCATCCTGTCGAGACAATCTGTCACGACGTTTTATGAAGAAGACCGGACTACATACCCGGCGCGCGATGCGTTCAAATACAATCAGAACAAGTTGTGACAGACAAAGACGATTGAGAAGTGGTGAGAGTGGCGTGTGGCGTAGGGCGTAGATAAGCGAGGATGTACGCCGTAGATGGGAAGTGTACAGAGTATTGAGAGAAAGAGAGGCTCGGTTGGAGGGAACGACGAGAGATGAACAACTCGGCAAGAGCTCCCAATAAGCGCGGGGCTGTACGAACAGCATGTGGTCTCAGAAGGACCGCCTACACGAGTAGAATGGCCCTAGAATGCGCCAACTTGTTCCATTGCTGGGAGCAGCCTTCTGCCAACAGCACTGCCAACAGGCACTGCCAACAGGCACTACCAATAGGCACTACCAATAGGCACTACCAATAGGCACTAATACCAAAGACAGACACTGACGACACAGCCACAACAGGCAGTTTTTGGTAGTCGTTGATGTCCGTTTTCTTGACCGACCTTGTTTCCTGTCAGTCTGCTGCGACCAATCGTCGATCTGCGCGCTCCCACGCGCATACAGTCAGGGCGTTTTCCAGAAAAAAAGGCGAGATATGAGGCCAGTCGACGTGGAGTCAACTGTATTTGGTGCTGCTGTCTTCGCTCTTTCCTAGTCTTCGCTCTTTCCTAAAAACAGAGTAGAAAGATGGCGGATGCTGTAGTCGGTCGGCGCCTTCCGTCTGATCTCTGCACTTTCCACTTTTATCTTCTTTGAGGACACTTGACCGTGCTCCGTACTTGCCAACCGATCATTAAATAGTATAGCAGGCTCTCTAGAGTCTACACAGTATAGTAAACAACTTACAATCACATCTTCCAGAGTCAGCCTTGGCCCCACGATGCAGCCCATATCGGAATGCGTCTCGCTATCTGTACGGAGTACGTCGTACTCCGTACTACTTGACACACCAACTCTTGGCTGCCACCCCTCGTCCTCGTGAACACACACCAACACACCAATACACTACAACACTGCCCGGTCCCTTGTCATGTCCTTGTCTCCTTGTCTCTGGTAAGGCTTCCACCCGTGTTGGGACACCCGTGTTGGGATACCAGAATGGTAGGCACCTCGCGATGATTGGCTGGAGAAGGCGCAGGCCTGTCTGTGTGCTGCTTGTACGTGCAGATGTGGGGAGTGCCTTGACAGGCTTGCTCTCGCTTGTCTTGTTCGTCTGTCGTCGACTTGCCTTGCCTGCTCGCCTTCTGTTTACTGCCTACGACGTACGGAGTACTCCGTACTGTCTTCTCTTGTCTCGGTCGCCCTGTCCGTCTGTTGTCTGTCTCGTCCACACTAAATACCAATCAAGCCTTGTGCTGCCTTGCCGGTGGGTTCAGAAAAAGGCGAGAGGGGAAAGGCGATTACAGATGCAGAGTGTCTTGTCTTGGATAGCGGGCATCCTCAGCCGCGCCTTTTTGTGTTCTTTTTCTGTTCTTTTTCTGTTTTTCTGTTCTTTGCTGTCATTTCTGTCTTTCTGTCTTTCTGTCTTGGCCTATCCTGAGAACCCTGGGTAACAAGGCAACTTCTGCAGCTCGTCTGTCTTGTTTGTTCTTTCTTCTTTTCTTCTTTTCTTTTCTCCCAATCTGCACGTTTATCTAAATGACCATCGTTCAACTTCTCTTCCTCTGTCTGTGTTATCCATATTTCTACACATCACCACAGTAAGCATCATCAAAGATTGACAGCTTCAACTACACCCCACTCCACGACAACACGACAACATCACAACACCACAGCACCCATGGGATCGTCCGATGCGGTCACGTCTACCACAAAAATACATCCCGACGACGAAATCATACCACAACGACGACCGTATCCTGTGGCCAGACTGCAACCGCCGATTGTCCCCAAGGGGGCGACACTGACAAACTTGGCGCTGTTTCTAGCGAGGGAGGAAGAAGAGGTCGAGGTCAACGAGATGGAGGTGCAGTGGACGGTCATCAAGACGCCAACACCGGACTTGTTGAAGCTGGAGGCAGTCGACACTGCCGAGGCTTCAACATCACTGGCGGAGCCATCACTGGCGGAGCCATCACTGGCGGAGCCATCACAGGCGGAGTCATCACAGGCGGAGTCATCACAGGCGGAGCCGACAACAGAAGCAACGCCGACATCGACGCCAAAAATAGCTCAGACTGCAGCAGCAGCAGCAGCAGAAGCACCCTCTAGTATGGACGTTTCGACTCTGCTGGGCCTTGACTTGTTCAAAACCAGGACGGGCTCGTCCTCTCGCGACTCCGTTTCTCTGTCGACCAGCTCGAGACACCGTCCATCCACCTCGCTCACGTCCTTGAGCGGCAGCAACAGCAACGATTCCTCGTCGACACTCGCTCCACCAACGCCCGGCACCTCTCCAAGCGATGGCAGCAGCGAGTCTGCGTCTGACGAAAGCGATCAAGACCCGGCTGCTGACTATGCCGACACCGACGACGAGGCCGACGTTCCCCTTCCACTGTTTTTGGTCAGGGACGGCCAGGCCGACGATGCCCTGGGTACGGTGGCCGACGAAGATGATCTGGCCTGGGCGGATGCGCCGCCCCCATCTTCTCTCACAGAAGTACCCGAGCTTCCTGGCGGCGGCGCCGTCCCTGAGCTTTTGCGAGAAATTGTCGCTTCCTCCCTCGAGAGCGTGCAGGCCCAGCTGGCCGTCGCCGTCGCCGAAAAGACGGAGCGCGACAAAGTCAAAGCAGCCGAAGTAGAGGCAGCTGCGGCGGCGCGAGCCGAGGAAAAACGGAAGCGACAAGAACAGCACGAAAAGGAACGGCGCGAGGCAGCCGCTCTCGCCAAAGGAAAAGCTCGCGACACGGCCACACGGCACATCCCGGACCCCGTCGACATGCGGCCGCCGCCTTTACGTCAGCCCACGGGGCCCATCAAAAAGAGCCGGCGACACATGTTTGCGTCCCGAGTCTTACGGCATGTCCACAATTTGGGCGCTGCCAACAACGAGCGCGGGGAAAGCAGTGCAGCCGGAGCAGCGGCGGCCGCAGAGGCAGCACAGGCAGTACAGGCAGCACAAGCGAGGGCTGCACTCCAGCGAGCCTACGAACAGGCCCAGATGCGAGCCCTTGAAGGTGTTCCCAATAGCAGCAACAGCACTAGCAG
This sequence comes from Sporothrix euskadiensis, assembly GCA_019925375.1. Taxonomy (NCBI): domain Eukaryota; kingdom Fungi; phylum Ascomycota; class Sordariomycetes; order Ophiostomatales; family Ophiostomataceae; genus Sporothrix; species Sporothrix euskadiensis. The sequence goes on along the minus strand of JADHKQ010000019.1, from coordinate 577,664 downwards.
CAGCAGCAGCAGCTCAAAGCCGGCCATTACACGAAAACCCGTCAAGAAGCTGGCCGACAAGGTCGCCGGTCCGTCACGCAAACAAGCGTACGAGCAGGCAATGCTGCGGGCCCTCGAGGGGACGGCGAGTTCGTCGACGGCGGAGGTGGCGGCAGCCGCAACACCAGCGTCAACTACTACGAAAGCTCCTCCTACAACTCTCCCCGGCACACAACCGATCCCGACACAACGCCGTGCCGCTATGCTTCTGGCCATGGTCCGCAAGGATATGGAAAAGAAGAAAAAGCCCGTTCCGCCGGCGACAATGTAAGTCCCTCCCACGTCCCTACTATATCAAATTTAGTGTCAGCATAAAGTGTCCGCATAAACGCATACTGACTGCTTCACACCCTATAGTGAATGCATCTCTTGCTTTGAGGACGTCCCCCGCAAAGAAGCCGTCCAAACCGTCTGCCACTCGTACTGTCTCGACTGCTTCCAGCAACTCGTCACCACCGCCCTCGCCAACGAAGCCCAGTTCCCACCCAAATGCTGTCTCAACGAAGTCCCCGCGGCCACCGTCAACAAGTACGTCCCGCGCGACCTCGCCCGCCAGTACAAGGCCAAAGCCGACGAGTTTGCCATCCCCGTGGGCGACCGTGTGTATTGTCCGACTGTCGACTGCGGCGTCTTTGTCCCGCCCGCCCACATTGCCAAAGCTGCCCGCATTGCCCGCTGCCGCAACGGCCATGAAACCTGTACGGCCTGCCGACAGGACGCACACAGCCGTGGTGCGCAGAACCGAGAGGCGTGCCCAGAAGCGTCTGCCCAAGACCAGCGCGATCAGCGGCTAGCGGACGAGCTGGCCGCCGAAGAGGGCTGGCGGCGGTGTATCCGGTGTGCCATTATCATTGAGCACCGCGATGCGTGCCAGCACATGACCTGCCGGTGCGGTGCCGAGTTTTGTTATGTTTGTGGCTTGGCGTGGCGGACGTGTGGGTGTGGGATGGATGACTTGGCCAGAATCAAGAGCGAGGCGGATGCGCGCCGGGTGCAGCGGACGGCCCGAGAAGCGCGCGAGAGAGAACGCGTACGCCGCCAGGCGGAGCAGGCCGATGCTGAACTAGCCGAGCTGCGTGATGCGCTAGCCCAAGTGGCTGCTTTCGAGCAGCGGGAACGCCAAAAACTCCAACGGATCCAGCAGGCCCAGCGGGCACGCCTGCAACGACTGCGGCAACAGCGAGAAGTCGCCCTCGAAGCCGAAGTGGCCGCCAAGTACGAAGCGCTCCGTACAACTCTGGCCACGTTGGGTGCCCTCCAGACGGTGCATGCCCAGCAGGCCCGGCGGCAAGAACGGACAGCACACCGCGCGCAACAGGCCCAGGATGCCGACGACGCCGATGCCAGTTTAGCCAAGAGAAAGGCAGAGACGGCCGAGACCCTTGCTACAAAAATCAAGGCCGTCGAGCAGAAGTGGAACAAGGACCATGCTGAGCGCATCGCCCTCGAGAAGAAGCTGGAAGAAGAGTACCGCCAGCTTCTCGAAGCAAACGCCGCCTGGACGGGCCGTGATGACCAGCCGCAGCTCGTCGAGTCTGCCCTCCGTGCCTACCAGCGCACCAACGACGCACGGATGGACGCCTATGCCCAGTGGAAAGACCGCGAGCTGGCCAACGGCAAGTTCTTGGCCGAAGAAGAGAAGGCGGTGCGGGACGAAGTGCAGGATGCCGTGCGGGCCAAGCACACCCAGCAAGCACGCAAAGACCGTCGGACCCTCCAACGGAAACACGCTGGCCAGCGGATCTGGTGCCGTGCTGTGGCCGCCGAGCGGGCCCGTCTTCTCGCAGAAATGGAAGTGGTCGAGCAGGGCCTGGGCCTGGCTGGGTCGACGTCGGAGGCGGATGCCAACCTGCTGTTGCTTTTGGAGCTGGAGGAGAACGGTACGTTGGCGGGCGATGGTTCTGTTGCAGGAGCTCCCCCGGCCCACGACACCGAGATGAGCCATCTTTACTCCGTCATGCTGGCAGACATTGTTGGTGGCGTTGAGGATCTCGACCTTGGCGAAGATGAGGATGTTGAGGTTGAAGAGGCTGTCAACAGCGACGAATCAGCGTGGATTGACGATGACGACCGTGACAGCTTCTACAGTCTATATGCCGATGGGAATAGAAATAGTGGCAGTGGGAGTGGAAGCAACAACAACAACGGCAACAACAACGGCAACAACAACAACAACAACAATCGGGCAAGCAACGGCAGTCCGAGTGGCGGTCGTGTTCGCACAGAGTACAACTGGCCCTTGACGATGAGGGGAAGGACTGATTTGAGATGAGATGAGAAGAGAAGAGAAGAGAAACAAAGACTGAGAAGGGGAGAGGAGCAGACTGACCTGATACCATGACTGCTTTTTTGTTTACTTCTATAGACAGCATACAGGTGCACGCGTGCATACTTACATACTCATAGAGCGTTCTTTTATATATTTTCTTTAGCTAGTTTCGTTTAAATTTGATTTTCTTCTTCTTTTTCTTTACTTTTTTTATTCTTATTTTGATTGATTTTGGTTTTGATTTCGACAACTGCTGACTGCTGACTGCTGACTGCCGACTGATGATTGCATAGTAGTGATGATGTAATAGACTGGATGAAAAGCAATGAAGAGTGAAAACAAAAGGAGAAACAAGAATACACTCGCAAAAAGTAAACACTAGGAAATGTAAAACTCCACAAAAGAGCCCACATCTGGCCGGGGCCCTACTGTACAAAAGGAAGAGGGGGGAAAATATGAGACTAGGACCATCGAGTTGGCCATTGAGGTTGTTTGTTGTCGATATACCGCTTCCACTGTCGGTCTTTTTGTTCCTTTTTTTTGTCGTCTTGTCCGCTTCATTCTCGCAGTCCTTCCTTACTGCCCTTTTTATCCTCCTCTGATGTCCTCCCCTCTTTCTGGTTTTCAAACTCCTTCTATTTTTGTGCTTTTCGTTTCTTCAGGTGTGCGGATGCTGCATCCTGTATATCTCGTAGCGTGATTTCGTCGTAAGATTCGTGGAGGCGATGGAGTTGGCGGGGTGCGTCGAGAGCGATTCGAGAGTAGTGGTCAAGGCGAGAACAGACCGAGACCACCGTCTTCGACCACTCGCTTAGTACACCTTCTTCTTCTCGTCAAAAGAGACCTTGCCGGGGCCGCTGTTGACGAGGAGGAGCAGACCGCCGACGATAGACAGGATCTGGAAGAAGTCGTATTTGGCAAAGTCCTTGTGGGGGTGGTGTTCGTGGAGCTGGAGGAGTTAGCGAGTGAACAGTGAGCGAGGTGAACAGTGAACGAAGCGAAACGACACTCTTCACAGCGCGAGCGAGCGCAGCGAGCGAGGACAAGAAACGCGAGCGAAGCGAGGACAGAAAACAGCGGGCGAAGCGAGGACACAAAACTTACCGTCCAGAAGTTGTTGACGAGAACGTTAAAGACGCTCAGGATAACGACGAGCAGGGTAGCGCTGGCCTTGGCCTTGAAGCCGACAACGACCATGACACAGGCGATGAGGCCGAGCAGCGAGACAAAGATGCGGCCAATGGTCCACTCGCCGCTGAAGACGAAGCCAATAAACAAGAAGATGAGCAGAACGCGGCCCGCGAGCTGAAAGTACATCTTGCGGTCCTTCTCCTCGAGCTGGGGCAGACCGGCAAACGCCGTCGTCTTGCGAATCCATGAGTCACTCAAAACCATGAGCAGGCCGCCCATCACGGAGAGGTTGCGCAAAAAGAAGTTGAGGTCAAAGATGAGGCCGTAGCCGATCGCCTGGGACACGACAACACCGATGAGGCCACCGACGGCATAGACCGAGTAGCGGCGGCCGATAACGAGGGCCGAGCAGGTGAGCATCGTGAGAACATTGGCAATCAAAAAGATATGTGTCAGGCCCCAGGGGATGTGGCGGTAGTCCTGGAGGTAGCGCAGCTGGTCGCCGAACTGGGTGACTATCCGGAGGGCGTCCTCCAGAAAAGTGACGACAATCAAAAAGCGGCCAATGGCCGGCAGGTACGGCTTGACGGGTTCCGAGTAGGTATCCAGCAGATCCTCGAGCTTGGACGTCTGCTGGCGGATGGCATCGAGCGCGCTGTTGCCGCTGCCGTCGAGGCTAGAGTCTTGTAAAGAGCCGCCAAAGGGGTTGGGCTGGCCGATGCCGTAGCCGGAAGCGCCGCCGCGAAGGTGAGCCATTGTGAGAGAGGGGGGGAGGTGTGGTGGGAAAGCGTAGGGGAAAGGTGCGAGAGAGAAGTCGAGCTGTCTTTCAAAGAAAGGGTATCCAAAAAGACGCGGGCCGAAGACGGAAAGAAGGGCGCGAGGTTGGGAGGTTGCGAGTCGGGAGACGAGGACGCAAGAAGAGTTGAGAGGAAACAGAGCAGAATCCAAAAGACGCAGGCCAGAGTTGGACAGGCTTCAGAAATGTAGGATCAACTGGCACGCGGGCGTTCAAAATCGGATGACAAGAAAATCGATGTCGTCGAGGAGAGGACTCGGAATCGGAGGATCGTCAAGAAGGCCGGAAATACAACCGAAGCTCAGGCGATACTAGGTAAAGGACGTCGAGGTCGTTCTCGTCGAGATGGTCCTTGCAGAAGAGAAGAGGATAGAAAGGTCGAGTCGGAAAAGACGCGATTCGTAAAAGTGGCCAAAGCTCGAATTTGAGAAGGGTTGATAAAGACGGGGAAAGGAGAGAAGAGTCGAGACAACAAAAGGAGACAGTAAAGAAAAGAGAAAAGAGAAAGAGAAAAAAAGAGAAAAAAAAAAGGAAGGCCGACTGGCGTGGTTGGGATGGATGGTCAAAAATGAAAACAACACAGAGAGATGGACAAGGAGAGGAGGAAGCAGAAAGCAGAAGGGAGAAAGCCGAGAAGTCCAAAAAGTGACAAAAAGTCGGGATGGAGTGATTGGGATGGAATGGGGAAGGTGGCCAGAAAGTCAAGACAGAGGTGAAGCTCCAAAAAGGCAGGTATGGCAATGGTCAGGCGCGTGAATGACAAGCAGAGCAGACCAAAGCAGTCCAAAGCAGTCCCGAGCTCTCCCTTTGCTAGTGTTGGAAGGTGCAAAGGTGCCCCAAGCGGCGCGCGCATGCACCTCCCCTTTCCCAGGGCAATGTGTCCTTTCGAGGTGGGGGTGTACTTGTGGTCTGTACAAGAATTGGTGGGTGGTGAGGTACCTCACGCTCCTTCCTTCTCCGTGCAGTGTTAATTGCGACCCTCACTCCTTGCAGTGCCTTCCTTTTTTTACAGTGGAGTACTCCGTACACAGTAATAAGGAAAGAGCTGCGTGCGGTCTGGCCCCTCCTGCCCTCCTTCTGTCCCCGTGCTCCCCAGGTGCCGCGCTAGAAAGCTAGGGGTTGTTTTGGTGGGTTTTGGTGTGCTTTGTGCTTTCTGCCCCTGACGAGCGCCCAGGAGGGCCTAAAGAAGCGTAAAACGTAAATCAGGGCGTGGGAGCAAAACAGTGTCAAACACCCACAGTTTAGTGTGGGGCAGATGTGTACTTCTTTTGTCATACATATTATTACTGGCTGAAAGTACCGTCTCCGTCTTCTCTCGTTTTCTCTCCTGCAGTGCAACGCGGAGAATAAAACACAGAGAGCTGGTTCCGTTCTCCGCAGTTGGCGTTTCTACACTGCACTTGGACACAGATACCCCGTGGTCATCTTTCTATCTTCTGTGTTTTGTTTTATCTTGTTCTACGGCGTTCTCGTTCTCGTTCTTCTTCTATTCTCGGGGCTATGTGACGCCGGGAAAGAACGTGATCACGGCACAAAAAGGGAAAGAGCGAGGCAGAGAAAAGGACACGGCTACATCTACATCGTACCTGCAGCGCCGCTTCTGTCCTCATAAAGGCTGGAAATGGCCGGAAAGGGAGTCTGTTTAGGACAGCTCTTGGCGTCACATACTGGCATCTACAAACGTACTCAGTATCGCAAAATGAACCAGCAGACAGGCGCGAGTCCTGCGTCCCGAGTCTTTGGTCAGACACAGCCGCCATTGCATTCGCCCCAATGATATTCCTCACTGAAGACTGCGCCCATCTGATCTCACTGGCGATCGTCTTTTTTATTTTTTACGAGATCCTTGAAGAATATCCCCGTATTTTAGGCTGTCCCTGAAAGCACATTGCATATCCTTGCTTGGATACGAGTCGCCTCAGATCGGACAGTACATATAGAAGGGATGACGCAAATATTCAACAATAGTACGGTAAAGGACAGATGACTTTACAAAAGATGTCGCCAGCCTTCTCTTTATCCAGCAAGGACGTACGTATATTGGCTTTCAGCGGTTCTTGAAGTGTTTGCGTGTTTGCGTGTTTTATTTGAAATCTGATTGCTATCAGGCCCCATTTTCCGGGAAAAGAACGACACGGGATGATCTACCAAGGGAAAGACGACAAGGAAAAGAAGGAAAGAGTGAAGAAGAATGAAACAGAAATGTCATGAGAAACAAAAGAGACAAAAGACAAAAGACAAAAGACAAAAGACAAAAGACAAAAGACAAAAGACAAAAGACAAAAGAAACAAAAGAAACAAAAGAAAATATTGACGTCGACAGGACAGCCTACAGTTGGGTCAACTCCGCTTCGTCCTCTTTCTTGGTCCATTTCCGGTCGATGCCGCCAATGGTCGGCGACTCAATACGCGGGACAACGGCCGGTGCTGGCGGTGGAGGACGGAGGCCGCCAACACCGTCAGATGGGGAAACGGATGTTGCTGCAGCTCCTGGAAGCTCAACCGGTGCCGGTGGCTGTTGATGTTGTTGATGTTGTTGATGTTGATACAAGTTGTGGGGCGGCGTCGGTGTCGGCAGGGGCGGCGTCCCGTAATGGGCCTTGTCGGTAAATGGACTGGGCGACCCTTGCTGGGCATGCATGGACGAGTACGTGCCGGACATCATGGTGCCATTCAGTGTGTGGGTCGGGTGGCTCTGCAGCGGCGACATGGCGGTCATGCTGCTGTAGATGGGAAGGTTGCCCTGCTGATTGCCGACGGGCGGTGGCGAGTATGACTGTTGTTGCTGCTGTTGCTGTTGCTGGAGCTGGTGCTGTTGAAGAGGAGACTGGCCATACGGATAAGGGCGGTGGAACTGCACATGTTGACCACCATACGGGCTCTGTTGGGGCTGCTGTCCCGGAATGGGCGGTGGTGTCCGGTGGCGGTAGTCGACTTGTGTGAAATAGGCATTCATGTCGCCCATTCTGGACGCGCCGAGAACAACACCAGGACCGGGTGAGCTGCCGTGACGGGCCGTGGGCGAAAGAGGTGACAAAGGGTTGCCCATGCCGTCGGTGCCTACACCAGGGCCGCTGTTTAGTCTGTTTAGTCGGCGATGCCGCTCCTGCTGCCAGCGCGAGTTGCGGCGCGCACAGCAAAAGAAGAAGATGCCGAGGCCGACCAGAGTGATGATACCGGCAATGGAGCCAATGACGATGCCAGCAATGGCGCCGGACGAAGGACGGGACGATGGCTTGGAAGACGACGACGAGCCTGTTGCACCTGTCCCGCCGACGGTTGTTGGCACCATCTCCGAGGGAAGAGGATCCCCCGGTGCCAACTGGATCGTCGTGTTGGCCGCATACTCTTCTTGCACGTCCAAAGTCCAAGTCGCGTTCTACAAAGTTAGCGGTAACGTGAATCAAATAAATCAAATAAAGGAAATAAAGGGCACTGGGTACTCACAGGGTTTATGACGCCCAGCATGCCATGCGTGATGCACGACCCGGGCGCCGAACAATAGTAGAAAATGGGCTCTGTGTCGTTGACCCGAACGCGGAACTTGGGCCCGTCTGACGAGTACACGTTGGTGTTTAGATAGCCACTGAAGAAGCCGACACGGTTCGGGCCCGAGTCCTCGTAGGGGATACAGGGAAACTTGTAGGCGCTGCGCACGACCGAGTGGTTGCCCGGGTAGAAATTGAACTCGATAATCGATCCGACGGCCACATTCGTGAGATTGTTGGGACTAAAGTTGAAGCCCGTGGCGCCGACGGCGATTGTGTGTGTTGGGATGGTCGAGGGTGCTGCTTGGACGCCACCGGGGGCGACAGTGGGCGTGTATGTCGATGTCGGCGATGTTGTCGTCGGCGAAGTTTGTGTGGCCCGGACGGCGAGATTGTTGTCATCGGCCAGTACGAAGCCGGCCATGGCCGGGCCGGCCACGATGAGGGCAAGCGGTGATAGTCTCATGATGTGAATGTGGGAGAAAACAACAGAACAAGGTGATCAAAATCAGAACCAAACTAGACAAGACAGACAGCACCAATGCCTGACGATACTGGAGAGTCTCGACTATAGAAAGAGAAGGGAGAAGGAAGAAGAGAGTGAGAAAAAACGAGTAAAAATTGAACAGTTGAACAGTTGAAAAGAAAGCAGGAGGCAACAACAGGATCAAACGAATCAAGAGGAAAGAAGAACACCTGATGAAAGGTTGGGAGTAGAAACGGACCCCCTTTCTACGACTGTTCAGTGTCGTCACCTCATCCTCGTCTGCATTCAGAAAAGGTGAGCCTCCGTTCGTCATCTTTCGATCTGTCCAGTCATCTTGGCCTTCTTTCATGCTTCTTTCTACTCTCTTCTTCCTCGGCCGTTCCTCGTATTGGCAGTCCAGCTCTTCATCTCCAACCTTTTTTCTCTGCCCTTTGCTTCTCTTTCCTTACATTCAGCTCCTACTCCTTTCCGGAACGTCAACAAAGAACGGCCAACTATAAAGGGAGTGCAAATGGCTAGAGTGGTTGCATATTCAGGAGGTGGTCTGTGGGGTCACTCTTTGTTGTTTCTCCGAGTGTCGTCGTTGTTGTTGTCTGCCCTCCTGTTGGTCGTTGCACTGACCACTACTGCCACAGTCGTCTCAAAACACGCAAGGGAGATGCACCTCTTTCTATTCTCTTTTTTCATCTTGCCTTTCTCTTTCTTGTCTCTTGTTGTATTTTGTTGTATTTTGTTTCATGTTTTCCTGGATGATCTGATTGATCTAAACTTTGGACTTGACGTGCGTCATCTGACATTTTAAATATTTGGAATGAAGTAGCATCGTTACTGAATAATTCCAGACGGAAGAATGAGAGTCTCTCTTTCGAGTCAGCATTGACCAAATCGGCGTGCAAGAAGTTGTGCTCCGATAGACAGTAGACACCGACAATGGTGAGATGCCGTCGACGGAAGCGGTCAATGCATTACATAATACACAGTCGAATTCTTGATTATATAATCTTCCGTGGCTCTAACAGAACCACTCAACGCGTCTCCTCTTTCCCATTTGGAGCAAAGACGCGTTCTAGCGTAACGGTCGGTGGAAGGTGCAGGTGCAGGAGTGCAGAAGTGCAGAAGGTGCCTAAATTATTCTGGGAGCAAACAGTTAAGATTGGTGGCAATTGACAGCAGTCAACAACATCAACGACATCAACGTGAAGATCAACACCAACTGCCGACCACTACCCACAATGTCGACTCCACGACCGTCGCAGAAGAAGCAGGCGACGCTGACGAGTTTCTTTACGCCAACGTCGGGCAGCAGCCAGAGAAATGGCAATCTACCGTCGTCGAGTCCGCCACAACCACAATCACAATTACAATCACAATCACAATCGTCGCAGCACAAGTCAAAAGCACGACCAGTGCAGCCTCCACCCTCCCAGTCGCTGCCTTCACGAAAACGGCCACTGGAAGACGAAGTCGACCAGAACAAGAGACGGAAGGGCAACGACACCAATGGCAACGAGACGGCCAAAGCAACGAGTGGCGCCCGCAGTCGGTTTGCACGGGCTGTGAAGCGAGCGAGGGGAGAGAGTTCTGGCGACGAGAATGAAGAGAATGAAGAGAATGGGGAAGAGGCAGATGCAGGCGAAGACGATGGAGACGAAGACGACGACTTTGTTCCCGAGGCGGAGAAGAAGGACGACATGGACACAGAAAAGGATGCATCGAAACCAGTCTCGACAGCCATCCATGCATCTTCTCCATTACGGAGTTCTGGCCGGGCCGAGCGGTACATTTACGACGAGCGACGGTCACAGCACAACTCCCAAGAGAATGGCGACGCCGCCAGCCGAGACTCGTCCTCCTCCGACTCGGACGACCCCGAGACGAAACGCAAAAAGGCCGAGCTGCACCGCAAGTTTGTCAAGAAGCTGGGGCACCCGGACAGCCTGTCCAAGCTGAGGAGGCGAGGTGGCGATGATGGGCCAAAGGAGGGAGAAGAGGGTGAAGACGAGGACGGCGGGGACGGCGGGGACGATGAAGAAGAAGAGCGGCCCAAGGCAACCACAACCACCGGCAAGAAGAAGACGCCTGGCAAGCTCACACCCGGCGACCAGCAGTTTTTGGCCATTAAACGCAAACACATGGACACGCTGCTGGTGGTCGAGGTCGGCTACAAGTTTCGCATCTACGGCGAAGACGCCCGGACCGCCGCACGCACGCTGGGCATCATGTGCGTCCCCGGCAAGATGCGGTACGACGAGCACCCTTCAGAAGCACACCTAGACCGCTTTGCATCGGCGAGTTTCCCGGTGCCGCGGCTGCCGGTGCATGTCAAGCGGCTGGTGGCGGCGGGCCACAAAGTGGGCGTGGTGCGGCAGATGGAGACGGCTGCGCTCAAGAAGGTGGGCGACAACCGGAACGCGCCGTTTGTCAGGCAGTTGACAAACGTCTACACCAAAGGGACGTACGTGGACGAGGCGGACCTGACGGATCTGACGGAGTCGACGACCACGACGACATCGGCGGGATATCTGCTTTGTTTGACGGAAAAGAGCGCCGGCGGTGCGGGCACAGACGAAAAGGTGAATGTGGGTCTGCTGGCCGTGCAGCCGGCGACGGGCGACATTCTGTACGACAGCTTCGAGGACGGCTTTATGCGCAACGAGATTGAGACGCGCCTGCTGCACATTGCGCCGTGCGAGCTGCTGCTGGTCGGCGAGCTATCGCGGGCCACCGAAAAGCTAGTGAACCACTTGTCGGGGAGCGCGTCCAATGTCTTTGGCGACCGCACACGGGTGGAACGGGTGGCGGCGACTGCGCAAGCCGATGCCCAAACGCACGTCACCCAGTTCTATGCCGACAGTCTGGCGAAAGTGGGCAACGAAGAGACTCGAGAGACTCAAAAAACGCAAGACGAAAGCGCAGAGACGACTGAGAACCGCGCCAAACTGCTCGAGACTGTGTTTGGCCTGCCGCCCGCCGTCACCGTCTGCCTCTCCGCCATGATTACGCACCTGACCGAGTACGGCCTGCAGCACATTTTCGACCTCACAACGTACTTTGCCGCCTTTAGCACGCGGCAGCACATGTTGCTGAACGGCACCACCCTTGAGAGCCTGGAAGTGTACCGCAATGCCACGGACCACGGCCTGCGCGGCAGTCTGCTGTGGGCTCTGGACAAGACGACAACACGCCCGGGTCACCGTTTGCTCCGAAAATGGATCGGCCAGCCACTATTGGACCGCCGACCACTCGAGGCGCGCGTGACGGCTGTTGAGGAGCTGCTGGCGTCGGACGGTGCTGGCCGTCGCGAGAAACTTGAGCTGCTCTTGACAGGTGCACGCACGACCGACCTGGAGCGCAGTCTGATCAGGATCTACTACGGCAAGTGCACACGGCCTGAACTGGTGGCTGTCCTCCAGACGCTCCAGCGTATTTCGTCGGCGTACATTAGCACGGTCGAATCGACATCGGCTGCTGCCATTGAGTTTAGCCCCAACGGCTTCAAGTCGCCCCTCATCCGCGACGCCCTGCACGCACTCCCGGCCATTCACGATACTGTCGTCTCTTTTCTGGAGAAGATCAACGGGGATGCCGCCCGCAAGGACGACAAGTATGCCTTTTTTCGGGAGTCGGAAGAGACGGACGACATTGCCAATTACAAAGTCGGCATCCTGGCCGTCGAGATGGAGTTGGAGGAGCACCGCGCCGAGATTGCCGCTACCCTCAACAAAAAGAACAAACCGGCCTACGTCACCGTGGCCGGTATCGAGTATCTGGTCGAAGTGCTGAACACAGACATTCGCCGTGTGCCGGCCTCGTGGATCAAAGTCAGTGGCACAAAAAAGGCGTCGCGGTTCCACACGCCAACCGTCGTCCGACTCATCCGCGAACGCGACCAGCACAAGGAAGCCCTGGCGGCTGCCTGCGATGCTGCTTTTGCTGCTCTTTTGGGAGAACTGGCTGCGTGTTATCAGCCACTCCGTGACGCCGTGGCATCGTTGGCGACGCTGGACTGTCTGTTGTCGCTCGCCCGTGTGGCTGCCATGCCGGGCTACTGCAAACCGACACTGCTGCCAACCGATGACAATACCCCAGCGACGCTCGATATTCGAGGCGGCCGGCACCCTGTCGCGGAACACACGCTACCGTCCGGCTACATTCCCTTTACCGCCAAGCTGGGGGGCCGCTCATCTTCAGAGTCGCCAGACGCTGCCTCCGAGGAGAGGGAAGACGGCCCCCTCGCCCTCCTCATCACCGGCCCCAATATGGGCGGCAAGTCTTCCTTTGTCCGCGCCGTCGCCCTCTTGACGCTGATGGCCCAGATTGGCTCCTACGTCCCGGCCGACACGATGCGCCTCACCCTCGCCGACGCCATCTTTACGCGCATGGGCGCCCGTGACAATTTGTTTGCCGGCGAGTCCACCTTTATGGTTGAAGTCTCCGAGACCGCGGCGATCCTTGGCGCGGCCACGCCGCGGTCCCTGGTCGTCCTGGACGAGCTCGGTCGCGGCACGAGCACCCACGACGGCGCCGCCATTGCCCAGGCCGTGCTGGCGCATGTCGCCTTGGACATCAAGTGCTTGACGCTATTCATCACCCACTACCAGAATCTGGGGAGGGTGGCCGAAGGGCTGGGGCCGCCGCCGGGGGTCGTGCAGAATGTGCATATGCGGTTTACTGCCACAAAGCCCAGCCAGACGGCGAAGCCGGCGAGGCCGGCGAGGGTGGGGGCGGGTGACGACGATGACGGCGGCACTCCCGTCTCCGCCGCCGAAGAGATTACCTTCCTCTACGAGGTCGGCCGCGGCATGGCCCATCGCTCCTACGGCCTCAACGTCGCCCGCCTAGCCCGCATCCCGCAACGCGTGCTCGATGTGGCGGCCACCAAATCCCGTGAAATGGAAGAGGACGTGCGCGCACGGCGACTGCAGGCGGCTGTCCGGCTGGCAGCGGACGTACTGTCGCCAGACGCGTCTGCAGGCTCGACAGAAGACCAACTGGACCATTTGATCTCGAGCATAGAGCAGTTGTAGACTCTTCTTTTTTCTTCTTTTTTTTCTTTTTTTTTCTTCTTCTTTTTCTTCTTCTTTTTCTTCTTTTTTTTTCTTCTTGTCTACTTTATTTTACTGTAATTAATCTTCATAGCGGGCGAATCTGGTCTTATCTCATCAAAAGCTTTGTTTCCATTGCAGACCCAAAGAACCTACTCTGTCCGCGACTGTATCGTCTGTGTTGCAAGTGCTGTACTTTGTATGCTCCAAATAAAAGCTACTGGTCGACATGACTACTTTGCCTGTCCTACATCTCCAGCTTTGACATCTAAGAAGCTGACAGCTGGAAAAGGTAAAGCTGAAAAGTCTATTAATTTCCGACCGCGTATGCACTTAATATAAGAAACATGAAGAAACCATTCCACCCTCTCGCAGATCACTGCTCTCACTAACTCCTATTCGATGTCTGCCGTCTGACACAACACTCGCCTCTTTGTTGTACTCGACCCTTGTTCCCTTGCCCCAACGCCATGCCGTGAAAAATAAAAGACACAAGTAAAATGTCAGAAGGTAAAAAAAAGAAAAAAAACTGTAAATACAGAGTAAAAACCGGTGAAGAAATGAAATGTGGAAAACGAAATGTGGAAAATGGAAAAGAGGAAATGAGAAATGAAAAATGAGAAATGAGAAGTGAACAATAAAAACAAAGTAGACGGCAGTAAAACATGCACATTATGGTATATCCTCCTATCCCTCTCCCGTTATTACCGTCCGATACTGTGCTGTGTCGATGTACTTTGTACTGACGTCTGATAATGTCCACGATATGATCCACTGATCTTTTCTGCCCGCGTAAAATGACCAAAAATGAACATGAGAAGAAACAAACATGGAGAGAAAGAGAAGGAGAAAAAAGTAAGCACTTCAAAGACACGCAAAACTCCAGCAAGCCGCACAAGTCAAGCCCGCAAGATACACACACGTCTGCCGTTGAATCTCAGACCTCAGACAGACGGCCACTGGCCCTGGAAGGTAGGGTCCGTGTAGCTGTTGTCCCGGAGTGTCGGGTCCCGCTGGCTGTCGTAGCCAAACGGACTGCCCGTCGCGTCCATGCCAAAGCCGCCGTAGCTCAGGCGGCGGCCAGCTTCCGACGGAAGAGAAGGAAGAGACGAGGGAGGAGCGCTGTGGAAGGATGCAGCATTGTTGCTCGTCCCGTCTTGTACTTGCACAGTGCCGGCAGTAGAGTTGAACATTTGACTGTTGTCAAACGGCGGCGGGTACAGGCTGTTGGTGGTACCGCTCCGGGGCTGGGTGTTGAGAGGGTTCAGGGTGCTGTTGGTGGTCATGCCCTGGTAGCCATTGGCATAGTTGGGCGGCTGCATGGTGTGGTAAGGGGGAAGATGCGGCGACTGTCTGCCGTTGGTGGTGAAAAAGTGGCTAGGGGTGGTTGTGTGCTTAAAGTAGGGCGATCCCTCCGAAATGGCCAGGTTGGAGTCCAGCTGCTGCAGAGCTGGGCGGCTGAGAATCGGGTCGAAACTGAAAGTGTTAGCAAGAAGTAAATAGAGGTTAGACGAGAGACAGGAGTCAAAACTTACCTTCCGTGGGTAGCATCGGCGAGGGATGCTTGAGAGTCAACTGAGCAGACCAATCACGTCAGCATTCCATAAGGGCAATCGAGCAAGCGAGGGTCGAGTTCAAAATCCTCGATAAAGTCGGCATAGTTGATCACGTGGCAGTTGTTACCTGGATTGTTGGAGGTGCCTTCGTAGTAGACGCTGAAGGTCGCTCTCGGGGGCGGCTTATGGTTGCCCAGGGCATAGACTGCATCTTCAATCTCAGCCGACGTCTCACGCGTAGCCGCGGGCGTCTGTCTGGTGGCGGTGGTAGCTGGTTGCTCTTCAGCCGCTTGGGTCGACGAACGGGTCGAGCGAGTCTTGGCCACGGCGCCACGCACGTTGCGGCGCTTGGCTGGCGGCTCGTCCTGTGCCTCCTCGGCCTTCAAGGTCAGAGGGGTCATCCCGGATGCAGCAGAGCTGCGCCCGCCGCGCGACTTTCTCTTGCGAGGTGGCGGCGGCGTGCTTGGCGGGCTTCCCTCGACAGACGACGGGCTGGCGTAGATATCACGCTCCTTGCGAATGTCACCATGGGGTCCCCATACTTGTTCGGTGGGAGTGACGGTCAGCGAGGTGTGCTTGAGCAGACCGATCGCTGCGTCGTCCTTGCGCTGGTTGCGTTTGCGTTTCTGGTCGGCCGTGGCAGCGTCAAACAGATCCATGCCAGGCCAAATGACGCCCTTGAGTTTGGTCACTTCGTCGACGAGGCTCGCACCAGCTTCAGAAGCGGGAGCCGTGCTAAGATTGGCACCATAGTTACCGAGAGACTTGCTGTCGACAGCGCCGCCATTGCCATTGGCGACACCAGGAAAGGCAGGGTAGCTTCCTGAGCGCTGTCTAACCGAGTCAGGGGTATGGTAGAGTGTACCATGATAAAAATTGCCGTCACGACCGCCAGTGGGAACAGTGAGCCAGTGAGCCAGATGGGGCATGTGGTCGGGAGTGCGGTAGGCCGACTGCGCCGCATCTGCGTCTCCCTTGATAATGTCGGCGGCACCGGCCGACTTGCGGCCCTTGGGCTTCTGTTGAAAACGTGGTTAGCGGATGAAGACGAAGGATGAAGACGAAGAAGGATGAAAAAAAGGAGTGTTGCTAGTCAATAACTTACAGGAGTGGCAGTGGCAGCCGAGGTGCGGCGACGAGTAGGTCTGGGTTTGGCTTTGGCCGACAGTCTCTCGGCCAGAAGACGGTCGATGTTGCTGTCCGCATACCATTTGTCAAACTTCTTGAGCTTCTCGCTCGCGGCGGTGTCCGACTTGGCCTTGATTTCAGTGTTGAACTTCTGGTGAAGATGAGCCTTGGATGAGACGTGGGTGAGGAGGTGGGACGCGTCCGAAAACTTGGGGATCTTGGGACAGAGCGAACACTCCAGAGTGATGGAGAGCTCAGGATCAACTAGGGCCGCAGCGGCGTCCACAGCAGGAGCGGTGGTGCTGTCTGCGGGCTTGTCAACCGTCTCAGCAGACGGGACAGCAGGCGGGACAGCAGCTTGTTCCTTGGTGACGGCTGATGCAGCGACAGCTGAGGCCACAGAAGAGGCGGGATTGGCCGTGTTGGCGTCCATTTGAGCAACGGCAGCCATTTTGTGCGATCTGAGGACAATCTGATGTTAGTCACTGCTTTGGACTCGAAGACGGGAAGGAGGAATCGAGACGGAAGAAAGGGGAGGGAAGACTTACAACTGGATGGTGATCACACAAGAAATCAAAAAAGAGAGAAAGAAGAGATGGCGATGGTTCTTTTGCGTCTGAACTGGAAAGGAGCCAGGGACACAACAGTCTTGTTTATTGATCTCAGCTTCTTAACCTGGTCTCTTGCCGCTTACGCGTTTTTGCAGAGGACCGGAAGGTGCGATAGGATATTCGATCTGACGTTGAGGCAAGAGCCTGGTGAAGCGACGTTGTTAGCAGGCGCGATCAATAAAAGGTAGAAGGCAACGATGGGAATGGGAAATGTGACGGTGCACATCAAGAAGGGAAGGAACAAGCACGCGATCAGGACACGAGGCCAAACACAGCCAATGCTCTTCCCCACGGAGCAGAACAAGGGAAGCCGCGTCAGACACAATCGGCTGGAGAAACCGAGATGTCATATCGCGGGAAAGTAGCGTGTCTGAAGCTGCTCGTTGGAGCAGACGTGGCATCTTGGCTTACCTTTGGAGGAAGAACGGAGACGGACGACGCGAGGACGACTCGTCTGAGCTCAAAATCTGACAAGTGGCAATCCATACTTGCGACTTGAATAGATGATGACGGGAATAAGGGTGAGGGTATAAAAAGATGAGGAGAGGCGACCGAGATGCAATGCAAAAAGATGGAAAGGAAGGAGAGATGGTGAGAAGAAGAGATGGAGGGGAGAAGAGAGGATGAAGCGACAAGATGGGAGGAGGAGATGGAAAGAGAAGAAGAAAAGGGGGTGGCAGCCCCTTTTGGGGTCGGCTGTAAAAGGGGAAAGGAGACAAGAAGATGCAGATTGCGACGATGCGCGCAAAGAAAGAAGGAACGACGGTACAGACGCCGGCCGGACTTGGGATGCGAAAGATCGGAAGGAGCGGATTGAGAAGGAGGTCAAGGCGACGCGGGGTGCAGTTTCCCTTTCAAAGTGTCAAAACCACGCGTAAAAGGGGGAAGAACGACGTGGTCATGCG
This sequence comes from Sporothrix euskadiensis, assembly GCA_019925375.1. NCBI lineage: Eukaryota > Fungi > Ascomycota > Sordariomycetes > Ophiostomatales > Ophiostomataceae > Sporothrix > Sporothrix euskadiensis. The sequence continues at coordinate 560,209 of JADHKQ010000019.1, read as the reverse complement.
AAAGTAGAGAAAGATGGCAAGAACAGAAAGCCTGGGGAAGGTACGTTCGCGTGTTTGGGTTGTGTGAGTGTCGTTGTGGTTGATCGTTCTTTCCCTTTGTATCGTGAGAAAGATTTGGAAAAGGAAGGAAGGACAGAATTTTGAGAGCAAGAATATTTCACGGGGGACAAGGTTTTTGGGCCCATCTTTCCTCTTCCCCCTCCTCGTGCTTTTTTGGCCACTCTTTTTTTTTCGAGTCGAGGAAGGTGCGAGGGCAGGAAGGTGCGAGGGGGGGTAGCGAGGCCTTCTTTCCCTATTGAGCACATTGTTCTCCTGCCTGCACTGAAAGTTACAGAATAGGGCGAGAACGTCCAAGAGTGCACGTGAGCAGCTTCAAATGGCCACTGTAGGCCATTTGAGCATGTTCATAAATTGCAAAATGGGGGCAGAGCACTTGCAAATGGATGTCGATTCTTCTGAATAGGATGCGATGCATTGGCGAGTCTCCAGATGTGTGTAGATGCGATGCAGATGCGATGCAACAAACGAGATGCACGCCACGACCAGGGCTACGCCCATTAATCCAGGGAAAATGGCAATGTAGTGCAGAAAAAGAGAATTAATTGGAGAAAGTACCAGGCAACTGCCAAAAAGCAGACTCGGCAGAGAATGGCAGCTGGTGAATACAATGGGCAACAGCTTCAACAATAAGAGTCAGAGTCTTCACACCCTACCTCTCTACCTTACTTTCTGCTCTTCCTCTCTCCCACCACATCATAATGGCGGGCTTGCTGCATCGCCGCCAATAATCTTCGCAATAGTCGCTTTCGGCATGCAATAGCCTGCATGCACTGATTCCAGTCCTGGGTAGTCGAGCAAGGCCAGCCCTGCCAACGCGTAGACTGTGTGCCATACATCGACCATATTGCCTGGCCGGTCGGCAAACCCACCGTTTTCTGGGTCTTGGCAGCCCAAAATAAATGCAATCAGCGAGTCGCGGTCGATCCAGTGCAGCCGGTCGACCAGCGCCAGACTGCTCAACACCCACCAGCTGTAGCAGACGTCCTCCTTCTTCTCGGGCCGGCCATTGAGGCCGCCATTGGGAACCTGCCGCTCGCTGAGCCAACGGCCAACCTTGTCGGCATCGGCAAGATCCAAGCGGCCAGCAACAGATAAGGCAGCCAAGCACGTAAAGACCTGGCCGGCGTGCGATTCAGCGCCGGGGCGCACGCCGTAGCCGCCGTCAAAGTTGGCACAGGCGACGACGTACTCGACAGCCTTGTCGAGGTCGACGAGAGACAGACGGCCTAGCAGTGACAGTGCATTCAGGGCGCCGTAGAGAAAGCGCGTGTCTTCCTCGCCCCATTCATCGCCAGTGAATGTGCCTGTTGTGCGGTTTTGGAGGTTTGAGATGACTAATCATGTCAGTGGGTGCGGGACACAAGGTGTGTGAGATGGGGTTAAACGGCACACATACACTGTGCAACGGCCTCGCGGCCCTTTCCCCGGGTGTCGAGCTCGTCAAGGGCATCGATCATGGCCAGGATCTGCACGGCGCTGACGGTGTAGAGCATGTGTGCATCGTGGCCCGGCGCTGCTGCAAAGCCGCCGTTCTCGCACTGGCACGACAGCACAAAGGCAACCGTCTCTTCGCGAGGCAGCGCGTCTGGCTTGCCCATGAAGAACAGCGATGCCAGGCCCCAGTACAGACCGTTGAGCCGCAGATGCTCGGTCAGCCAGTACTCGTACTCGTCTTGGCGCGAGTTGAGGCTCTGGATGTACTTGACGTGGGCATCGGTGGCCAGCTGGAGCTCGCTGGGGAGCTTGTCCTTTTCGTCCGGCATGACGACTGGTGAAGCGTATCGTTGCTTCCGTGTGGGGTTGCGATGCCGATAAAAGCACGAGATAAATGCGTTTGGATGACGTCGGGATGTCGTTTGGATGCCTAAGCTCGATTTCCGTGATACTTAGCTGCTAGAAGGTACAGTCACGTGCAGCTATTGGTGGCATGTAGACCTAGTGGGTGCTATACGTTTGTACCGACAGTCAAATAACACAAAGAGCTACACCTATTTTATAGTGGAGATAGGCATAGCATACTGGTATGCTCTCAATTGACGTCTGAAAAACGACCTCTCCTTGCTTCTACTTCCAACGCACAACATCGACATCCGTTAGTCAGGACACACAATATGGACAAAAATCCATCAAAATCCTCGCCTCTGGCGAGGCTGGATGCTGCTAGTCTATTTTGCCCATCTCTACAAGCATCAACATCTTCGAGTGGTACAGCAACGACGCAAACAACAAACAAATCATCATGGCGGGAAACTTGATGGCCGGGCTCATCGACTGGCTCTTCAACAATCAGAATGCCAATGGAAACAACAGAAGTGACGCAATGAACGGCGATGACGGGAAAGATGGCAGCGATGGCCACTCCTGCCAAACTGGCGGCAAGGACCGCATCGACGACGATACAAACGATGTCCCCATCTGGGTGATGAGCCGCACTCGAAACAACACCAACAGCCCCCTCTATCGCATCCCGAACGACATTGCCGTTCTGGTCTACGCACAGTTGGATGAAAACACAAAGCATGTTCTACGCCAGACAAGTTCCATGTTCCGCAACACTCTCGTTCCCAGCAAAACGACCGACGAGCAGATACCTTTGTGGCATCACAAGTATCACCAAGGCATCTTCCATGGACGCCAGCTGGGGCCCGTGTATGCGCTGCCTGACAACTCTGAGCGCCGGGAGGAGCTTACGGAGCTCTTAAGACGGGACAATGTCGGCTACTGTACGCCATGCCGGGACTTCCGGGCAAGCGGTGGCTTTTCGAGGACCCTACAACACGAAATGTCCAAGCGAGAGCTGCATTGCAATGGCTGCAACAAGACGCACAACCACCTATTGTTCTCTGCAGAACATCAGGCTCTCAAAGACGATGCTTCCCGAATCTGCATCGGCCGGCAAGGCCGCATCGAGGTGTGCCTTCACGGTCTTGGCTTCGGCTGGTTTGATGCATGGGCAGAGCGTACCGACGCTTCGTGCTGGCTCTGGCAGCATTGGGCGCCAGCGCGCTGTATGTTTTCGAGGATGCTTGGCGCCAGCAACTCAGAGTTTGGTATAGACATGAGTGTCTTCAGCCCACGGGTCTCGGTGCAGCAGCCTCGATTACGGCATCAATTTTTCGGCTGGGATATCCACCTCTTTGACTATGGCTCGTCCAGTCCGCCAATGACTCGCCGGCGTCTTGCTCGGCTAATTGCAGAAGCCTTATCCTCAGACAATGAGAAAGAAGAAAACGAAACAAAGACAGATTCAGAGGGGGCCCACAAAGAGTCTTGGGGCACCCTGTCGAGCGTCCGGTTTTGTCCCCATGTCGAAGCCGACGACATTGGAAGACTCCTCATGCTGCCTTTCACGGTCAACCAATGCGCCTGCTTTGATCATGAAGAGGACCAGGAAACGGTCACTGCAGCCATAGCAAATGCAAAGACACACCACAACCATGGCCGCTACAATTTCTCGGACAACGTTCCCTGCTGCCGCTGTTCTTCATTGGCCAGCGATCACAAGGACGGGACCTCTTTTCTTCCTAGGACGGAAAAGGAGACGAGTGACAGGGGCCGTGAGCCACTGCTTGCACCGCACAGATACACATGTCGGCAGTGTCCTGCCGTCTACTCTTGGGTACGCAGGGCAAATTGTGTGTCTCTGTGCTATGAAAACAGAATCTTTCTCAGCACCTCGCACGGCCAATATGATCCGACGAATTGCGGATGGCTTCGCGCTCTTGATCCAGCGTCCTGGGACGTGCAAGCCAGCAAGAAGCTGGAACGCGTGACATGGTGCAAGGATACTAAGTGTGCGACTACATCGAACTGGTACAAGCTACTACCACGAGAAGATGCTATTGGCGGGGATACGCTTCCAGCCTCCTCTGCATACAGTAGTGAACTCTTCTATCGAAGCTTGGGCTAGATCGTGCAAGTCAGTGCCTCCTTCTGTGCATATGTCTCTGCTCTCTCCAACCCGAATCAAAGATATCATCTGCTCTCGGAACAAAATACATAAAAAGAAGGGGGAGGCGCAAGGGTCATCTCTTCTACTCCTGCCTCAATCCAGAAATGATATTCTTCTCTTGCCTTTTTCATCTGGTTCGACTACCTGCAATGTCTCGATTACTAAAGTATTGATTCTATGGTCACATTATGCCATTTTGGCCCAGCCTCGCGATGGGCATGAATATCCGGCAGATGGTCGATTCACGGCACATCGGGTGCCTGTAATTTTGCTTTAGTGGACAAATCGCAAGCGGGTGGCATTGATGTACTGCAACCCCGCCAAAGCACCCCGCGTTTACATCTATTTGCTGTGCCTGTACTCCGTACGTTTGTACGTCGTATTTCGTCTGCCGTAGTATTGCCCTCGGACAAAACCTCGGTCATCACCTTAAGAGGAAGCAACAGGCTTTCTCATTGCAGACTCTCAAAAATGGACGAAAACGGCAGTCGCAGGCAAAGCTGGTCAGTGGTCTGTCTAACGACGAATTTAGTAACCGTGAGGGACGATGCAGAACCGCTAAAGAAAAAGACCAGCCCTTTCCCAACATGTTAAAGTGCCTGCCTGGCGAGCTTGTCTGCAAGAAGACTAGCCAGGAACCCAATGGCATCCGTGCCCGCCATGGAGACCATTGAGACCCAGCACTGAGCAGTATGAGGACCGACCAACGGCCCTCAAAAAGGGGTACCCAGCTTCGAGCGCGAAAGGGAAGGCACGATCAACCTCTGACAGAATACTCCGTACTGTCGTATATTAAGGAAAGACCCGGTGCAGAAAATGGCCAGATGAAAAGGTTCGAGTGTGGACCGCACCTTCTTCAAAAAAAAAAAAAAAAAAAAAAAACAAGAACACCTCCGCTCCCTCGCTCCTTCCCTGCTTACACGGAAGCCGGCATTCGCACTTGCGCGTACGGCGGATGCAGGAAGACAATCCAGGAAGGAGGTCGGTTATGTGAGAAGACAGCGTTGTCCTTTGCTCACCGCCTGCTCCTGCCAAAATACAAGGAATCTCACGCATGTTATCTTGATGTAATTTGTACACAGACAGTGCACGTCCAATCTCAATGATAAATTTGCAATCCGCGTAGAGACACTCGTAGATTGTCATGAGAAGTCTAGACCTCCGTCCCGTCACTGGAATGGATTCGCACGGTTGCCGTGAGCCTCGCCAGGGCCGTCCCATCGCCTTGGTGTCGCACGCCGGCAAAAGTCCGATCCGCTCATAATGTCGAGCCCTTTTTCAATTCTCGCTTCTCGTGCTCATGCAAATCACCGTTGCCCTCGCTGCCAGTCGCTCCTGCCTCGTATCGTCAGGACGTTTGAGTGGGGCCGTCACCGCCCAAAAACTAAAAATCTCCGTGTTCGTGTCTCCAAGATGAACAGTGCCCACGCTAGCGCACTTTCCTGCACATCAGCCCCCCTTCTTTCCCTCTTTTGCTCTTTCCCCCTCAAGCCCCCAACGCAAAAGAAATAGGAAATGGGAAAGAGGATGTGAGGTGGGAAGAGGGAAGGAACAGTCGGTGACCCAGCCGTTGAACAGCAGGAGCGATCTAGTCTACAGATATTACGTTCGTAGTGTCCTGCCCCTTCCTCCGCACCTTTCCCACAGCGCCCTCTGCAAAGCAAAGCAAGAAGAAAAGGCAAAAAGTGCAAGAGCGCCCCTGATGAGGCCTGGTGCACGTTTCAGGTCCCCTTTTTTTTCCTCACGCTTGCCCTGGAACAGCGCCCCCTTTGATACCACTTTGCAGAAAGCCATACAGAGTCGTCGTAGAAACAAGAACAAGAAACACACAGCTGCAGCCAGACGCATCGCTGGCCTGGCAGGAGGAGATCGCCCTCACCTTTCCTATTCCTGCTTCCTGCGTGTGTCCCGCATGTCCCTCGTTTCGTCTTGTTTTCCCTTCCTCCCGTGCCCGTCGCTCCTCTCTCCGCTTGCTTGGTCGCTCTTTCCTCAGCATCCTCCCTACTCGTGCCTTCCCCCTCAACTTGTCCTCGCCTGTTTCGAGTCTCCAACAGTTTCTCTCGATCCCCGACCCCCTTTTTCAAGGTCCCTTTTCAAATTCCAAATTCACAACAAGCTCTCTCACTCTGTGCTCAACCCGCCTTTGCTCTGCCACGCACGCTCACGTTATCGCGCGCTTTCAAGCCGCCTTCTTCGACGTTTAAGAAACAGGCGCCCGAGCCCCGCCGCGCCCGAGCCCTGGGTCCAATTTGTCGCAGACTTTAATCTGCCCATTCTCTGCCCCTGGGCCACTCTGCCACTTTGAGCCCATTCCTCGGGCCACTCTGCCACTTTGAGCCCATTCCTCCACCATATATTCTACACACACGGAGAGCCATTGCCAGCCACTCACCACCCACTCACTCCTATGATTGCACTCCTACGGCTGGGTTTTCTCGTTTCCCCCTCTCCGCACGAGCACGCACTCAGACCTGTGCCAATACTTTCCGCACACAACAAGCCCGCTGCCCACCGCCGTTGGGACGCTGGTGCAACGCCCTTGTCACAGCCGTTTTTTCCTACCTTCCTACAAGAGCGATCCAAAAGAGCAAAAAAGGAGAGTGGCGGCAAAGGGGCAACACAACAGACAAAGCCGACTCCTCTTTTCCTGTTCCCCAAAGCAGTCCAAGACAACCAAGACAGCTCGGATTTCAGACAATAAACTCCTCCTCCGCAAGTCCTCCCAGCCAGCCGCTGGCGACCCTCCCCCAAGATGGGACGTAAGCCTGCACCGCAGCCGCTGGCCTTGTCAGGGGCGGCGCTCCCAGCAAGCGATCATAGGCTTCCTGAAACCCTCAAGATCGTCTCCCCAGACGACCCCCCGTTTACGTCTTCGACACGATCGCCTGCGTCGCCGCCGCCCAACTCTTCTCCCTACCGCCAGGTCCAGACCCAGATCTCGAACTCGATTCCGACCTCGAACCAACCCGCCCGGCCTCCTCAACTCCAATCTCAACCCCCTTACGTTCCCCAAACACTGCAGCAGGCGCAAGCGCAACAAAAGTACCAGCAGCCGCTCCACGTCGCCGACCTCATCCAGCAGCCTCTCGACGACATTGACAGCCCTGCCTATCCTCCGCTGACCAACACATCGACGAACTTTGGTTACACACAACCGCAGCAGCAGGGCCAGCAGACATACCAGCAACAGCAGCGGTACCCGCCTCAGCAGCAGCAGCAGCAGCAACAACAACAGCAGCAGCCGGCCCATCAGGCCCAGCACAAGAGCCACGGCCGCTACAGGCAAAACGACGATAAGGCTTCTAAGTCCTCCAACTTCTTCCGCTTTGGCAAGCCGTCGGCCGCCGCCAAGTCCTCCGAGAAGCTTGCTTCCGGCAGCACGGCGCCCGCCAACTCCACCGGTGCGCAGCCATTTGCCGACCAACGAGACAACGGTGCATCACGAGGCTACGAGTCTCCGAGCTCGAAACACTTCAGACCATCAGGTAAGGAAGCCTCAACAACACTTTTTTTTTGTGCACAGGACAAGGCGAGCGCCCTTCTTTCTTTTTGTGAACAGGCTTCCCCCCAAAAAGATCGACAGGAACAAGAGGAGCCAAACGGGGGTGGGCGGGCGGCAAAATGCGCAAAATGCTGCACGTATGAGTGCTTGCAGTCGTGGGGCGGCCGCCAAAACCACACAGCACAGGGCAAATAAACCGGGGCGGTAATGGAGTCCGCCTAGGCCTGGGACTGCCCGCTGTCAATGCCCCTTACTAAACGGCTAGAGCCTCACGCTGATTTTGGCCTCTCCCTTACGACCGCCCTTGATCCTCCCTTGCTACCATTCTATTTTCCTGCTTTTTTGGCTTCTCTGTTGCTCTGCTGCTCTCCTAATTTTTATTTTGGCGCCTTCTCCCTTCAATTACATTCGTTTTGAATGCTTCCTCATACATTCTTCATTGTGGCTAAACAGAGTCCTCTTACGCAGATCACAACGCGCAACAAAGAGCAGCAACCTCCAGTGGCGTCGTCCTCCCTACACGATCCGAGGCATCGCTTGTCTCGTCGGCGACCGAAATCGATACTTCCTCCAATACACCCTTGGGCAAGAAAGGCAAACAGAAAGTGTTCAATCGCCTCGGACGGACCAGATCTATTCACGAAGACAGCAGCTCGCCGCATCCGCTCAATAGCAACACCAGCAACAACAACAGCAACAACAACAACAGCAACACCGGCAACAGCAACAAACCTGTAGCCAGAGCGAGCAGCCCTGGTTTCCAAGGCGCTCCAGAAAACGCCGTTCAAATGAGAGTGGTCGACCAGCCTGAGCGCGCACACCAACCTGCACCCTCCCTGAAGACGGCGCCTCTTGCCCAGCACGATCGCAGCTTCCGGGAAATGATGTCCTCGTCGACACGGAACCACTCGGCCGATCGGGCGCTGAGTCGCGATGTGCCCGGCGGCCGGGACAACCACCATGGCCACCGCGGCGACCGTGGCGACCACTCCCGTGGCCAGCCTTCTTCCCTTCGCGACAATGGCGGCTACACCTTTTTCAACGGCCTTAAGAACTCGTCGAGAAGCGCAGCAGACATGATTAGCAAGGGTCTGTTTGGCAAGAATGGACGCAGTGGTGGGGCACCAGAGCGGGAGCCGGTAGTCGACGACGAGCACTATGTGCTCAAGGTCATCAACCAGCCTCTGCTGGAGCAGACACGCCTGACCCGTATCTCGAAGCGCCTGGAAGATTCGCGGGACCGCACAGAGTTCTGGATGCCTGCATTCCCATGGCGGGCCATCGACTACCTGAACTACAAGGGCACGGATGTGGAGGGTCTGTATCGTGTGCCTGGCAGTGGTCCCCAGATCAAGAAGTGGCAGCGGAAGTTTGACGAAGGTAAGTTTCCCATGTGCTGCTTTGTGCTGTGTTTTATTTTTATTTATTTTTTTTTTTTGGTTTACAAAACTAACTCTCGGCAGAATACGACGTCGACCTCTTTGCGCAAGACGACCTGTACGATATCAACATTATTGGATCAATGCTCAAGGCCTGGCTGCGCGAGCTGCCCGACGAACTGTTCCCCAAGGAGGCGCAAGAGCGGGTTGCCCGCGAATGCGCTGGTGCCGAGACCGTCCCGCAGATGCTCGTCGACGAGCTCTCGAACCTGCCGCCCTTCAACTACTACCTGCTATTTGCCATTACGTGCCACCTCAGTCTACTACTAGCGCACTCGAACCGCAACAAGATGGACTTCCGCAACCTGTGCATTTGCTTCCAGCCGTGCATGAAGATTGACGCTTTCTCGTTCAAGTTCTTGGTGTGCGACTGGCGCGACTGCTGGAAGGGTTGTATCAACGAGCCCAAGTACATTGAGGAGGAGTACCAGCTATTGGACATGCCGCCGCCACGGGGCATTGGCACCGTGAACCACCACGAAGACGAGGACACCTTTGACGTCGAGATTGACCAGGTGCAGCCGCCACCAGCAGCTGTTGTGGCTGGCGGCAGCAGTAGTAGTGATGAGCGGGGTACCCTGGACCGCCAGGTGTCATCCTCGGACAGCGGCGGCCAGTACGGCAACGGCAGCAGCAGCAACAGCAACAGCAACAGCCACAGTCACGGCGCAGACAAGCAGCAGCGGCCCAAAAAGAAGCCACCAACTGTCGAGACGGGCAGCATGGCATCCAACGAGACGCTGTCGACGACGCTGACGATTGAAAGCCAGCGGGCCACCACGCCGCCAAGGCAGTCGGGCGATCTCCGGCCTCTGTCGCCCATCAAGCCGCTCTCGCCTCTGGGCTTTTAAGGCAAGGCCTTCACGCGCAAGTGATGCCACACAACCAGGTGAGGAGGATGCACGGGAAGAGACGGTCGGTCGTCACCTTCCGTTTTTTTCTTGGTCCTCTCCAAACCCTTGTATACGAGGCGAAGACTGGTCGTTGTCCAATGACGGTGTCCAGTCTTTGTCCAATCCCTCTCAATATCCCATATCTGTTCACGATATAACGTCTTTTACGAGCCTTTTCTTTTCCTGTGTTTCATCCGGTCTCTTTTCATCTCGTTGGCTTTTTGCTTTTCGTCTGTTTTTTCGTTGATCTTTCACCGCCAGTCGTGCGTTCTCTGTCTCAATTGTTTCCTTTTGTGCTTTATTCTTCTCGAACTGTCATTTTCGAAATATAACCCCTTTTGTTTTCCTTTTCTTGCTTCAATCCATCGCCATCATGTCATCTTTACTCCTGTGTCGGATTGTATACTTTTACTCTGATTTCTCTCCTAGCGCCAGCTTTCTATGCGTGCTCTTATCTCACATCCTGTCGCCTTTCTCCTGTTTCTTACTCTTTTTTTTTTCTTTTTTTTCTGCTTCTGCTTTCTGTATACCCTCCTGGATCCAGCCTCCTGGTTTCTTGGTATGTGCTGGATATATAAGAGTTTATAATAGTCGTTGTTCTTTCCTTTCAAATGAAGCAAAAGTAACCGTCATATAAAATCGTATCATCTATCGTGATGTTCTGAGTGATCAAGTAAACAAATGTCGTACCACAGCACCAGCTTATATCTTTTTATTGTTCTCGATTGATATCGATAAATTCTGAAATAAAGTCACAGTGGTGTCTTCTTTCGAAAATCCAAAAGTAAAATTAGAATATTTTCAAAGATTTCACGATGTAAATCAAGTCAACAATTTGATTTTGGATATATTTCAAAATTACCCGTGGTATTTTATTTCGCAAAGATACAAATCAGCTTTTTAAACAGTCAACAACGCCATGCCAGAATACAAAAAGGTACAGAAAATACAGATACAAATGACACCGTACAAATCACAAGTCTACCCATCCCAAAACTGGATCCTGGGTCTACCTCCTTGCAAACCCTGGCGGCGGCGGTGGCGGCATACCATTGCCTGCCGGCGGATAGCCTTGCTGACCCGGCGGCGGCATATTGCGGTAGCCGCCCGGACCACCAGGGGGACCGCCACCAGCGACACCGCCTGGTGGCGGCCGAGCGGGAAGGCCGTTGGGAGCCATTGGCAAGCCAGGTCCACCACCAGGAGGGCCTCCACCAGGACCGCCGCGACCACCACCATAATGCTGCGGCGGAGGACCACCAAGGCCGCCTCCACCGTATTGCTGTCTCGGATATTGCTGTTGCTGATGCTGCTGTTGTTGATAGGGAGGGTAGCCACCACCACCACCACCGGCTCCTCTTGGCGGGTAGTTGCCGCCGCCGTTGGGGTGTTCCCATAGTGGTGGTCCGCCGCCGCCGTTCGTACGGTTCGGGTTGTTGTGGCTGTTGATGGGCAGAGGTGTCGCGTTGGCGCTGGTAGCCGCCGGTGGCGCTGGCCCTCCGTTTGCACTTCCGTTTGCACTGGGAGCACCAACGGCCGGCCGGTTCATTAGGAACGCAGGCGGCAGTGGCTGGATCTCGGGCACCACATTGTGCTTCTTGCCCTCGGCAGCCAGCTTGCGTTCCGCGTCGTCACCGTGCCGCTCGCCCTTGCCGTCCTTCTTGTAGGCATACTCGACGGAAATCTGCTTGCTGAGCAGGTACTGCCCGTGCATGGCGGCGCGGGCATTGTCCGAGGCCTCGAAGCTGTCGAAATTGACAAAGCCGTATCCTTTGCTCAGATTATTCTGGTCGCGGACGACATTGGGCGCCGCCACGAGGCGGCCAAACTGGGCAAAGGTATCGTACAGCACCTTCTCGTCAACTTGCGGATCCAGGTTGTTCACGAAAAGCTCGGCGCCAATGTCGGTGGCGCGCTGGCGGTCGGCCGAGGCTTTGTTGACGCGGACGGGCTTGCCAAACAGGCGGATACCGTTGATGCAGCGCGAGGCGTAGTCGGCAGACTCGGGGGTGTCAAACTCGACAAAACCAAAGCCCTGGTGCTGGCGGGAGACGCGGTCCATGGGCATGTGGACGTTGACGACGGGGCCCATTTGGGTCATGACTTCCCACATGAGAGGCTCGGTGAAGCGTTCGTCGAGGTTGCCAACGTAGACGGTGGCCTCCTTGTTCTGTTCCCAGTGGCGGGCCGCCATGATGGGCGAGGGGGGACGAGCGGTAGGAAGGCTAACGACGTCCGGGAATCTTCTTCACGATCTTGCGCCGAGGCCGATGTGCGGCTTGTCGGGAAAAGAAAGCAGACTGAAAGGGCTGTCGCCAATGTCGATGTAGATGCGCCGTGAGGTAGAAAAGGTGGAGATTGTCGAGTGTGGAAGGAGGGTGGCGGCGCAGGTCTTTGTCGTCGTGGGTGTCTTGCCTGCAGCCGAAGAAGGTGGGTGTCGTCGATGTTGAAGCTTTTTCTCGAGGTCAAAATGCCCCTTCCCTTGTAGAAGGCCAAACAGAGCTTTAGACGCGCTGTTGCTCTTTTGCTGCAGGCTAGGCGCAAGGCTGGGAAGCAGCGTTCTGGTACGTCGTACTCAGTACATAGCTCGGTGGCCGGAGTAAGAATTTTCCGCGCTAACAACCGTCAAGCAGTACGACGTAATACTCCGTACCCGTGCTGGGCGCTGTGCTACTGCTAGGCGACCCCACGCGCCATTGCCTGCCCGCCGCCGCCCGACAAAATTTCTTCGGCGCAGAAGCGAATCGTCTGCAGAGTACGTTCGTAATATTTGTCTGAACCGAAACTCGGACCTTTACCCACATCACCTCACCACCCACCCAAACACGTACGTCGACGACTTCCACCGATTACGCGTCACTTTGTCTTGTCTCCTAGACACAACTAACGACCGCGACAGATCTCTTGCAACCCCTCCACACAGCGCAACGATGTTCTCCCTTTCAGAAGAGTCCAAGGTACGGCATTGGTCGAAAGCATGGCGACGACAACGACGGCGACAGCACGCGGGCTGGACGGCCGACACGGTCAATGGAACGTATGGTAACTAACTGTCGCATACAGGAGCGGATTAGCCGCCTCATCGACATCTCCCGCGTGGCCCTGCACTAGTATGTTCTTCGCGATGTTTCCCCGTGATACTTTTCTGTTTTGGTCGCATACTTACATCTCATAGTGGCTACCTGCCCCTGGTTCTCTACCTCGGTGAGTGAACATCAACGATAACGAGCGCATTGGCAATTGGCGGCAAACAGGAGGCAGTATCACTGTTGCTTCTGCTGCGCTATGACCAAACGACGACCATAGAATCGAATACTAACCTCGAACCCAGGCTACACCCGCAGCGAGCCCCGGCCAGCCATGATCCGGTATGTCCAATACTCCTTTTCTGCCTCTCAAAAAGTCTGCCTGCTAACCACTGTGCAGCCTCCTGTCTCCCCTCTCGTAGACGTGCCCAGCGGCCGACATATCGATCAACGACGAGAGGAAGCCGCCAGCCATATCGACATGTCGCGAGACTGAGACCACGCAAAGGCACGGCCGAGCAAGACGGAATGGGGCGGCAGAACAGACACGACGAATCATCGCACTATGATTATGACTAGAAAACATACGAGCGGGGTTACGAGAGGGTTGGACGAATACGAAAAATGAGACATGCCGAACCGCAACTGGCTGTCTTGATGGAAGGATGCGATGCTTGGTCTCTTTCTTCGTAAGAGAGACCGGCATCCTGTATTAGTATACGAAACACATATTAAAAGAATATACCACTCTATATCTACTGCCTCGTGCCTGTACCCCATTTGCAGTGTTGTGTCGTTTTCGTCTTGAACGCGTTGTGTTGCAGTCCGTTCCCTGCTTAGTCATCCGCATATTCACGGCAGAAACTGCGTCATAGGTTCGGCAGCGGGGCCGGTTCTAGTTCGTACCAATTTCGCTGAAAATATCAGATACATTACGACTTCTTGAGTCCTCTCGGCTCTTCTCTCTTCACGACATGGTGACCTCACCACAACCAACAAAAGACTTATGACCTCTGCCGGCGACGCACGTCATGCCGGTGCTGCACCGGCCGCACCGGCCGGCCCCTCGCCGGCGTTTGTCGAGGCCGTTGCGGGCTTGACGGCCGGATCTGCGGCGACGCTGGTGGTGCACCCGCTGGATATTGTCAAGACGCGGATGCAGAGTAAGTAGGCACGACCGGAGGGAGCTTCCTTGATCTGTGCGGCCATATCGTCAGTCGACGTCAGCTCAGTGGGTGACACGAGCGTGTCGCCGCCTTTGGCGTTTTTAGTGTCCAGTCTCAGCTTTTGCTAACAAGTCAGTCTACACAAAAGCAGATGCACATGGCACCCGGCCCTCGACCGCTTCCATCGTGCGCAGCCTGGTCGATTCACCCCGCCCGCTGGCCGCGCTCTACCGCGGCCTCACTCCCAACCTGCTCGGCAACGGCACCAGCTGGGCGGCCTTCTTTTTCTTCAAGTCGAGAATGGAGACGCTCATGAAAGCGACCCTGACGCCCGGCCAAGATTTAAGGGCGCCGCACTACTTTGTCGCCTCGGGGTTGGCCGGTGCCTGTGTCCAGATTCTCACAAACCCGCTGTGGGTGCTCAAGACCCGCATGCTCTCGTCGGACCGCCATGCCGCCGGCGCCTATCCGAGCATGTGGGTCGGTGCACGACGCCTGATGCAGGAGGAGGGCTGGCGCGGCTTCTACCGCGGCCTCGGTATCTCCCTCCTTGGTGTCTCCCACGGCGCTGTCCAGTTTGCCGTCTACGAACCCCTCAAGCGGTTTGTGTTGGGCAAACAAAAAACGTCTGCCAGGACGCGCAACGAGTCCACCCTCGTCGTCTCATCGGTGGCCAAACTGGTCGCCGGCGCCGTCACCTACCCCTACCAGGTCGTCCGCAGCCGGCTGCAAAACTACAATGCCGAGGAGCGCTTTGGCCGTGGCATTGTCGGTGTCTCGCGCCAAATCTTGCGTGAAGACGGCCTGCGCGGCTTCTATCGAGGGCTGGTGCCGAGCGTCGTTCGCGTCATGCCCGCGACCTGGGTCGTCTTCTTGGTCTACGAGAATGTCAAGTACTACCTGCCGAAGTGGATGGCGTAGGCAGGCCAGCGCTCGAGGATTCCTGTTTGCTTTGTCATACTTGCGAGACCATGACCATCATCTCATCATCATCCATCATCATCCATCAGCGTCCATCAGCGTCCATCATCGTTTCAGCCATGTATAATACCATTTCCCACATAGACTCTAGATCTCACATTTGCTCCTCCAACATTTAGAATGTTTCCCATCTCGCCTTTGCTCATCTCATATGGTCCCTGCCCGGCTTGTGTCCTGTTTGTTATGCCGTTCAACCGCACACGGCGCCTTTCGTCTCAAGCGTGGCTACCTGTCGGTGTGTTTAACGACGAGCTGCCGCTCTACCAGCAACCGTCTAATTGTCCCAGGATTATACGGATGTTCTCTTTGATGGGCGATATGCCCCAAATGAGGGGGCACAAAATATTTACTATCCTCAGCAGCAACATCGGTCGTCGCGGCTTGACGCGTGGTTACTTCCGTCATACCGTATACGGACCGGATGAGGATGAGGATGCAACAGCAGGTTGAAAGGCCGCCTTGCAATCTGTACGATGATCAGGATGAGAGCAATAAATCTGATCTACTCTAGGAGCAACTTGGTGGCAGTTTTGTAGCCTCACAGTTGTTGTTCCTCTGCTTTCCATGCCCAGTCTTGCCATCATCCATCAACAGCCTCGTGAAACATTGTCGTATCTCTGCACGTCGAGACTCGGACACACGGCCTGGACAAACTACCTAAGCATTGCTTTTGGATCTTATTGAATTCACTGGTATTTTGCAAGTCTACGACATCTTTTTGCGTCCACCTTGAAATGGCCTGTGCATCTCCATGTTTGCACGCGCTCGCGCTCAACCAACAATCGTTTTTACACAATACAACCCTGCAAAAAGCTGTTGGACACGAGATATGATCAGAGCGCCACGTGCACATGGAGAAAACGTTATTTGTGCAACAGTGGCAGGTTAGCACTATTCAATGCCATCCTCCTTTCCCATTGATATGCCTTGATTTTCCTTGCAATCTCGTGGTTTTTCTTTTCTTTTTTTAATATTTGCCCTTGATTCTCGCCGTCTAGTATCCTCTTGTCCGCTTTCTGTGCATTCTTCTTTCTTTCCACTTCCCACAGAGTTTTCTACTTCCCTGTTCCCTGTTAGATTCCTATCAATCCGCGTACACGGTGCCCTTTTTTTTTTTTTTTTTTTTTTTCTTTTTCCTTTCTCTTTTTCTTCTGGTTCATCTACGTGCCTTAAAAAGGGGATGGCCAGAACCCTGATTGTCAAATAATCGCAAAGATCGACCCGAGACAAGGCCCTAGATGGGCAATCTCAAGGGAGAGCGACCCTAACAGTGATGACCAGACGAGCAGATGGAGAATATGGAGAGATGTACTCCGTAGTGATCTATGTTCCATCTACGGTCATTATCCGCGGTCCACAACATTTAGCATTTTCTCTTTCGGCGTATCCGTAATATGGCGCCTGGCCCGCCTCCCGTTGCTTTGCTCCCTTTTCCCTCTCTACTGCCCTTTGTGCGACTTGGTTACCCTACTACGAGTTACTGCGAATTACTACGAAAGCCCGCACCGCGCCAATCAGGTCGGAAGGCAAATCAGCGTTATGCCACAGTTTCCCTCTCCCTTCACCGTATCTCTTTCACAGCAGCTTGTCCGTGGTCTCCCTTGATGCATTGTTTTCTTTCTTCTTAGTCTCGCTTTGTACCACACATGTTCTCCCTGCCCTCTACCAGCCTGCTCCAAACCGCTCCGTGCGTGCATGTCCTGAGTTGGCATGTCGTTTTTTTTCTTCTTTTTTTTCTTTTCTTTTCTTTTCTTTTCTTGTTTTGTTTTGTTTTTTTGTTGGCCCATTGTTTTCGTTGGTGCACGCCCCTCCCTCACTTTCTACCCTCTTGCCTCTTCGCGTTTCTTCTTGTACCCGTCCTCCACTCCACTTCTCTTCAAAGTTGTGCTTATTTTTTTCATGCAAGGGCCTTGTTACCAGCTACGAAGTAGTTGCCTGTCTCTGGCGAGCGGGGGTTGCATCCTTTACGGAGTGTACTCCGTACATATACAGAAGATCCGAAATGGACAAATGGCGATCCGGAGCATGCCTATCTGGACGTCGAGGATAGAATGTAAGATTGAGAAGTATACATTGTCAATACAAGGAGATACTTGCAGCGGTGTATATCTTCCTGCCCAAGGCACCCGTTTGACCGTTGCATATGCTCCAAGATCTTTGGTAGATCATAGATACAAATAAACATCAAATTAAGGCTGACAACATACAACATTATATATGGAATGGAGGGGCTTGTCCGTGGTAGCAACACAGTGGTTAAAGGGGCACGGATCGCGTAAAAAGAAAAGAGACAAGAAAGTCGTAAAAGAAGCCCGAGCACAGACTTGGGCGCTCAATTTGGGCGGTCGGATCACGCCCTGGGCTACTAATAACCTCACAAGGCGTCCCCAGGGACCCTGACGAATCTATCCATGTCTATCGAGTATGAGCTCAAGGACAAGAAAGACTGGAAGAATATCGAGAGCAGTAAGTGAGTCAGCTACCAGCGATGATCAGGTCCAGACCGTCGCCAACGTCGATATACGCGTCTCTCCCGTCTTTGTAAATTGCATGTCTTCAAATGTCCCCTAGCTGTCCCTTGTTCGTAACAAGAGCAGGTCGTACAATGGTCATGGGATCACATCTGGGTGCCCCTTGCCAGTTCGTTTCTGCTATGAAATTGAGGATGTCCGTAGACTCAGTACTGTTCCGAAGATAATGGCAACCGCAGGGAGAGAGAGCGAGAGGCTGAAAGATTCCGGAGTGTCTTCCGTGATACAAATCTTCCTTTCAGTCGTGTAAATTGCATAGACTATCCCCAGATAGGTATGATAATACGTTTGTGCCCAGACCCTAATTTTTTTGTGCCTACTTCAACAAAATCTCGCCCTCTCCAAGGCATGCAGTAGTGTCTTGTCGATGCTCTTCTTTCCTTTTTAGTCGAAGAACACGATAATGTGTGCCGTACGCCGAGAACAAAAAGCAAACAAACTTAGACATCTCTAAGAAAAAAGCAAAGATTGTGCGTATGTGTCTCAACGCTTCACTCTCGGTTCCGACGCATCGACACTATGTATCGCCATTATGGAGCAGGCGCCCTCCTCCCCATTTCACCCCCTCGTCCCCTATGTTTGCTTTTTATTTTAATTCAGACTATAGATTGGCCGTTCCAGCCCCTTATGTTCCTGAAGGGCGAAACAATAGAGAAAGAAGAAGATGAAAACAAAGGCAAAGTGCATCGAGAAACAAGCATTAAAAAGCAATCAGAAAAAGAAACAAGGGGACAAACTGTCGACAGAGACACGCAGGCACTTCGTACGCAGGTACGACGTACTATCACATAACGAGGTACATCCCACAATCCCATACCACACAACCACATAAACACACCGCCATGCACATGCAGACACACAGACATAGAGCGGCCAGGGGGCAGGACACCATCAAGCAACGCCACCGACAGCTGAGAGCAGACCTGGGGGTGTGCTCGCCTCAGGTTCGCTTGTACATTGTGCTCGCCTGTTTGAAACATGAACAAGATATGTCTCTAAAAAAAAGTACAACAGAAAAAGGAGAAGCGAAAGAGCACACCACAGAGACAACGGAAGAAGCAAATCCAGGGGTGCAAAACTGCGTGCCTGTGTTCTATTGCAACTTTTCGGCAAAGCTTTTAAAGCCAATCGCATGCTGCAGAAGGCAGCAGACAGCGTTGTAGGGTGTGTGTGGTTGCCATCATGATGCCTTCATCGTGCCTCCTTTCTTGGCGATGTATGTCTACATTATAAATTATAACTCACTATAAATTATAACTTGGCATCAAGAAAGGAAACGCGCCAAAAAAGGGCACCAAAATAAATCGCTTCGAGAAATAGCATGGACCAGCCACTATGTGCGACGAGATAGACCCTTGAAAAATGTGCTCCATACCGCCTCCCTGCATTTGCATACTCCGTACAGCCTTCTATGAATCAATGCAGCCCGTACGGAGTATACGTACCACGATGCAATCGCCGCTTGCCTCCCTGGCCAGGGTAGATTTCACTCTCGACATCGCGTCCGCGTCCATCGTGAAAAAAGGTGCCATCTAGAGGAAAACAGCGCCGTTCACGAAGCGAATCCAGGGATACACATCCGGGGGTGGTATCATCTTTCGAGCACTGAGGAGGGGAAGGGGAAATAGGTCTTCCTAGCCCTCTTGGTCGTCCTACGGAGTAGGCCTCCGATTATCTCGATTGGCTCCTTTGGTTCGACTTTGTCTTTTTCCGTTCTCTAATTCTCTACCTACCCCGTACAAACGTACATGGAACGAGCGGGGAAACGGCAACGGCCAGCGGCCAAATGAACGGCGAAAATAAGCAGCCATTGCACAAAGGAACAACAACACAAAATACATACACGGGCAAGGGAGAGAAAACTCCTCCGGCTACCTGTCCCGCGTTTTGGACTATTCATAGAGAGCATCATCAAAGCATACCGCCCTTGCCAATTGAAGATGCAATTTGAGATTTGTTGATGGGACGACACTGCCAAGAATCAAGTGCCTGTCTCCCTCGTTCTTTTCGGCCGCCCAACGCACTTGCGTCCCGACGCGTATTGTGATTCCTTTTTACGTTCCTTTTGTGAGTCCATACTGTGTAGTTCCTTCTCTGTTTTCTTTTCTCTCGTTGCCGTGCTTTCCCGGCACTCGGCGCTTCTCGCTTCTTCTGCCTTTTCTGCCCGTGCTCTCTAGCCTTTTCTGTTTATCTTATTATTTTCCTCATTTCCCTTCTTTTTCCTGCCTCACTAGCCTCCCGGCTTGCTCTTCCGCCCCGATGGACCCCACCGAGATCCAAAATTTCCTTTTCGTCTCATACCCAATCGCGATCTCACACAGTCACAGACCAATCGCTCATCGCCGTGTGGTTCTATCCCTACTTTTCCTGCTTCATATGTCCACAACTGGAATGGCTTCCCAGGCCAATCGTAAAAAAGTAATACTATTTAGGCCACTGCACCGGCTTGTCCAGCCCATTTGCACCAAGTATGTCAAGTACACGCCGGGAGAGCTTCACCAAAAAAAAAAAAACCTGGCACTCTTCCACCGCAAGCCATAAGCCATGGCACGACAAGGCCCCAAAGAATGAGTGAAGCTACCGAAATGCTAAGATATATACATACACAGTACGACGTACATGTGGGTGCCGCTACGGGTAAATCTCAAGACAGGGAGAGCTGCAGAAGACCAAAGAGGGCCAGCCAGGGGCCCCAAAGACAAAGGAGGAGGCGAGGGAGATAGATCGAGACGGGGTAGAGTGTATGGCTGAAATATAGTAGTCAAACCAGCTGAAATTTAACCGTATCATCCCTTACGCTCCAGCCGCAGTCTCCGCCCTTTCTGCCCTCTCCATTGTTTCTCGAACGAATTAAAGAGGAAAGGATCGATCGGGGTTACGGAGCACAGAACCGATGTCCTCGGCGAAGTTGACTCTGTTAAGCGGTCTCCATTAACAAATCTAGACGAAATTTACGGGACTAATACCGGCGCCAATTACTGAACGGAGAGCCACGGAGGGCAATGCCCCTTGCCATCGATCGCATCTGAGGTCGCATCTGAACCCCTCGACAAAATCTCGTGTCTCAGAGTATCTGAACTATTTTGTGCGGCTGGAAATTCTCTTCACCAACTATTATGCTTCTGGCTCCTCGCATCGCTCTCTTTTTCTACTTTAATGACTTGTAGTAAATTTGCTGTCTCGTTTGAATGCTGTGATTTTACTCTAGTATACGACGTACGCGAAAGACACACAGCACAATACGTGTGCAAGTACACATATCGATCAATGGGCGACAAAAAGAAACGTCCGCAACACGCAAGATACAAGATCACATACGTCGTATATGTGAAAGATTGTCCATCGTTGCCCTGTTTGCAAATGCAAGAAATACAGGGTTCTGACAGGGTTCTAGTGCATTCTCCATGGCGGCACGTGGTGACAAGATGGGTTTGGCCGGCGGCCTCCATTGTTATGCAATTTTGGCACTTTCTTTTCTTGTTTCCCTTGCAAGGTTACTTCTGCCTCGCTTGCAGATCTCTCAATCTAGACCAAAAAAGCAAAGAAAGATCGAAATGCACAGATGCAAAGCGGTAATCGGCAGGAGAAGAAAAACAAATTAAGAATCAAGCATTAAGATCGTAAAAGGAAAAAAAAAGGTACGCGAGCATAGTAGGAAAGACAGGTAGAAGAAATATGAAGAGTGGGAAGCAAAAGCGAAAAAGGCAACCAAGAGACAACTGTGTCAATTAAATTAACGGTGACCGGTCGCACCTTCCGACGTCGTGATTGACAAAAAGCCAACAAAAAAACGCGGGCCGGTGCGCGATGATCAGCGTGTCAAGCCCATGTTGGAAGGTGCGATGGGAAAGGGTCTACCAAATATATATACGACGCATCTAAGCAGTTGAGCGGCAGTACTTTTGCGACGGGAAGCGACATCGCGCACGTCGTGATTTGTAGAAAAAAGGGTTCGTGGAGCAGGATTTGTGTCGAACAAGCTTTGCCTATGGCATTTTACTCCGTAGACGTTGAGACAATGTTGACAAACTCTGACAGCTAGTACGTCGTACTTTTGCTCCTTTTTTCTCCGAGAGAAGGATCCAAGCAGTTTCAATATTTGATTCTGTTCTCTTTCGTATGGGATCCCCAACAGCATCACCTTTGCCGGAAACTCTCCATCCATGTACATTTTGCAAATTCTGCTCTTGTGTATTTTGTTTTCCATTTTCTCCCTTTACACTCCTCTCTGGATCTGGCCTGGCGTGGACTCTGTCGCGGACCCGCAAACTGACGCTTTACCTCTTTATTACGAGTTCAGGCGAGCTTGACCAATATCTGGGGGAAAGATTTCCCGTTTTCTTTTTGCTGCCAGGCCCTGCTGCGCGACGACGGCCACCCCCGTTGTGCCTTATTCTTTGTGTTGGAATAGGACTGTGCCCAGTATGGCCAGCTTGGCTATCTCATAAACATGACAAGTTTGACGAAAAGTATTCAAGACGACGCAAATTGATTCCGCTTCGAAGGAAGGGGGTTGTGAGGTGTGAGCAGAGGAGCGTAAGAAATCTCTTGACGAGATCAGCTTCCAGCTTCCAGCTTGTGAATTGCAAATAGGTATCTCTAACCGATGTGCTTCTGCGAGGTTCTACTTGTTGTCTGTAATCAGTCTAGTTTACGTCCTTTTTTCTCTCTTACAATGCCTTCGCATATTTTTTTCAACTTCTCCCTGCATCGCGACTTATGGTTACCCCTTCGCTAGCGGCATAATCCTCCATGATGGTACCTGCTCCTCCTCTGTCCCCAGAAAATGTGAGGATCTCGGCATGGAAACATCCTTCTCGTTCCTGACCAGAATGACATGGAGACGCAAGCGATGGCACAAAAATCTCCGAAGCGGGCCATGAGACGAGACCTACTAGAACGTAAACAGGCAAGGCCTGTCTCTCTGTTCCTATTAAGTACCTTTTTGTGTGCCCTTATTGTTTCCCTTCCAGTGTTTTGTCCGCGTCACTGTCTCGTCTCGTCACTTTGGCATTTCCAAAAAAAAAAAGTCAATAGCTTCATCCCAAATGTCTTACCAGGTAATTGTAGCCAGGGGCGGAGAAAAGGAGCAATTGGGAGGCCAAAGAGGGCGAGGGCTCAAGAGAAAAGATGGGGTGCACATGATATAGAGAGTTTAGGGGAAGGAGAGGTGAGATTCTGCGCCTTGCGTCTCGGGTCTCGTCAAGCAACGTTTCTCACGATCGTGTTCTTCACGCCATAGTTCGTGCACCGGCCGTCGTATTACATGCTGTGCGCTTGTCCTTTTCGCCAATTTGCTCGTTTCAACAACTACACATTCTTGGATAGCCTGCATCCTTGCGAACCGCGAACACTTGTCCTGCGCTTGCATTGCATCTTGCATGTGTTGCCGTTCGAATCAGGCAATTTCATCGTTGAAATATTGTTACTTCTTCTCATCATCTCGAAGCTCGAAGAAAAGGAATTGTCCAAAGGGAGAATATGCGAGCCGTACGCCGTACGCCGTAAGCCATGCGCCACAAAAGAGGGCTGAAAGGCACAGATGTCGGCAACTGGCTTGCTGGCTTGCTGGCTTGCCTCTTTTGATCTCAAGATTGAAGGTGGCTTTTCCCGCCCGCGTTCCCCTTTGAGTAGGCATACAAACATGCAGCCAAAGAAGTGCACGTGCATCCTCGACTGCCTTCTTGGGCTGGTATATCTTGAGCCTCGAGATTACCCTGTACGCCTTCCTGGGCGTTTGGGCTGTCTTTTCCAAGGCATATTGGCGCCCACAGAAACGCATTTGTGTTGGTGATTTGTATAAGTATTGAGGTACTGCGGGTTAATGCAACCGGTATTGGCCCCGCATATGTTGTCAGCACTTGGACCGAGTTCATTCTCTAAATTTATCAAACTTACCGTCGTACAGCAACGGGAAGAGTCCTGTTTCGTATGGTATCACATACCGCCGAAGCACTTGCACTGCTTTGATATCTCGGTGGCAAATAAAAGTGTGAAATGGGGAAGGCGAATATGGGAGGGAGACTGACGATGTCAAAAGAGGACAAAAGATGACCGAGGGATATTAAAGGTATCTGGAAAGAGAACACCAATGGCAGCAGTAATAACACAAGCCACACCCAAATAAAACCCTTCATGTTACAGAATTAAGAGGCTACCAACACGGCGGTCACTACGGCAGTTGATACCACCTCCCCTTTCCCTTCTTGGCATACTTATTCACTCTTCCCAATGTCTCTCGTCCGCTCCCAAGCAAAAGGCTCGATCCCAACAACCTGCCCAGGTTCTGGGAGATCGAACCAAAGGATTTCGATGAATCAATCATAGTACACAGTAGGAATAGGAACAGAAACAGGAGCAGGGACAGCGGATGTTGTAGACCAGGGACAGGAATAGAAATAGGAATAGGAATAGGAGTAGGAGTAGGAAGCCGAGTCCGACCGGGTGTGTTACACTCAGTTTCTCTTGGGCTTTCCTGCCTTCAGTTCATGGTGTTTTTTTGCTTATTCTGTCAGTTGTCATTTCTCTTTTGCTATGATTTCCTTTTCTTCTCGTTATTTTGTCCTCAGCTGGAAAGGCCTGCACGGGGGCAGGGTCGTATTTTCCGTACAGCCCTGCTCCGTGCAGGCCTACTCCGTACATATTAGTAATGGCGGCGCCCCTCCCCTTCCGTCTCCTGGGAAAGGATGCCCACCACAAAAGCTGCATCAATACGACGTATTACTCCGTACCAAGCACGATGCTGCTGCGGTCTGGTGCCACTGCAACGCTGGCCCGCTTCTTGCGAAACAGATGCTGGGTCATCTCTGCTTCTGGCGCGGACGTTGTCCTTTTTGTTTCTTTTTTTTATTACTTTTTGTATCTTTACTTTCTTTTGCTTGTTGTTGGTTGCTCCGTTCCGCGTGTGTTGGCCGCCTCTTTCCACATCTATCCGTCTCGCCCACGTCCAGCCTCCAGCTCTGTTCCCAGTAAAGTAAGAAAATGCGCCGAGGGTGTGGTACCCTGGAAAGAAAGCGCATGGGAACCATTAACCATTCACTCCGTCCGTGATCGATGCCATCGAGACTGCCCCGAGGGCTTGGGCCACGGAGATGGCGGCGGCCCAGTCCAGGTCCTTATCCAGAATGCACCATGCTCCCGTGTCTACCACCCCGTGTGATGGCATTTTCAGAAAACGGAAATGCAAATTTCAAAATGCCAGCCCTTTCCTCGTTATGCCAGCTTCTCTCCGATAGCATTCGTGACTTTATTTACGACGTACTTCAACCGAGAAGGATCCATCGACGGGGTATTAGTCCCCGCTGCCATGCCTAGGCAGCTCCCCTCCTTGTTGCTTTCGCTTTTGTTTCGTCACTATGCTGTCATTATTGTTTTCTTTTTCTTTGCTTATTCTCTCCTTGGGGCCTTACTCCCACTTTCAGCTCCACGAGCGCCCAGTCCCCTAGCTGTTGGGAAACAGTCGTTTTTACCGGAGACTCCTCCAAGCAGACGGAGACGTCGTAGAAGCAGAGTATGTGCTGTGTATGTACTCCGTATTAAAACGTCGTAAATCAAAGCAAAGCAAGCTTGCAACGAAACCCGACAAGACTTTGACCCCAGCAGGTCCTGGTGATCCCAATCCTCGAAGAATCAACTGCAATACAACTGCGCCCCCAATGCAACATGTGCCTCGTTTCCCAAAAGCAGTAAAAAATGCAACCGTTGATGCTGACGGACCCGGGGGTCGGGGGTTTCTGTATTGTGAGCTCCGTACTGTGTAAATATAGTGTATGATTATTTGTGTTTCTGCTGTTTCTGTGTCCTCCTCCGTCCTCTTCGGTGGCCGCCACGGTGCACAGTGTTTGTCGAGAAGTGAGGTCGCAACCTTACCCCGTATTCGTATGCCGCAAAAATAAAAGAAAGAAGAAAAGAAAGAAGAGTAAAAAGGAAAAAGAAAGGAAAAAGAAACAACTACCAGAGTTGCAGAGAGTGCCGTACCGCAAGCCTGAAACTTGGCTTTTTTGCTTTCTTTTTTTTCTTTTCCCCCTCTGCGTGGCTTTTCTTTGTTTTCATATCAGGTTCATAAGCTTCGTTTCTTTTCTTTTGAGAGGCTGCTCGCTTCTTTTGTGGCTGTGGTCAACAAAAGTAAATACAAAAAACGCCAAAAATGCAACATGCCCAATTTTTGGGATTTCGTTGGTGGATTTCTCGTCTACTGTGTAAGTCCTCTTAGCTTAGCAGTCACTTTTGTTCTCAAACTGCCTCTCATCTGTGTCTATCAATTTTTTTTTTGGCTCTCAGCTATCAACTCTCACATTTTGTATTCTATCATATTCTCTTTTACCGCTCTGCCTCTTTGCCAATCACTTGGTGATCTTCAAGTCTCTTTCTTTGGTTGAGGCCTTTTCAGCATTTGGCGCCAATTTTGTTTCCATCCCCTTGTACTCTGTAAAAATGACTGAACATGCATTATGTCGTTTTTCCCACACAGTACATCGTATTCTATTTCCACTCACCACAGGCTGCAGCAGAGACAGCCCCTACCGTCCACTTCCACACCCCCATTCCTCCCACTCTTTCTTATGAGTGTCCCCTTTTTTTTTCTCTTTGTGTCCCCCTTTCCCCTCCTTTCTGGCGGTCCCAGGGTCCTGTCTCTCGGGTCTGATTTAGCCACCACATTGGTCAAGGTCATGGGGACGGAGGGAAGGGCTTGACCAACGGGATGCGGGTTGAAAAAAGATGGCTTTAGATTGTGGGACTTGCGTTTCCTGAGATTTCGTGGGATTCGGTAATATTGCATCGACACCTGTCAGACTCTTTTCTTCGTATTCCCCGTGTTGCTTGTATTACGGAGTACAATATATCTATCCTACATGCACGGACCGTCTCCGCAGACAGCGGCGAGTTCCTTCTTTGAGAAGGATGACAATAAAAGAGAAAATGTACAAACGTAAATAGCCTCATCCATCATCCCTGTGAGTACTTCGTATATCCATATGAAGACAGGCAAACCATGCTGCTGCAGTGCAGCCACACGCACGAACAGGTGATCCCATGAAACCGCTCACGTCGTACGGCAGCATTGTGAGAGCTGTGGGAGTATTGGGAGCATTGGGAGCATTGGCAACTGCTTGTGGCTTGCCAACAGCGCTGCCTTTTTGCAACGATGTGCACTAGGTGCGTCTTTCTTTCTTTTCTTTTCTTTTCTTTTCTTTTTGTTACAACTTCTTTCTTGGAGGTTCCCTGGATTCTGGTTCTTGGGTCAACAGGAGGGATAAAGGTCTTGGGAACAAGGGTGTGCCTGTCTGTTGGTGTGATTCAGTTGGAGATTGTGTGTGCCTGGAAGATATTATGTCGTAAAATGCGAGAATAGGTAGGCAGCCACAACGCACTCATATCTGTTGGTTCATCTTCCGACAACCTGTCTCTTGGTATTCTCTTCTCGGACTTTCTTTTTATGCCCCTCGTGTCTTTTTGTCATTGTCTCCTTGGTGCCAGTGTCGTACTGTCGCTCTTACGTCGATGTTGCTGTCTGTTTGCGGATAGTGTGAGTTGCACTTGGGTTGTCTTTTACCTGTGTAGTTCCGTAGGTCTTCTTGGGTCTTTTTCCACACTCTGAAGAAAAAGGCGTATTATTACCTTTTCTTACCAGCCCCCGTCTCGTCCCTCTCAACTTTCTTTTTTCAGGCTTTCCTTTCTTTTGTCCCGTTACCGGCTACCGTCGTGATGGGACGGACTGGGGGGGTCATCTGCAGAAATAAAATAGAAAATAATGAGGGGTAGGACATGAAGGGACAAGGTCGACTGTGTAGGGCAATGGCGGAGTATTTCGTGTTGAGTTCTTCGTTTCTCGGGAGGAACAAGTCGTTATCAAGAGTCTCTTTTTTCCTTGGCCGAGCTCGACTTGACCGCAAGTTGTGCTTGATAGACAATATGGATGTGTTTTTTCTCGTCGACGATCTTATTTTCTTTTTCTTTTCTTTTCTTTCTTCTTTCTTCTTTTACCTTTTACCGGACAATCACCCTCCAACTCCTATTTGTTGCAGAAAAGAGAAACAAAAAAAACGCACTCACAAAAGAAACCAAAGCAACGTTCTCCTCACAAAAATATGATAAATACTTTTTTGTCTTCCACGTCGTACTCTCCTCCCCTTGGATTTACCACGGAAATGAGTCTGGGACGGATACGCCGTGTTCCGGATCTTGCGTGGGGGAAGAAATCAAACAAATACTCGTATTCAAAGAGGAAGGGGAAACTGGGAGAAACTGACTCCTAGGAGACGATGTTGTCATATATCATTTTTGTTCCCTTTACTATGCACGTACTCCTTTCCTTTTTTCCTCCTTTCTCATTCACTCTTTTCTCTTTCATGTGTGTCTTGGACTCTTGGTGCACACCTTGGCGCATTTCCGTCTTCTCGTGCGCGGAACCAATAACCATGCAATCCATGCTCGGTTGGTCCTGCGACCTGCACTTCACCTGCAGGCTTGGAGATATTTGGGAACATTTGGGACGCTTCAAGATGCTTAAGACACTTTAGGGCAAGGCCCCCTGGTCACCGGGATAGCATCCGCGGGGCCAACGGGGCCACTGGGGACGCATCGTCTGTGACAACCATTTGGGATTTTGCGTCTTTGCTGGGATTTTCTTGGGCCTCTTTAGTTTCCTGGGACGGAGACTGCAACGCAACCAGTGCAACCCTCTTTGCTCATCACTTCCCCACTCTCTTTTCTGTCCATTTCCGCGCTTTTAATGGACAGTAACAACTGTTTGGAGTGGGTGGGGAGCATCGCAAAGATTTGAAAAGGAGATTTCAAAAGAGGGGCGCCCACGCTATCTCATTCGAGGATGCAAGCCGACTTCAGCTGGACAAGCAGCGGATCTCACGGGAAACATTGCGGAGATGGGGCCGGCATGCGAAACAGCAAAACAGCAAAGCAGCAAAGCAGCAAAAAAAAAAGGAGGCGATGGCTACGATGTGGCGAAGACAACAGAGGGAATAAACTTGGAGAAAAGGGAACAAAAAGAAAGGAGGGGCGGTGATGAGACGGACGGGATGACGACTCAATGACCAGATAAAAGAGCAGACTGTCGGTGTCGAGTCCTCAGCAGAGGTGTGTGGGAGGTTTGAGAAATAATATTATAATACACAGTGCACTACGACTACTCAGTACTCGTATTGTATGCATTCAAATAGAGGAGACCAATGTTTACTGAAAACTGGCGCTCCCGCCAGCCGCGGCAAATTGGAAAAGAGGGGAGAGGATCACAGAGGAGGTGAAGACACAAAGAGAGCAGTGAAAGCAATCTTTGAAAAGAAGTGTGTCAAAATATGAGATGTCACATTTTCAGAGGCACACCACCACCGCCACTTTTCACAATCACAACCAACAGCACCTCAACCATACTGTACTCGACCTGGCTTCTGGTCAACGAAATAATACGACACACCCACCGACACACAAAAAGTGTCCTACTGAGTATGAGCGTATGCACAGTAAACAAAGTAAGAATGGGAAGCACACAATATGCGGAACAATGTATACGATGCACTCCGTAGAAAGAATGCAGTTGCGTTCTCAGCAAGGGCAAAATTAGACGCGAAACGCGGGTCCCCGTGTCTCCCTGCAAATCAACCGTTGGCGTCAAAGAAGGAACCAGTACGGAGTATACTCCGTAGTTCTTTCCTAGGGAGAGGAGAGACGGACCAGAAAAGAAACAAGTGTCACGAGGCAAGGGAAAGAAGGAAGAAAAGGCGGGGAGAAAACAGACAAGAGATAAGAGACAAAAGGCTCCAAAAGAATCGTCAGACTACAGAGTACTTCATATACGTCGTACTGTGTATTAGACAAGAGACAAGCAAGCTTCACAGAATATATTTACGGCGACGACCAAGAGATTCCACTGCTGCTCTCAATCTGTCCGGGTGCACTCAAACAGCCCCAGAAAACAGCCTCGGCGCCGATCACCGCCCTGGTTACTACTATTCTTGTTTCGAGCGTTAAAGGGCCTTGGGGTTCAACGATATGAGTAAGATGGAATACGGAGTAATACTGTGTACGCATTATGTTTATGTACGGCTCAGACAGGGTGCTGACCGCGGGGACTAATACTGGGACTGCGGGCTCCAGTGCGGGCTCCAGTGGCTAGCGGTCACTGACAGTCTTCTTGTCTTAGTGGCGCGGAGCAGGGGCAGGCGAGGAGGATCCAAAAAGAAAAAAGATGACAGGGGTCCGGCAGACCCTTGCCCGGCGTGAGCAGGGGACAGGAGGCAGACAGAAGGCAGGAGGGGGCAGGTCCCCCACGCTAAGATTGGGCAGGATGTGGGAGAGGCAAGAAAGAAAACAAGAAAGAGAGAGGTGTGCCTCGTCGACTGCTTTGTTTGGTGGACAACGGTTCTCGGCGCTGCTGCACGTCTGCACGTATATCTTCTTATGCTGATCAGAGGATGGCAGGACGAGGGAGAAACGCGGCGCTGGGACAGATGTACTCAGTAGTGTGCAGTGCACAGCACAGAGCACCGGCAGTCGCTCTCGTCTACTTTGTACGGAGTATGGTCTTTTACATCATGCCGGTGCTCAAGACGGAGGATTCATCTGCACAACGAGAAGGTGTCAAGCGTCAACATGTCAAAATGGCAGTACAAAAGGGACTGCCGCGCGACTTTTTTCTCTTTTTGGCTGTGCCTTTTTCTTTTTTTCTATTTGGTGTCCCCCCGCGCTTGTTGGGCAGCCGCGTTTTCTCGCTTCCTCTCGCTTCCTCTCGCTTCTCTCTCGCTATTTCGTCGTTTTTCGTCGTTTTCCTCTTTGATTTTCTTTTCTTTCCGTCGTTAATCTGTTACTGGTCAATTGTGGGGACAAAATAAGATGCATTAACCGCGTTAATCGTTGTGCGTTGGGATGTGTAAATATAGTGGATATGCTGTGTGTCGTGTGCACGAAATGGATAAATTATGTGCAGGGCATACACGACGATGCTGCAAATCTACGTCGTACACAGTACTGCAAAATCGAACAAAGGAATCTTGGCTGTATCAGAGTAAAGGAGTTGAGTTGGTAAAGCGAGGGCACGAATAGGAAGACACAGAAGCCATCTCAGGCGTCCCAGGTGCAAGAAAGGAAGACCAGAGAATGTGCCGGAAAACAGATACATCATAAAATAAAAGAGACAATAGCAACACTAAAAAAGTACAAAAGGGGGTGTCTTGCGTGTCTCACAACGACCTTTGCTTGAGGCCATTTTCAAGATACAAAACTACAAAACTACAGAACTACAAAAATACAAAAATACAAAATACGACAGAGGCATAACACAATGAGATGTGAGCGGCCGACGACTGGCCGACAATGCCTCGCCTCATACAGTCAAGCGATCATAGAAGGGTAAAGATGTCATTTTATGATAAAAGTGTATCATGTTGTCAACACAGAGTACACATACAGAGAGGCGTATCCTGCCAACGAGACTCCATCTCTAAATACACCTTCTCGCCTACTTTTTTTCTCTGGGATAAGAGGCAAAAGGCGTGACAGAAACCAAGAGTGAGCGTGAGAGAGTGAGAAGGAAAAGAGTGAGGGTGATGCGAGGGATGGGGGCCAAAATGGAGGCTAGTCAAAAGGCTGGAGAAAACAAGGAAAGGGAAAGAAAAAGGCACGGAATACCAAGGCAATGACAGCACGTTTTGTCTCGTTTGGCCTTGAACTCCAACTATCATTACAGAGAAGACGTAACAGGCAAGTTCCATAAAACGTACTGTACTAAAATATCTGTATTGAAAGCCACATTCTGCAATACGCAAGAGGCAAAATATACGAATACTGGGACAATACGCATATGTGCAGCCACACAGCAGGGGACACGCATGAGAAGGATGAGACAGGCATGAAGAGGAAGCAATACTCGTGATATCAAGAATATGAGATAATGAGGGTATATACGACGTACTAAATTCAGATAAAAAGGTACGCTGCAGACCCAGCATCTCGTTTTCCGTGTCTAAGCATGCCCATTTAGAGTCGCAGTGACAAAGCTGCAGTGCCAGGTGGTAGCGATGCTGTCCAAGAGTTGCTTTAGCAAGCCCCAAATGTATATCTCTCCTTTTCTTCTGGTCTTTTTGGTCTTTTTGGTCAAGATGCCCCAAAATTACCCACACCGGAAGATGCATTAAAGTTCCGCGGTGGCCAACGGGCTGTTGTCGATCAGCCGGGACGAGGAACGGAAAAGAAAAGAAGAAGGAAAAGTAGAAAGAAAAGAAGAAAAAGAGCCCGAAAGAAGAAATAAAAGGAAACAGGAGCTACATACTGAGTGCGACACGCGATGTGCAATGCACGCTGCACGACGTAGTTGACGTGCAGAAACAGGCGGTGACAAAAGAGAGAAAAGAAGAAAAGAAGAAAAGAAGAAAAGAAGAACGAGGCGGTCAACGATGTCTCTTAACTTGCATCTTTCCCACGATCAGTGCCAACCTTTTTTTCAATAAGGATTCAAGACATTAGCTAAAGGTTTTGCTGCAAGGAGGATATACAAGTTCAGAGTATCTTGCCTCTTGCTTTACTTGTCTTCTTGCTAAGAAAGGAAAAGGCAGGAGACAGGAGAGCTCACAAAAGTGGCGGGGCACAAAAAGTAGAGCAGTGGCTGGATAGGTCAAGATGATGTCTCACATTCACCTTCTCTTTGCTGCCGTCTCCTGCCTCGTGCTTCCTGCACACAATGCAAACTGCAACAAAGGCTTGCAGAAATACAAAACGCACATAAATGCAAGGGCTACATGAAGAGAAAAGGATGAGGACAGGAAAGTGGGCTCAGGCAGTGACGGCAGACAGTCGTGGCTGAACAAAGAGACACGGACAGACATGATAAAAAAGAATGTAAAAAAGAAAAAGGGCATCACGACAGAAACTGTGCCCTGAAAGCAGAGAATTGAGGCATCCAAGACGGCGGAACCCCTAATCCAATCAGCCCAACAGAATGCCACCTTTTATCGCTGCCCTTGTCTTTTTTGTCTTTTTCTTCCTTTTTTCCGAGTTTCGAGGGGAGGTAAAGCAAGAGTACTCGGTAAATCAAAAGACACAAGGAGAGCCACAATAGGTGACAAGAAAGTAGTTCGCCGGTAGTCTTTCGAGTATTTGCAAAAAGGAATGCCAGACGGCGACGAAGTCGGACAGAACGAGAAAATAATGTCCGAGATCGTGCTAGTCGTACCTGCGTTCAACAAGAACGGAAAAAGGGGACACAGGAACGTGGTGCACATGCCTGTTCACCGGAGACAACTCCGTCGTACAACGTCCTACTCGACCTAAATCACGTTTTTGCGTGCCTGTCAAACGGCTTTACGCATCACAAGATATGCCTGTGAGCACACAAAACATTCCGAGGCACTTGTGGCAAAGTTAATTTGTGCAAGGCTGGAGGATGTCCATGCATGATATATTGTTTTTGAGGTAATTTGACAGATGAAATGTGTCCTATTTATTTAAATTTTCTTAAAAAAAGTAAACAAATTACAGTTTTTAGAACCAAATTCGAATACAGTGTTTATGAGACTCATCATTGACAGCGCACATAAGCTGAAACACAAGACGAGTTTAGAACTGCCAAGACGCATAAAATGAGAAAGAAAGATGTCCTTCTTCTATTCAACATGTTCTCTACATATCCGTTACAGTCGTCGACTCACTAGACAAAGCGATACGAGTATTACCCCGTACGTCTATTCACATTTCCATTTCTTGCTTTGACGTCGAGACGTCTTTCCGCTGCCTCCCCTCATCCCATCCCCGTCAGTGATCATCCTGCTAGCGCTCAGTCTGAACAGGGGGTGGCCTGAACCTAGCGAGCGGTCCGCGAAAAGCAGGGGCCACAGGCGAATAGGCGAACAGGCGAGCAGGCGAGCAGGCGAGCAGCAGGTGGACTGCCAGACTGCTTTCGAGGCTTTTCTACCATAGTAATTACATCGTACTTTCCGTCTGGGCTTGGCACTAATAGAAACGACCAGGGGATGCTTTTCTTTTCCAGGCACAATCGGTCACTGGTGCAGATCGGCTCCGTGTTTGTCGTCATTTCGCGCAGGTGTCAAGTCCATGTCTTCTACTCCGTACTGTGTACGACGTATGGTGTTTTGATATGCTGTGACGTGCCTTTTCTCCTGACGATTATTGCAATGTTCACATTCTGTCTGTGTGTGAAGACAGTGTCCGTAATCGCATCGAATTGCCGCATACGGCGGCAATGACTCGTCGCAACGCCGAAGAAGAGAGGCGACGCAAGCCGATGTTGACCGAACTCTTCTTACAGCTACTATTCATCACCAGTCTGTGTCTCGAAACAAAGAGGACCCTCCGGGAGGGCAGCGGGTCAGCTTCCGCTGCAGGTTGAGGTGGTATTTCCTCTTTTTCTTTTGGTCTCTTGGTCTTGGTTTCGCGCTGGCGGTGTTTTATTTCCCCTTCCCCCCTCTCTATCCCCCAAGC
The DNA here is from genome assembly GCA_019925375.1 of Sporothrix euskadiensis. Lineage (NCBI taxonomy): Eukaryota > Fungi > Ascomycota > Sordariomycetes > Ophiostomatales > Ophiostomataceae > Sporothrix > Sporothrix euskadiensis. The sequence goes on along the minus strand of JADHKQ010000019.1, from coordinate 526,213 downwards.
CCCCCTATTCCCTATCCCCTATCCCGGCTCTCCGCCTCTCTGTCCACCTCTGCCGCAGTCGTTTTGGGGCCGATTTCCTTGTTCAGTGGGACCCCTCTGGCGCCAGGTACGACGTATTACGGGCGCATCTTTTCTCCTTTTGCGGCAATGGGCCTCTCTTGGGAGGACCGATGGGAAGATGGGATTTTACTGGGGGGATGGGAATTGGGATATTGGGGGTTCTGGTTCCTGCCTGGGCCCTTGAGAGTATTCTTTGGCTTCTTTTTTGGTTGTGGACTGGGTCTTTTGTCATGGGAAGGATCTCTTGGTAATACGGAGTGCGGCCGTAGTCGTCTTTAGTTTCCTAGTCTCTCAGTTCCTGGTCCATCAAGTCCAGCAAGTCCAGCCGTACGCCGCACGGTCTGTGGTCGTTTTCTTTTCGTTTTTTTTCTCCTTTTTTTTCTCGTCTTTCCCAACCCACTCTTTCTTTACCAACAATCTCATCACCGGCTATGCATATGCATGCCATACTCTGTCAGAAAAGTAAATGTAAAAGAGCTGCACCCTGCACTCTGCACGCATATGCCGCTGATTTTGCCTCCGTGGATGGAGTTCCAGGGGTAATCTCTGGACAATCGCTGGGTTCTCCATACTGTGTACTCACATACTCCATACGAGGCGCTTCGCGATAGCCGCTGCAGCTGAAGAGCCCTTGTCTCTTTTCCCTCTGTCTTTCTCTCTCTCTCTTTATTTCTCTCTTTATTTCTCTCTCTTTATTTCTCTCTCTTTATTTCTCTCTTTATTTCTCTCTCTTTATTTCTCTCTGTTTTTTCTCTCTGTTTTTTCTCTCTGTTTTTTCTCTCTGTTTTTTCTCTCTGTTTTTTCTCTCTGTTTTTTTTCTCTGTTTTTTTTCTATTACTATTATTATTAGTTGTCAACACCACACCCCTGTAATTTTCTTGCAATCATTTACTCCGTATTACGTCGTAGACATTTTTACTCTTGGGACTCGCCTGTGGGTAGCTTGGGCATCTTTTCTCCTGGGATGTCCTAGGGTCGGAAGCGTCCGCGTCTTCCGTCTGGCCCTCTTTCCCAAATCCCAGGCCCCATCCTTGCGCCAGAAAGGCAAAGATGGGCCGGGATGGCAAGGATTGGCAAGGATGGACAAGGATTCCGAGTTTCGATGGGCCATCAATCGAGCCCGGCTTGGCCTAGCTCCCAATAGCACTATGGGAGGAGGGCAGTAGAAAGGGTCATGGGAAGAGAGGAGCTTGGCTCGCCTGAGCTTTGGGAGAGGACCCGAGGACCCAGTAAAAGAGGGAAAAGCGAGAGAGAGAGAGAGAGAGAGAGAGAGAGAGAGAGGGGAAAAAAAGAGTTGAAAAAATGGGTAACACGACACTGGAAAGGAAGAAACGAAAACTTGACAAAAAATCATCGTCACCACTCCCGGAAATAGAAACTGTGACGAGTGTTTGAGGCCGTTGAGCTATCCGAGGATAGAGGAAAGGGCAGATGGAAGGCACAGAGTTTTTGTGATAACTTGGACTTTTTGTCATTTTCATCGATCTATTTGAATTTATTTCTGCGCAAGTACTCCGTATTCTGTCATGTCTTTCATTCTCACACTCAATCACACCCATCACATCTCTCTTCCTTCCCCGTCGACCCTCTCCACGGCAATATTGTCACAGGTTGTGCCTGCTCCAAAATGTCTCACATAGTTTCTGCACGTTGAGATGAGTGCAAAGTTAAAAGTAGGGGAGAGTGCGAAGTAGTCGGAAAACAGAGGCCGAGTTGTCAAGTACAAATCAATACACAGCACGGAGTACGGAGTACTCCGTGCACAGTAACTACCAACAAAGTGCACAGATCCCTCTAATCGACCAGAATCGGCGGCTCTCTGCCTATCTGGGCCGCGCGCCGAGGAGAGTTTAGTAGCTGGCGGCGCACAGCCAAGGCGAGAAGAGAGAAAAGAGGAGAGAGTGAATAGTAGCAGACATCGATTCGCCGAGTTCATCGAGTTCATCGACATCACTCTTTAGTCTATCTGTGAGACTCACTCGTACTCCGTACTTTGTAGTCTATCCGTCCGTCTGCCATGCTTTAATGTTCGATCTTGATGCTTTGATCCCTAGTCTTGCCGTGTTTCTTTTCATTCTTTTCCTTGACATTATGGCCTCGCCTCTTTTCTCGCCTTGCCTTGCCTCACTTTGATCGTCTCACGTTACGTCAATGTTGATTTCCACTGCCAACTTTGGTCTTTAGTTCGAGTGGGGGTCTACTATTGCCTTGGTAAACAGTAGTCGTAGTCTACTCCGTATATGCTTCGTAGTGGCTGCTACTCTCCTTTTGGTGTTATTTGCTACCTCTGAGAGCCTCTACTACTTTTTACTCCCAACTAGAGAGACTTTCACCACTTTGATGATTGGCACTCCCGCCCGCGCGTTTCTTCGCCGGGGACACTACCAGACTATCGAATCGGGGACCACCAAGGCAATCAAGCGTGCAGGGCAGTTAATACGAGTAGTACGACATAAGATAGAATGTAGTCAAGCGGCACCAAGCACCCAAGCACCATGGGCGATAAGATTATCCTTATTCGTGTCAGGTTGGGCAGATGCTGGGACAGGAAGGGAGCGGCAGGAGAAGAGCTGCCAGAAGTCGAAAAAGAGATGTATATGTAAAGATAATGGAAAAGATTGGCAAAGGAAACAGAAAACAGACAGAAAACAGAAAAGAGTGGCTTATTCGATAGTCGGCTTGACCCCGGGCAATAAAGAGAAGAAAGCAAAATGAAAGGAGTACCTGCAGACTGCAGACGGCAGACGGCAGACAGCCTCAGGGGTACTCGAATTGGATGTGCACAGCGGCATATTGACACTCTTTCCCTATTCTATTTTACTCATACTATTTACACTTGCCCACGCTTCGTCACAGCTTATTCACGCTTTCTGTTGCATTTGGTCGTAGCGCAGCCGAGTAACTTTGGGCTCTCTTTGGTAGATTCCCTCTCGGTGCTAGGTAGGTTTTCGTGTCAGTCGGTCCCGTGTGGGTGTGGGGACCTGCGAATATGTGGATTTACGCATGGGTACGGAGTAAGAGGTGGATTTTATGGGAGAATTGTGGGCTTGGGTGGGCAGCTTGAAGCATTGGTGCGAGATAATATTGATCTGGGTGGAGTGTGATGAAAGTATTCAAACCACTCCGTACTCTGTATATTTATTTGTGTTTATTCAGTTTTGAATCTCTCAAAGAGAAGAGAACGTAGCGATGGCTTGCAAAACCTCGAGCTGCTGTCGAGGAATTCTGTAGCTGTCTGCAGTAATAGGGAGGTTTCTTTCTTTCTTTTTTGTCTTATTTTTGTCTCTCCTCTGCTGTCCTCAGTCTTGTCCACTAGACCCTTTTTTTTTGTCATTTTTGCCATTCTTTGCCATTCTTTGCTGCTCATCTTCAGCTCAGGGATAGGGAGGGCGTCAGGGCGTGTAGAACAGCTGGACACCGAAGTTGCTGGAGACTACAAGCTACGTCGTACTCAGTCCATCGACCGGACTGGACTGCAGCACTCCCACTCAACCAAGATCGCCGGCGGAACAGCATGGTCCTCCAGCCGTTCCCAGGCGATTGGTTCTCGCAAGATCCATGTGTGCCGTCGAGGGTGGTCGAGCTGTCCTCTCAGTACGGAGTACGTCCAAATAATACGACGTATACAACCCTGGGTGTTGAGAGAGAGAGACACCCCCTTGACACTCCCCCACCCTTTGGCACCCTCCACCCACACTCCTTTTGTCAGTGTTTTCTCTGATATCTTTCCCTTTTGCTATACGGAGTATATTTCTTTTTCTTTTTTTCCTTTCCCTCCACTGTCTCGTCCTGTCTTGCCCACCGCAGCCGTACTCAGTACACATATTCTCAGCCATGCTCTCACACTTTATTCTCAACCATACCCCCCTCCCCACAGTGGGACAACCCACCTCGCCATAGCCTTAACAGCCCTTTCCGTGATCCTCGACCCGGTCCAACAGCTAGGACTCGAGGGCCTAGTTTAGCAAAAAAAAAAAAAAAAAAAAAAAAAAGAAACGACAGAAAAGGCGGGAATAAAGAAATCAAAAAGAAACAAAAAGAAACAAAAGGGCTTGGCCTAGACTTGTACCTGCTCCCGGGACTACTCCGTACGCCGCACAGCTGCACTGCACGCCTTCAAGGTTCCCCGACTCCTTCTTTTAGAGAGACTCCTTGTCACCTTCACCCTCGTCCTCCTTCTTTTCTTTTTCCCCCGCCGCCCTCGTTTTGTTGTTCTGTCTCAACGTCCCTGGGATAATACTCGACCATCGCCTAGCTTCTTTTCTTTTTTATTCGTTTCTTTTTCTTACTCGGTACTTTTATTTTTGACGCCTTTTCCTTCTTCCACCAACGACTCAGACAACACGCCTCCCTCAACACGCCTCCGTCGACACGCCTCAACACGCTTCACCACGATATCGTCTCTTCTCGTCTCTTCTCGTCTCAAGCCTCCATCGGCCTCTATTGCCCATCATTGCCATTTATTGCCATTCCCATTCCTCTTCTCCCTCGTGTATATTATACAAAGACCCCGTCCTGTCCCGCTCCTCTTGACTGATCGACCTCTTTTTTCTCTGGTCTCGTTTTCCTTTTTCTTCTTAGACTCACTTCTTTGTCTTTATTCTTCATAACCTCCATACCTCTTCATCGTCTTTTTATTCTTATTCTTCTTCTTCCCGTCCATCTCTATCCATTGTCTTTTTCAACTTGTTCCTTCTTCCACCAACAAGCCAGACAAGACAAGATACAAGATACAAGATACTCGACAAGAAAGAAAAGAAGGACCACAAAAAGACCACAAAAACGAAACAGCCAATCTTTCAGTTTTGGCTCTCCATTGATTCTCTCGTCCAGCTCCTTTTCTAGCCATTGTGTTCCTCCCCCATCCATCCGCTGGATCCCTTCGCCTTCAACGTGGCCAACACCACGTCTGCGCCGTCGTCGACCCCGATTTCTTCTTTTCCTTTTCCTCGTCAACAACAACAGCAGCACGGCCTTTCTGCGGCTCCTCGCTCGGTCAACCCACCGAGCACCAACACCGGCAAACTGGCCCTCGCCGCTCAACCACCAGACCCGCCGCACTGGGGCCGTTGGTCTCAGCCGGCGCCGCCGCAGCATCATCAGCATCACCAGCATCAGAGCCACCAGCAAAGTCACCACCACCAACAGCAGCAACAGCAGCAACAGCAATATGCGTTTATGGACACGCAACCCGTCATGTCGTACGATACCCGCACAGCCGCTGCTCAGCAGCATCACCAGCAGCAGCAGCACCACCATCAACAGCAACAGCAGCACCACCACCAGCAGCATCCCATGAACAGCATTTACGGGACAGGACCAGCCGGTCTCTCGGCCGTCTCGAGTCTCCCGACGATGGCCATGACGATGCCCAGCGCCCAACCAGCATCAGTTCAGCAAGCGCCTCCGCCGCCACCACAGCAAGCGATGCCCATGGCCACGTCGCCGTACCAGCAGCAGCCATTGCCTCCAGCAGCAGCAGCAGCAGCAGCAGCAACGGCAGCAGTGACGGCCGCTTCGCCGAGACGACGGGCGGGCGGCAACTCGCGGCGCGGCAGCAGCGTGGCCACGGCATCGTCACCACATATTGGCGGTGTTGCGGGCAGCCGGGGACGTGTCACAGCTCGCAGCTCTCCTCTGCTGTCGGGCGGTGCATCCCACAGCGGCAGTCCTTCAGCCACGGCCACAGCTACGGGCCCGGCAGCGCTCGACACGTCGTTCCGGCCGACGTTTTCGACGCAGGTCGATCTGCTGATGCGGACGATCCAGACCAAGGCCGAGGCAGCGGCCGAAGCGGAGCAGCTGCAGAGCGGCGTGGCACAAGGGCAACAGCAGCAACAACAGCAGCAGCAGCAGCAACAACAGCAGCAGCAGCAGCAGCAGCAGCAGCAGCAACAGTCGCAACAGACCAAGCGCCAGCAGCACAGCGCCTCGGCCAGTCCCAACCCTGGTGCTGACCTGACCGACGACAACAGCAACAGCAACAACACTGACGACGTCGTCCCCGTCAAGAAGCCGTATCCGTGCACGCTTCCCGGCTGCAATATGACCTTTTGGCAAAAGACGCACCTCGACATCCACCGCCGCTCCCACACGGGCGAGAAGCCGTACGTGTGCAGCTATGCGGGCTGCGGCGCGCACTTCTCCCAGCTCGGCAACCTGCGCACCCACGAGCGCCGCCATACAGGAGAACGGCCCTTTTGCTGCGAGAAGTGCGGCAAGTACTTTGCCCAGCGCGGCAATCTCAAAGCGCACTACAAGACGCATCTGCGCCTGCAGCCGTACGACTGCCGGCTGGACGGCTGCACCAAGCGCTTCACGCAGCTCGGCAACATGAAGGCCCACCAGAACAAGTACCACGTGGGTGCTCTGCAGGCCCTGACGGCCAAGTTTGCCGCGGCGGCTGCGGGCGATGCCGCCGTCGAGGCCTCCATTACCGACGACGACCGCGAGCTGTTTGGCTACTTTGCCGGCTTGTACAAGAACAGCAACAAGGGCATCAAGGGCCGCGGCAAGCACCGACGGGTGCGGCCTGTGCATGCCGGCGGCCCCGGCAGTTCGGCCTCGGGCGGTGCTCGGCGGTCGCCCAACGGTGGCGGCGGCAGCAACAACGGCAGCAACAATGGCGACGACGACGAAGACGAGGACGAGGACGACGGATCGATGGACGGCCGTGCACGTATCAACGCCCAACAGCAACAGCATCAGCAGCAGCAGCAGCAACACTTGCAGCCCCCGATGGTCAGTGGCAGCTACAGCATGGACGGCATGGTCACCGCACCCACGGCTCACCATCCCCACCATCCTCACCATCCTCATCATCCTCACCAACAACACCCGCACCAGCAGCCCGCACCCAATGCCTACGGCATGTACCAGCCGCAGCCTCATCAACAGCAGCAGCCGCTGCCGCCGCCGACAAACAAGCCCGCTATCCCGTACCAGCAGCAGCCTCAGCACCATGCTCCGTCTCTGCCGCCGCCGCCGCCACCCAACGCCTACGGCATGCACCACGCTCAGGAGCCGCAGCAGCAGCAGCACCACCACCACATGCAACAGCACTCTCACCACTACAACGGCGTGTACTAAAGTAGCGGCCGAGTGCTGAACGCTCACGGCCGGTTTGATTCTTTTGATTTTTGATATCATCTCTCGTCTTTTTTTGCTTTGATTGTTTTGATTTTTGTGTACGACATACTATTGTTTTTCTGTTCTGCTTTGCTGGTATTTTGATTTACATATTCACTTGTCTCCTGTTCTGTGCCATCTTGAGGTTGGCACACATTTGCATTTGAAAATAAGAGAGAAAACATACAGCGAAAGAAACCTGGGAGAAGGGACTGGGATGGAACTATGTCCGATGACGGAAACTTGGTATTTTGATTTTGATTTTGATTTTAGGGAGGAAACTCCGATATCATGGGATGCGAGGTATATTAGGTAAACAAAGGGAAAGGGGTGGCGGAAATACGGGAAAATAGGAAAGGAGATGGCAAAGTCGAAGGCCGAATAGAAAAGGGAATAAGGAGTCAAAGATGAGCGGTTCTTTTCTTTCCTTCTTTCTTTTTTCTTTTTTTCTCTTTTTCTTTCCTTGTTGTTCTAGCAGTTTTCTCACTGTCTTGCAGTTTTTGTCATTTTAGTCATAATTGATACTCACATTGATACTCACATTGAAACTCATATTCGACATAAATAAAAGGAGAATAATCAGCAGGAGATAGAAGGAGAATAAAGTTGAATTCGTATATAGCGCTCTTCCTATATGCAGAGGTCGGGTATATTGTGCTCTATCACGCTATCAAAGTCTCTTTCTCTTCTGCCTTGACTTTGTATGCAGACCCCGGAAAAGGAGTTGAACAAGTGTTTCCTCTGTGGTTTTCAAGCGTACGTGTACTGCCTCTAGCCTTCCGTCGCCTGATAATTTCAGCCCACCACGCATCAGGATCGCTCCAATAGGCTGCAACTTGGCTTCAACTTGGCTTCTTGTCCAAAGGTATGTTGGTTGGCTGTCCTCCATTGACACAAGACGGAGTTGGCTCGGCGAGGGCTGCCAGTTGACCGAGCTGCCTGCTTGTGTCGCTGTGGATCTTGGCTTCGTTTTGGTATTTCCGTCATCCGGCATAAGTCCACCTAGCCGCCATGCAGCGTCGACACAAACAGAATGTTGTCACCGCGCTGGATCTCATAGGCTTCTTCACCCTCAAGCTCCCAGTCGGCATCGTTGATGAGCACCAGGATCCCTGGACGCAGATGGTCTTTTTCGAGGACAAAAAGGTCTTTGCGGCCGTCGGTCATGGCGGTGGCGCAGAGGTGGGAGATGAGAAAGCCGACGGTGGCCGGCTGGCCCCTGCTGTCACGGGCGGGCAGCTGCACCTCGAGCTTCTTCTTGTCGGCAAAGAGCATTTCAAGGCCGCCCCTGTGTGTTGTTAAAAAGTGAGCCCTGGATACAAGACGGAGGAGGAGAAACTCACGAGAACTCGACGACGATGGGGATCGTCTCACCAGTGGTGGCCGACATTGTGAGATAAAGTAGCGTGTCTGAGAAATGTATCGATACAAATATGACAATAAGTCTAAAAAGTTCAAGAGCTACAGCGTCGTCAATGAAATGCGATTCAGCTTTGTCGACATAGACGAGTTGACGTCAATATTGGTGTGAGGTTGAGATTTAGCCTCCCAGCGTCTCCCAGCGTGAGGCAACACCTGTAAAGCTGGCAGGTGCGGGCGGTGCAAGGCCGCGCCTTCCCAAACGAGCTCCAGCCAATCAGATCGCAGGCCTTGTTCACTTTTTCACACTCGCACCACGACTTCATCGCTCTTTCCTCAACAAGGCTGTAACAGAAGTAGCCTAACAATTCTCATTCAACTCATTTCTTTTGCACTCCGTACCAGGTCTCATCCCCCCCCTCGTTTTCCACTTGACGCATCATCACCACCCCACTCATGGTCAACACGGCATACCTGGCCGCCGGCGCCAACCGGCAGACGGCCGCGGCCGACTGGGGCACCGACGGGACGCTCTGCTACGGCGCGGGCGTGAATCTGGCTGTCTGGCGGCCGGCGGACGAGAATGGCATTTCTCATCTTTTGGCCGGCCATGGAGACGAGATCAAGGCGGTGCAGTATCTTGCGACAGACGACGGTCAGGGAACTGGCTACTTTGTGAGCGGCGGCGACGACAAGACGCTGAAGCTGTGGGCGGTGCCAAGTACGAAGGCAGGGACACCACGGTGTGTGCAGACAGTGGAGGACGCACATGCTGCGCCGGTCAACTGCATTGCAGCAGAAAGGGCGGGAGCAGCATCACAAACAGCAACAACGACAACGACAAACGGCCGACAGATCTTTGCGACGGGCGCGGCCGACTACAAGATCAAGATCTGGGCATTGGAGCGAAGCACAAGCGCAGATGGCGAGTCGTCACCCCTCCAAGTTGTGCTCTTGCAGACCATCCAAACGACACCACGATTCTTCCCACTTTGTCTGGCCCTGGTGACGCTGACGGACGGCTCCGAGGGACAACAGTCGTGGATGCTCGCAGCGGCCGGCACCAACAACCGCATCCAGCTCTTTGGCGGCTCACAGCTAGAGGGCGGTGTCGCCTTTGAACTGCAATCCACCCTCTCTGGCCACGAGGGCTGGGTCCGGTCGCTCGACTTCGGCTGGGAGGGCACTCCGTTCTCATCCGACCTGCTCCTTGCCTCGGCCAGCCAGGACAAGTATGTCCGTTTGTGGCGCATCCACAAAGGCGCCGTGGCACCACCACCGACAGCGTCGGCGGCAGCAGCTGCAGCCGCCGTCGGCGAAGAAGAGCCGACCGTCGCCACTGCCACAAACAGCGCCACAAACAGCAATGCCCCATCCAACAAGGCACACCGCGTGCATGCCGGCAGCGACGACTACTCGGTGACGTTTGAGGCGCTGCTGCTGGGCCACGAGGACTGGATCTACAGTGCACGGTGGACGGCATGCAGCACGAGCGGCAGCGAGGCCCAAAGCCAGCTTCGATTGTTGACGGCCTCGGCTGACAACTCGTTGGCTGTCTGGGAAGCCGACACAGCATCGGGTATCTGGGTGACGACGGCACGACTGGGCGAGCTGAGCAAAGAAAAGGGCGCGACAACAGCGACGGGCAGTGTCGGTGGATTCTGGGCGGGGCTGTGGTCACCGGACGGAAAGGAGGTGGTCACACTGTGCCGGACAGGTAGTTGGAGACGGTGGACTCGCAACAGCAGCACGGCGTCAGCCGAGGAAAATGGCGAGGACGGCCGCTGGATCCAAGCTGTCGGCGTGGCCGGCCATGTGGCACCCGTCACAGGTGTCGCGTGGTCCCGTGACGGCGCGTACCTGCTGTCCACCAGCGGCGACCAGACAACACGCTTGCACGCCGAGTGGACGTCTGCTCCTTCCAGCCTGTCGTCGGGCTCCTGGCACGAAATGGCCCGCCCACAGATCCACGGCTACGACCTCAACTGCATCGACAGTCTGGGCGCGTCGCAGTTTGTCTCGGGCGCCGACGAGAAGCTGATGCGTGTGTTCCATGAGCCCAAGACGGTGGCCCGGCTGCTGGAGAAGCTGACGGGGCGTACGGCCGAGAAGAGTGTCGATGCGCTGCCGGATGCGGCCAACATGCCCATGCTCGGTCTGTCTAACAAAGCGGTCGACGAAGAGCAACCAGAGGAGACGCAGCCGCAGTCGGCAACGGAGGAGGGCGCTGGTGCCGCCAACGTTGAGGTGGTCTCTGCCCCACCCCCCGAAGACGTCCTGGCCCGCAACACGTTGTGGCCCGAGACAGAAAAACTGTACGGCCACGGCTATGAGATCAGCTGTCTGGCCGTCAGCCACGACGGCACACTGGTGGCCAGTGCGTGCCGTGCCAGTTCGCTTAACCATGCCGTCGTGCGTCTCTTTGAGACGGCGCCCAAGTGGACCGAAGTGCGGCCACCGCTGGCGACGCACACTCTGACCGTGACGCGGCTGCGGTTTAGCGGGGATGACCGGTACCTGCTGAGTGTAGGGAGAGACCGGCAGTGGGCTGTTTTTGCACGGCACGCGTCAACAGCGTCAGCTGCCGACACGGAAGAAAACGCCGCTGACCCCTCTGCAACGTACACTCTCCTCCAGAACAACGCCAAAGCCCACTCGCGCATGATTCTCGACTGTGCATGGGCACCACAGCTTGCTTCCTCTGCATCCACTCGCAGCGTGTTCGCCACGGCCGGCCGCGACAAGAATGTAAAGGTATGGGCGTCGACCGAGACAGAAGGCGTGCCGTCTTTCGCTCTGGCGACGACCATCCCGCAAGAGCACCCAGTGACGGCCGTCGACTTTTTGTATAAGCGGCGGCCGACGTCGTCAGCGACACCTACTTTCACTCTCGCCATTGGCACCGAAGCCGGCCGGCTGTCGGTTGTGTCGCTGGATGCGAGCACGCTGGCTGTGGCGGCCGTTGTCGATCTGAGCACAAACCTGTACCTGCCGCGGGCGGTGCTGCAGCTGGCATGGCGGCCGTCGACGGGCGCTGATGTTGATGTTGATGTTGACATTGAGACCAACACCAACAGCGAGACGGGCGCCGACCTGGCCATTGCCGGCGAGGATGCATCGCTGCGTGTGTACCGCGTGGAGCGTGTTTAGCTCGTCTCTCTTCGTTGTTATTTCCTCTGTCTTCTTCACATAGAACTGGCGTCACGGTATGGTATGGTCACGGAATAGGGGCATAGAACCAAAAAAAAATAGAGACAACATCCAGGACATGTAAAGATAATGAAAAAGTCTATATTGTGGTGTGCATTATGAATTAAGGTTGTGTAGTATGTATGTCCTGTGTACTGTGTACTGTGTACTGTAGGGGGCGTAGTCCAAGTGTGGCCCATCCCTATCCAGTCGATTTCTCGTCGCGTTGAAAGTGTAGAAAAGATGTTGATTATGCGAGTCGTCGTTGTTGACTCGTCTTGTTTTTTGATGTTGTATTCCCAGTAAGCCAAAAAAAAAAAAAAAAACCGTCCTTGGTTTGCCCCATCCCAAACGCCGTAAGTGTGTGTGTGTGTGTTGTCGACAGTTGTCGTCAACAGCAGTACTCATCGACAGTCGTCGACAACCGTCCTTGTCCTCAGACTATCGCCGGCTGTCGCCGGCTCTCGTCTTTGAGGACGATTTACAACTCCCGCACGACCGTCGCGGCTGCATCAGCCATCGACTCGACAGCAGCGGCGGCGTGCACGGCCGCATGGGCGCCGGCCTTTTCGGCAGCCGAGACACCCTGCAGCAGACTCTGGGCGGCGTCGAACTGGGAGTCGCCGTGGGCGTAGAACCAGGCGCGGTTGATGAGGAAGGCGACGTGGTGGGGTAGGTAGAGGAAGACGGCGATGGATGTGAGGGAGGTCAAGAGGAAGAGGAGGGAGTCTGGAGAGGAACAGCGAGCGTCAGCGAGCGAACGAGCAAGAAGATGAACGAGCAAGCAAGAAGAAAGCGAGCGCAGCGAGGACACAAACACAATCGAGCGCAGCGAGGAAAGAAAGAGGGCGAAGCGAGGAAAGAAAAACAAGGACAAAAGACTACTTACAGACAAAGAACTTCTCCATGGGCGTCAGCATGTAGACGCTGTAGGTGACCTCAAACTGGTAGATCTTGAGCTGGATCCATTTGCTGAAGCGCTCGAGGGGCGACATGATGGCGGGTGTGGGGTGGTGGTCTTGAAGAAGAAGAGAAAAGAAGAAGAGAAAAGAACGTGTAGATGTTGTCGTGACTTTCGATAGGGGGGCCTATTGACGTCGCGTCTGATTGGGATAGTGCGCGGTGCGGTGCGGTTCGTAGACTTGACTGGAATTGGTCGGACGGGAGGTAGAAATGCAAAAGAGATGTCGTCGAGTGATGTCGTGGGAGTGGATGGAGTACACAGTACGACGTAAAAGAGAAGCGATGTTGGAATGGAATTTTACGAAATCTCAAAAAGGAGAAAAGGAGTTCAAATGTGAAAGGCTGCCATTTTCGGGAGGCCCGGCCGTTGCAATTGGGAGAAGGAGACAACGCGACAGGGAAACCGCGGCGCCCCATTGGACCGTCAGGGGCTTGGGAGAAAGAGCCATCAGCGCTGCCTGCGGTTGGCCAGTGGCGCCCTGAAACAATCTTTGCCTTACGACGTGCTGAAAATCCTTCTTTCCTCTACCTCTTTCCCTGCCAAAAGTTTGATCACGTGCCAAATGGTCCGAGTTTCTTTAATAGTCCCCTTGTCTGTTGCCAAGATCGCCCCGAGGGAGTAATGTACTCCGTAACGTCCACTGAAATGACGCCTATTTGTTAGTGGGGTCTGTCGCTGAGCGTCGAATGTCACGGACTTCATTTCGAGAGCTCTATCCAAAAGACAGCCAGCTTTGAGCTCCAACCATTGAGCAGCCCCAACCTTGTATTTGGATTTATATCCCATATACTGCATATACTGCATACATACAGTCGCGCATATACCGTCCACAGCCTCCTATCTCACAATGCGACCTCTCATATCACTATCGGCCGGCCGGCGGTGCCTTTTCACGATATCAAATCCACAATACACGGCAACTGCCTCTCAGATACCACAGATACCACAGAGACCACAGATACCACAACTCCATTCTCTCATGAGATTACCGTGTCTACAATCGTCTTGTATCCGCTGCTTCTCCGTTTCTTCTCCGGCAGAGCTGAAAAGGACACAAATGCCGTCAAGGCCAAAACCGCCCCCAGAAGACGAACTCGACGAGGTGTTTGTCAAGGGCACAGGACCGGGTGGCCAAAAAATCGTACGTACCCTACTACCCTACCTGTGGCAGGTTGAATTTGGGTAGAGGGAACGTGGAACGTGTACTGACCTGCCTGCTGCGCCGGGCGTGTAGAACAAAACAAACTCGGCAGTCCAGATTCGCCACAAACCTACGGGCATCGTCGTCAAGTCGCAGGCGACACGGTCTCGGTCGCAGAACCGGGCGATTGCGCGCAACATTCTGGCGGTCAAGCTGGACGAGCTGAAGAATGGCGCCGAAAGCCGGACGGCCATAGTGGCTGCCACGAAATTCAAGAAGAGGGCGAATGCAATGAAGAAGTCGAAGCGCAAGTACCGGAAGTTGGAGGAGCAGAGAGAAGGCGCTGTTTCAGAGAAGCGTGCCGATAGTGTCGAGGTGGAAAAGACTGAGATATTCACGGCAGCGGTAGCGGCTTTTATGGCGAGTGAGAGCGAGAGGAAGAGTGGCACTCTCGAAAGCTCTCAAGTCATGACAGATGCAAACATTCTACAGCGCGTGGCAGAGCTGAGAGCAACAGACCGCGATGAGGGCAACGAGGAAGATGAGGAAGACGAAGTAGAAGTGTTAATCGAGGATGAGGATGACTTTGAAGAAGAAGAGGATTATGAGGAGTATGAGGATGAGGATGAGGATGGGGATGAGGGTGAGGAAGACGACGGAGAAGAGGTGTGGAAGGTCGAGGATGAGCCTTTGAGAACCGACAAAAAAGCAAAGGCGGGTCGGTGACAGTACTCTAAGCTATGTACATGACGGCTGCGAATATACGGAGTACTATACCACTTTACATACGACGGCATAACATAGGTGATACGTACACGGTACTACCAAAGACAAAGGCACTCACAAAGCGATCGAGGACAATGAGTGCGTAAAAAGTCATTACCTGTAAGCACAATAGAGACAAGAAAGCTAGACGGCATCAAAAGGAAATAAATAACCGCGAAACACTCGTGTCAAAACGTCAACTGGTCACCCCGATCAATCATAAAAAGGCTAAGACAATAAGGAGGTCGAAAATAACGGGACAACAAGACGACAGACGACAGACGACAGACAACTACTTGAGAATAAACAGAAGGGAAAAAAAGTATATAGAAAAACGTGAATTTGTATAATCAACCTCCGCGAGAAAAAGTGTGTTTTTTGTTTTGGGGGTTTCTTGGAATCGTTCATTTTGGTTCTTCGTCTTTCGAGCGTTGCACCAACAACAAAGGCCTCAACCGCTGCAAACTGCCAAATATTCCTTCGCCCACCATCACAAATCACAGTAGTTTGTCTGTGTGTGTGCGCGTGTGACAACCCATCCTACCCCCTCCCTCTATAGATAAAAAGAGAAGAAACAAACTTTGGCCAACGACAACAACCTAGGTACTCCTGTAGAAAAGCAAACGGACGCCGGGTCTTGGTTGCAGCTGCAAGGGCGAAACAAACCCCCGCACAAGCGAGACGAGCGTCGAATAAAGGGATAGGGATGATGGCGCTAACGTTGGTCGGCTGGTACTGGGACTGGGACCAGCATCGGGGATGGGAGGTCGTCGGTCCGGTCGAAGCCGTGTTCGCGTTCTCGTTCTTGGTCTCGATTCGTCGTCTCGTCTGTTTGCGCCGGGGCTTGCGTGGTGACGCCGCAAGTCTAAAACCGCATCGTCCCAGTCTCCTCCTAAATCGCTTAGAAGCACTTGCGGTGAACGATCGAGGGACCACTCTCGTCGTACTCCTGCTTGGAGATCCACATCTGCTGGAAGGTGGAGAGCGAGGCCAGAATGGAACCACCGATCCAGACGGAGTACTTGCGCTCGGGGGGAGCAATGATCTTGACCTTCATCGACGAGGGGGCAAGAGCAGTGATCTCCTTCTGCATACGGTCGGACAGACCCGGGTACATGGTGGTACCACCAGACTAGAGGGGGAACCAATGTTAGCAAATATTCTGTCAGGTGCGGCTCTACCCTCCGTCGTTTTTTTTTTTCTTTCCACCGCATTCTCCCATCTTCTTTTTCGCCTCCATGTCGCCACTTACCATGACAATGTTGCCGTACAGGTCCTTGCGGACATCGACATCGCACTTCATGATCGAGTTGAAGGTGGTCACGTGGATACCGCCGTTCTCCAGACCCAGGACAGAGGGCTGGAACAGGGCCTCGGGGGCGCGGAAGCGCTCGTTGCCAATGGTGATGACCTGACCGTCGGGCAGCTCGTAGGACTTCTCCAGGGACGACGACTGGGCGGCGGTCTGGATCTCCTGCTCAAAGTCAAGAGCGACGTAGCAAAGCTTCTCCTTGATGTCACGGACGATTTCACGCTCGGCGGTGGTGGAGAAGGAGTAGCCGCGCTCGGCCAAGATCTTCATCAGGTAGTCGGTCAAATCACGGCCAGCCATGTCGACACGGGCAATGGCGTGGGGCAGAGCGAAACCCTCGTAGATGGGGACAACGTGGGTGACACCATCACCAGAGTCCAGGACGATACCGGTGGTACGACCGGAGGCGTACAGCGACAGAACGGCCTGGATGTTGACGTAGAAGGCGGGGGCGTTGAAGGTCTCAAAGACAATCTGGGTCATCTTCTCACGGTTGGACTTGGGGTTGATGGGGGCCTCGGTGAGCAGGATGGGGTGCTCCTCGGGGGCAACACGCAGCTCGTTGTAAAAGGTGTGGTGCCAGATCTTCTCCATGTCGTCCCAGTTGGTAACGACACCGTGCTCGATGGGGTAGCGCAGGGTCAGGATACCACGCTTCGACTGTGCCTCATCACCAACGTACGAGTCCTTCTGGCCCATACCGATCATGATACCATGGTGACGGGGCCGACCGACAATAGACGCTGTAGAGGCGGTCAGTAATCGCTCGTTCTATATTTACGCATATTGCGTCTGGCCGCCAGCTCCTTATCTAGCCCCGATGCACGACCAATTTTGCAAACAGCCCGCGCTCCGGATCCGCCGGACGGGGCTACCTGCAAAACTGGCGCTTCCCGGGGCCAAATAGAAAAAAATATCGAGTGAAGCAATTTGAGGCGGTCACACGAGCGAGGGGTAGAGTGTCACTTACGGAAAACAGCACGGGGCGCATCGTCACCGGCGAAACCGGCCTTGCACATACCCGAACTAGCGGGGTTGTTAGCATTGGACATTCATAACAGGCAGCAGGTTTTTTCGTTTCCGCCTGATTTCTGGTGGCCTCTGCCCGGTCTACGGTGAGGCGGCCGAAGCGAGAGCATGAGAAAGAAATGAGGGCATTGCTAATGCCAATGGCAGTGTGCCATGAGATGTGCCCTGAGAGCTTTGTGGTAGCTTCGCTTTTTAGGGCGTGCGCCCGCCTCCTCATTTTCTCTCTAGCGGTGGGTCCCTAGCTTCGGCCACATCATCGGTTTTGGGAGTAGGGGTAGGAAAGGAGGGGTTTCGGCGCGACCAGACGGGGCAACCGTACACCGGAACCACGGCGGCGATGCGAGGATAATGGGAGAGTATGATATAGCTTACCCATTGTCGATGACGAGAGCTGCGACTTCTTCTGTAGAGAGGGCATTGGAATTAGCATGTGCCTCCCTTTTTCTCTTGTTGGGTAGAAGAGGAACGGTGGAGATTGCGAGCCCGGACAGGGGAAGCAAAAAGGCGGTGGAGGGGGACAGAATCGAGATTGAGGTCGACGAGAAAACAACGCAGACGGGAGGAAGAGAGAAGAGGAAGAGAAGGGATAGAGAAAAAGGTAGAGAGGATGAAGCAAAAAGAGATGTTTGTGTTGTCTCGTCGACGGTCGATGCTCATACCGGGAGACAGCGCCGGCACGGCAGAGGAGGAAGAGGACAACGAGCACGATGGGAAGAGCAAGCAAGCGCCGGCGGAAAACGGAAGAGGAAGAGTGCTCTCGCTCAAAACGAAGCATCTCAACAAAACAACATACCTTCCATTGTGACGGTTGTTGAGAGAAAACGGGGGGAGATGCGAATGGGAGTGTTGACGAGAAAAGGATGATGCGAAGAGCGAAACTAGAGCTGAAGTAGAGCTTCTGGGTTGATGGATGAAGAAAACACAAGAACAGGTTCAAGAGAAAAAAGGGGGGGTGGGTGGTGGGAAGTTCTTTAAGAAAGACTGGGCGGCGGTTTTTGGGGGGGTGAGTGAGAAGAGTGGGCGAGTGGGAGAGTGAGGAAGAGAGCGAGAGGGCAGGAGGGGAGGTGGTTGGGGGCGAAAGGGAAAGGGGGGCAGTGGCCGTTAGTGGCAGTAGCGAGAGGGGGGTAGTTGTGACTTGTGAGGTTGTGTGGCTAGCTCGCCAGGCATACGAATTACTTGGTCTAAACATTAAGTACGAATAGGCCCCCAGGAAAGGAGCGGGAAAACGCTGGGAAGGCACGAATAGGGATCAAGGTGAGGCCGATTTTGTGCGATGGAGCGCCCTCTGGCGGAGGATACGGCGTATTACTGCAGTAACGGAGCACGGGGGCAGGAGAGATTACAGCAGGCCCAGGAAGGAAGGAGCAGGTCGCGACATTTTGCTACAGTAGTCAGTACAGAGTATTGGCTTGCTCTTGGCTGGCCGGACAGTCCACCGCTATCTGCACGATGCTGTGCTGCGTCCCAGGAAGGAAAAAGGCGGGGAGGGGCAAAGAACCAGGAAGGAAGAGCGTGGAACAAAAGCGGCCCAGCTAGGAAAGCGCAGCACAGAGTGAGAACAGAAAGGAAGGAGCAACCCTGGCAGCACTGACAGTACTGACAGCACTGACAACGACAGACGATGGGAGACGATGCTGTCACTTTTGCTGTCACTTTCCTTGCTTTCCTGTTCTTGCTCTCGCGGCCTGGCCGTTCGCTCCTGCCATTTCGACAGCTTGGACAGTCGGCCGGGGAGCTATCTGACGGAGGTCCCTCAAAAAGGTACATGTGAAGTGGCAGGCTTAGAGAGGCACGAGCAGGTACCCCTATTCTTGTGCCCCTCTTTCCCCTTTTTTTGCTCCTGCCTACGAGCACAACCCACCAACGGCGTTTTTGGCTTGTGGCTGTACACGGCTAACGGTTGCGCACTGTGCTGCGACGTGTGGTCCGTGGAGATGGAGAGGGCTGGACGGCCTGGGTAACAATATCGATATTGTGACAGCATCACCAGATTACCACATCTAGGCTTCCGAATAAGGGCAGCCAGAAACACTACAAAGAACGACGAATGAAAGAAATCAGCCAAGACAATCATGAGGAAACAAGCGAGCCATAGAACAGGTCTAGATGTGCAAAAAATGAAACAGCCCACGACACAGCCTTCGGCCGGAATGGCGTCAGTTTTGGCAGGCAGAATGGTGAAGAGGCTCTGACAAAAAGGGGCACAAAGGGACAAAAAGCCCAACAAGGCGACCGGGGCCCAAAACCGGAAAAGGGAAACACAAAGGACGGCATGGGCTGGGATGGAGAGATGGATGGCTGGAGCCTCGTGGCCGGCACAGGGAGCATGAAATACTGCGGTACAAATGCGAAACAAAAGTTCAACTACTCCGTATGTTTGTTCTGGAAATGTTCCAAACAAACGACCAGGCTGCCGTACGGAGTATTTATTTGCACACTCATCAAACCTACGACGTATTTACGGAGTTGAACACAGATCCATTCAATGCTTATCTTAAGCGTACTGTGCGGAGACAGTCTCAATTCAAACTGTGTGGCTACCAGGACGGGCCCCACGTTGGCGTCTTTTTTGTCTCTGGGTCCTTGTCCGGCCCTGGCCACCAACTGGCGCGAGCGCACAGGAGTGGCAGGAGCAATAATACGGCTGCCTCTGGTCGCACTGGAGCACTGTCGCACTGTCGGTCTGTCGCTCCTTCTCTCCCATTGCGGGCCGGCGACGCTCGGAGCAGGCGGCAAAAGGAAGCTTTTGTGGTGACAATATACACAGTTCCGTAGCAAGGCGAGTACGATTGTGCTGCCAGTGACGGCGGCAAATACGAGAGAATTTGGCATGCGGCAGCTGTCGCATTTTGGCATCCAGCCATACAGATTGGTCCGTCTTGCTTTCGCTCATGTCTGAAAAGCCAAACTGCGGCCAAGCGCTGACGTACGCATCGCCCTGCTTTGGAGGCGATTTTTTGGCAAAAAGAAAGACTGAAATACAGAGTACTCGTACAGCCGCACATCTCACGCGGTATATCTGACAAGGGACCGCATCCATCAGCGCTGAAAAGCAAAAACTGAAATTCAAAAAAGCCCTCCTATCCCGGCACTGCCGCCTGTCTTTCTTGTCTGTCTGAGGTCTCTCCGGGCTGTGGACCGAGAGCCTCGCTCACGGCCAGGAAATCCACACTAAGAACCTTGGAAGACTGCAGCGACGATTAAACGGAGTACTCTGTGGGAGACAAAAGACAGACATACATCATGTGGGACTGTTTTCCAGCCTCCAGTCATTCGGCAGGGCACTCACAAAAACCACAAGGACCACGAGAGCTCTAGTTTCTAGCTGCAGTCCTGTCCGGTCCATATCCAGTCTCCGTCCCAGGACAGCACGGGTAGCGGGAAGAGTGCCTTAGCAGAACCACTCTCGCGCATAGAGCGGGCTTCTCCAGACTTTACGGAGAACAAGCCGTGGACCATGAGCCATGAGCCATGAGCCATGAGCTATGCCGTAGGCCACGGACCACAGACTACAGGCCCAGGCCAGACCGTAGACTGAAGAAGTAACCTGTGCGCTGACTAGCTGGTAGGCACCGAAATTACTGAAGAGAAAGGAGGACCGAATGCCGTAGAGAGGCAGCAGGTTTCTTTCTTTCAGACTGATTAATATTGTTGCATCCCAGTTCATGATATTGAGACAGTAAAGTTTAACGGAAAAGTGGTATGCTATCCCAGGCAGCTGGATTTATGAGTAGGAAGTCTTAAGATTTCCCCGAATTATGTCGCAATTAAATTGTGTGCATGTGTGCATGTGTGCGTGTGCCTGTGGTGTGTCTAAATGTTTCCAAAATTAAACACTGCACCTCACAAAACCACAACGTCAGTGTGCATATGGCCAAAGGAGCTTCTTTTTGCTCTCTCTCCGGGTTGTCTGTCGTCTGTCAGGCCGAGTAGCCCTAATGCAAGGCAGCAGTCAATTCGCCAATGGCCGACGGGCTTTTGGGCATTTTTCTGGGCATTTTTCTGGGCATTTTCTGGAGCCCAATGTTCCCTGCCAGCACTTTGCTTTGGATGGATGGCGGGGTAGGCGATAGCGATATGTCTGGAGTACATGTACGGAGTAAATTTACTCGTATTTTTCATTATGCGTAGATGCCGTGACGCCCTCATTGCCCAAAGCGCTGAAAACTCGCCGAAGCCGCTCTCTTTGGTTGTTCTTGGTCGCTCCTGCCTCTTGGTGCTCTTGCCCTATGATGTCTCAGCCACACAGCCTTCATGAGGAATCTTGCGGCGCCTTTTCTAGAAGGCGGTATCTCACACTCTATGCCAGAGGACCTGAAACGGAAAGAGCATATGACGCCATGGCACAGAGCACAGAGAGGCAGTGCTATGCGTGTGGGCCGCTGCCCGACATCTATCTCGAATGCGCCCTGGCTGAGATGTTGAAGTTGTCGCCCATTGTAGCCCTTCCAGGCGTTGTATCTTACGTCGTAATTAGTTGCTATTGATTATTGTTTGTTAGCACAGTTGGTAGTTGGCTATTGGCGTTGTCAAACGCTCTTGCCATTTTGGTGGGGTTTGCAGGGTAATTACGTCGTACAGCAGTCAGGACTGCACGTGCATTTTCGCGCTAACCCGCTTTGGTATAGAACCTTCCTGAACTTTCCTAGAAGGGGAAAGAAGCTTCAAGCAAAGAAAAAAGTTGTATCATCATGAATCGCGATTTCTTTCAAAAGTAGAAAAGAACGCTGACAGCAGACACGGAACCGCCAATTACCTTTCACCTACAACATAGTTCTCTATTAATTTCCTGCGACCCTTCCAATAGCTCTCACAACCCATACTACACCGCCACACACAATGGACAAGGGCCTGAACGAGCTCCTTAAGTGGGGCATCGAGAACTCCTCGACAAACCCAAACGACCCCTCCGCCGCCGATGCCGCGCCCCCGACCAACCGCGGCCTCAACCCGGAGGTCCTCGCGGCTCTCTTTGGCGGCCCGTCCGATGCTGACCTCATGAAGGCGTCCATGGCGGCCATCACCAGCACCGAAGATACCCCCGAGAACACGCTCGAGAACAAGCTCGTGGCCTTTGACAACTTTGAACAGCTCGTCGAGTCGCTCGACAATGCCAACCTCATGAGCAGCCTCGGCCTGTGGACCCCGCTGATTAGCGTGCTCGAGTCGAGCCCCGAACCTGAGCTGCGCCGCATGGCTGCCTGGTGCATCGGCACGGCCGTGCAGAACAACCAGCCGAGCCAGGAGCGGTTCCTGGCCGTCAACGGCGTGCCGCTGCTGGCCAAGGCGGCGGCCGACAACAACGAGACGCCCGCCGTGCGCCGCAAGGCCGTGTACGCACTGAGCTCGGCGTGCCGCAACTACCAGCCGGCCATGGACGCTGCGCTGACAGCACTGGCTGCGCTGCACGCCAATACGGACGAGGCCACCAAAGTCACTGTCCCTGCAGCGCTGGCTGACCTGCCCAACCAGGTGGATGCGGGCAACATGGACGCCGTGGACGAGGTGATTAATGTTCTCAAGGCAGACGTGGCCGAGGCTGAGGCCAAGGCCAAGGTGGCGTGAGCTTTTGTGTCGTGCACATAATTTTCTAGATACCTTGCTTTTCTCTTCTTTTCTTTTCTTTTTCTTTCTTTGGGCATTGGGCAGGCGTTTACGGGGAACAATATATAAATTACGTTGCAAGTCTGGGTCATTTTTGGGCTATAAAATATATAAACAATACAAGTTCACCATTGAAGCACACCACACCCATCTCTCGCAATTAATGTGACCACAATATCACGTAAGGCTTTGATTTATTTGAAAATATGCGGAGTATATAAAAACATCATTTAATGTACAGCGACCGTTTCTACCAATTTTTTATCGTCTTGTTTTATCGTCTTGCTCCATTCATCCCTTTCTTTCTCGTTCGACGTCTAATCACGCAGACGGCCGTAAAAGGGAACACCGAACGAGCTCAGCAGCAGACGCGCGTGCCGGTCCGACTTGGCCGTCGTCTCCACAAAGATGCGGTATCCAGGGATCATCTTGGCCGGGTACATGTCGTAGTTGGCCTCGATCTCAGGGAACAGTGCCGTGTTCTCGCCCGTCAGACCAAACGCCAGGTTGCCCGAGCTGTCGCCCGTCGAGCCCTTGACACCAGGCCAATCCTTGATGCGCGGCAGCACAATGTTGATGCACTTGTCCAGGAAATCATAGGCCTGGTTGCCGTACAGCGTGACCTTCACACCGCCCTTTTGGCCCTTAATGATGCTCCACTGGCCCACGTTCTTTCGGATGCGCGTCACCGTGGGCACGACGCCCGTAATGGCCTGTGTGACCATGCGCGCGACGACCAGCTGGTCGGGCTCCTTGTTGGCCTGGGGCACGAACGCGGCCAGCGTCACAGAGCGGATCTCGGGGATGTTGCGGAAGGTAATGGGCTTCTCAAGCAGGGGCAGCTTCGGGTCACCACGGGGCTGGCGCAGCGGACGGTTCTTGTGGTACGGCGAGGAGTCGTCCCAGCTGCGCAGACGCTGTGGGGTAGGAGCCTTTTCGGTGCCTGGGATCGTGTGGGTGTAAGTGAGGGCCATGAGGTCGGACGCGATGGTGGTGTGGTAGGTCTGGCGGAGGCGGTTCAAGTTGTAAGGGCCGGGAACGAAGTCGCGGGCAATGGGATCGGACGACGGGGGCGTCTGGATGGGGTGCAGCGGGCCGCGGTCGTACTTTGGCGGGTGGTATTGGTATCTAGCCGTGCGTTAGTAGGTGGATAGCTAGAAGTAGGTGTCTGCGAGCGTAGCGGGACCAAAAGGCCCACGAGCCGAGCGAGGACAGAACAAAACAAAAAAACGTACCTGGATCCGGGCAGACGCTCCGTCCGGTTCTTGGCGCGCACGAGCGGCGACGGGAAATCAATATCCTCCGGCAGCGGCGTCATGAGCGACGACTCGAGCTCAAGGTCCTCAAAGGCCGGGTTTGCCGGTGCTGGTGCAGACGGTTGTGATTGTGACGAGGCCTGGCGTGATGCGCAGCGGCCAAAGTTGTTGTGACTGTTGTGAGAGAAGATTGTTGTCGTCGTCGCGGCCGGCCGTAATGGCGCCGTGGCATGGCGGCCCGCCGTGCGGGCAATGCCCCGTATGCTGGCCATTGTGGGTTCGGGTGTGCTGTGCGTGCGCCAGGGGTGTTGCGCGAAGACAATGGCCGGTTGAACAGTCGGAGCAATGAGGTGTCGTCAAACGGCAGCGTTCCCAAACGGCTCACTTTTTTTCGCAGGTCGTGAAAAATTGCAGTCGCGAAAATTGACCTCTAGGAAGACAGCTTTCAATCGAAAAGTGGGTCCCCAACAGCTGGGGTCACGTGTGGCGACTCGAGTCGTTGGCAACAATATCAACACCACCAATTTACGAGTTTGACAAAATTCTGTGCACATTCCTTTTTGTAAGCTTTCGACAATGAGGCCCAGCATATACGTTCTTTTTGTCGAAAATGGCGCTGGCGTCATCCTACCTGGGCTCATTCCTGTATATCTTGTTGTTTCTTCTGCATCATCTTGACTTGTTGTTATTGGCACTCAGAGAGTGTATGGAAATGAGTAAGATATTAGTCATCTAATGGCTACAGATGCAACAGAAACGGAAGGCGACGTCGCGCTCGCACAAACTCCGTACTAGCGTCCCTAGCTCCCCTGGAGCTCAGCTCACAGGGCGCTATTCCAACCTGGACACAACAAAGAGACGACGCACAATGAGAAGAGCTTGACTCGGGCAGTTGATCCAGCGCAACTTCACACTGCAGTTGCCTGTCTCTTCTTCAATCTCTTCTACAGAGTACTTCTTTTCATTAAACCAGCTCGCTTCACACACCCCAACATGGCGAGCTTCGCCGTCCAACCGATCCACCGCTTCCATGGCCAAAGCCAGCCAATGCGACGGCCAAAGGTGAGCTCCAGATGCCTGCATTTGATTTATTTGGGCGCTCGCTGACAGCCAGGAATTCACTTGCTTCTCGTACGACGACGACCATACGCTGCACCTCGACGACCGGTCGTTGCGGTGGTACTACCCGCCGCAGTATCCACAGGCCGACCTGTCGCGCGGCTTTGAGACGTTTGACAAGCTCGACGACGACGGTGTCGACGAGCACCTGGACAGCCTGTTGGCGTCTGTCGCGGCGCATGAGCAGGAGACGAATACCAAGATTGACGCGCAAGTGCTGACATGGCGAGGGATGATGACCAAGGTGCGTCCAGCTGCTCTTGCAGTATGTTGATATTGCGATGCTAACACGCGTAGATTATGGCTGCACCATATGAAGATCGAGATGGGTGAGTTATCTAAACAGTTTACTGCTTTTTTACACGGCTATTGGAAATACTAACATGAGCAGCTTCGAAATGAATGCCACATTTTACCAAGTGAGCTAGTCGAGTATTAATGATACCGGCTATGCCATGACATATACTAACAAACACGCTCTTATCAGGGATGCATGTAAGTAATTATGCTCTCTGGTCCCATGCTGTGTCAGCTATTTAACAAAGCCCAGATTTATTGAGGAGAACCATGAGTACAAGGTCAAGTCTCGGCGTGAACAAGAGGCCCGGCAGAAACGCCCACCACCAAGGCAACACCCAGACCGGCCCTACTTTCCGCCAGACGTCATGTCATATTGGGGTATGTTTTGTATCAACCCTCTTCATTTTACTTCCGCTAACGTAGGTAAGGCTACAAGTTCGAGGCTCTGGCTACGCTGCCCCGCCCTTGGGGTGAGGTCACGCGTGAAGAAATTGAGGCTCGCGACGACAACATCGTCAGCAACAAGGCCCAGTACTGCTCCGTTGTCCGCACAGGCTTGGGAAGCACCATTTTGTGTCTGGGCGGCGAGGTCGACGCCGTCTGGGACGCCAAACCGCAAACACAGGGCCAGCCGATCCGCTGGGTCGAGCTCAAGACGAGCCAGGATATCTTAAATGAGCGCGACCTCGAGTTTTTCGAAAAGAAGCTGCTCAAGTTCTGGATCCAGTCCTTTTTGTTGGGCGTGCCGACGATCGTGGTTGGTTTCCGGAGTCGGCAGGGCCGATTGGTGCGGCTGGAGGAGATCTCGACAGAAGGCATCCCGGGGACCGTCATCAAGCGGGCACACGAGCAGCAAAGACCGGCGCCACCGTGGGACGGCGACACGTGCATCAATTTTGCGTCGGCGCTTTTGGGGTGGCTGCGTGAGTCTGTATTTCAAGTGACGCTGGACGAGAGCGGTGCGACGACGGGCAATGACGGTGTGTGGCGGATCCGGCGGCGGCCAGGGTCACCGGAGATTGAAGTGTTCCAGGTGGAGGAGACGGGCCACGGCAACATTTTGCCGGACTCGTTTTTGAACTGGCGTATCAAGCTGGCACTGGGCGCGGATACAACGATTGGTGCCGCCCAAGACGGGTAGGCACCAGGTGAGAGCGCGCCAGACCCGGGGCCAAGCAGTTGAGGAGTGACAGCTTCACCACATTGGATACGACGGAGACACATGATACCACGGTTGTTTGACCAGCTGTTTGCGGTGAAATACACTATATATTAACAAGGGAATCAACTTGGTGAACTATATCTAGATGCAGATCGCGGATGATAAATCAAAGTGAGTAAAAAGCAACGAAGAACGACAATAAAGCAGTTTCCCAGCGCCATAATGAAAATAATAAAAATAATAAAAATGCAAAAGCCCGAAATGCCCACGCAACAGAGATGCTATGCTGGACAATAAAAAAAGTAGTAGTGAAAAAGAACAGGGGTGAAGAAGAGAAAGAAAAGCAAAGGGCAAGTCAGAACAACAGAAGGCAGGAAACAGAAAGCAAGGAACAAAAGCTCGCAGGAAAAGCAAACGCATCAAACGACAAAATGAAAAAGATATCCCGCGGTGAAAATCAACAAAAAACAACAAAAAACAACAGTCCTCCCAGGTCGTACACAATTTCCGCTCTTCCAAAAACAAAATTGACGCGTTGTCCTATCCGTTTGCCTCTTGGTACAACAAATCAGGTGCCCAATGTGATCGTTCGGATGTAATGTAGTTTGAACGATGATCGCCTTGGGCGCAAGCATCGTACATGTTTGCACAGAGACGTGTCCCTCATAGGCAGTCTTCTTGTTTGATTGCTGCTCACATCTTATACGGCAGGCCACCGCATGCGCAGTCCCTCGGCCCATCGTCTGTAGAGAACGTCGGAGAGCTGCTTGGAGTGTTCCATGCCTGGCGGCGCTTCTCGTCCTGGAAACTTTGGCTGCAACAGTGCCTTCTCTACTTCTCTCAAATCCCTCTGGGGCAATTGTTCCAGTGCTGGTGGTTCGGCCTGGACAATGCTGCCGTTGCGTCGCCGGTGGCTCTTCAGATGCGGGTTGGCCTGACTAAGGATCAGCTTCGTCTGAGCTGGCGGCGACAGGATGTTGTTGTTGTTGTTGTTGCTGCTGCTGCTGCTGTTCTTGATGACAACAGTGCCCTGGGGTGTGCCGTCAAGCGGTGTCTTGGACACGAGTTGCTGGTGCTGCTGTGGGAGGAAGGCATTGCTCAGGCGCGAGTCGTTGGCAATACCGGCCATCATGCTCTTCATGAGATGGTATGCACCCTCGGGGTCCACAGCATCCAGGGCGGCAAATGCGTCCGACAGCTTGGCCAGTGCCTCACGTTTCTGCAGTGTAGACGTCTGCGCGTGCAGCTCGCCCATTGTAGGGTCGACGACCTTTGTGAACAGGCGGTGGCCGAGAGTGGCTTCTTTGCTCGAGAGCTCGTTTGAGGAGTAGCTCGGCTGGGACAGAAGCTGTGGTGGGCGGTTCTCGTTGGCAACAAGCGTGCTGGTGGTAGCAGTCGAGCTGGGGGACGGCGGCTCGGAGACGTTCAGATGGCCGCTGTTGGAGCCGTCAGAGGGAACACGGCGGAAGAGGCGCATCGTGGAGCCGCTGTTGCCAAAGGACATGTCGGGCTGCAGTGGCCGCTTCGGCTGAATCGCAGGGACACCACTAGAGACGAGGGATGTGCGGCGTTGTTGGCCAGTTGGCACATTTGATGGTATCCGGCGGGCAGTGCCAGTGCGGCGGACTGTGCCCATGTTGGCAGGGGACACTGGCTGCAGCGGGCCGTCCTTAACGTCCAGCTTGCGCATGAGCTCCTCTGTAGCGTAAAGTGCAGACGTCCTCCGTGACCGGACCGTGCGCCGTGCAGGTGCCACTGACTTGACCGTGTCAAACACCCAATCGTCCGAATCGTCCTTGGGTGCCAGTGTGTGGAGGGTCTCCTGGTAGTAGACAGGGTGGGAAACACGGTGCTGCTGGTCGGCATCGAACATGCGCCGGCGCTCGACAAGCTCCTGCATCGACTCAATCTTGCCTGCCGAGCGGATAAAGCGGTGCTTCAGCAGCTCCTTGGCCGAGGGTCTCCGATCGGGGTCCTTCATCAGGCACTGTGCAATAAAGTCCTTGAAATCCTTGCTAAAGTTGCCCTCCAGCCGTGGCGGCGGGTTCTTGGGAATCTGGAGCAGCACCTTCATAGGATGCACCTTGCCGTGTGGAGGCTCACCCAGGACGAGCTCGATTGCCGTGATACCGAGTGACCAGATATCGGCGCGGAAGTCGTAGCCAGCCTGCTGGATGACCTCAGGGGCCATCCAAAAAGGCGTGCCCACGAATGTATTGCGGATAGACTTGAGATCTGTTAGCTGAGCGGCGACACCGAAATCAGCCAGCTTGACCTTGCCCGTTTCTGACAGCAAAATGTTGGCGGCTTTGATGTCTCTGTGGATCTTGCCCTCGCTGTGCAGGTACTCGAGACCGCGCAGCAGCTCTCGACAGACAATCGCAACTTGGTTCTCGTTGAAGTTTCCCGGCTTCAGCAGATCGAGGCACGAACCGCCGCCAAGGTACTCCATCACGATCCATAGCTTGTGGCCGTGGAGAAAGCTGGCGCGGTATTGGGTAACGTATGGGCTGGCGCAGGTGCTGAGCACGGAGATTTCCTGCTGGATCTCCTGGATATCGTCGTCGCTCGATTCAAGGTCGATCTGCGAGAGAAGGTAGTGGTTAGCAGTTGTTGTTGGAAGGCCAATGCATCCAAATAGAGGACTGAATACTCACCAGCTTCAGAGCGACTGTCTCGCCTGTTGCCCGGTCGAGTGCTTTGTAGACGACACCGAAGCTTCCACCTGTGAGAAAAGGACTGTTAGCAAAGTGAAACGGCGAGATCGCGGCAGTTCAATCGACTGTTGTCATCAGGAAGAAAAAGAAAAAGAAAAAGAGAAAACGTACGGCCCAGCTCCTCCAGCGGCTGGTAGTGGTTGGCGATACTCTCGGCCATTGTGCTCACACCTGGTCACTTAGGACCCTTTATCGCACCGGCGAAGTGAAGAAGAGAAGAGTAGTCGGCTCTTCGAATGCGGTGTAGATGCTGTTCGTGGTCGCTGTCTCGGATGAAAAGTCGAGGAAGAGAGTAAAGAGAAAAGAGCAGATTTGCGAGTGTTGAAGAAAGTCAACAAAGCCCTGTGTTGTGATTGGACCAGAGAGATGTAGAGTAGAGAGACGAGCAATAGACAATTAGAGGATGGTGTTCGGAATGGCGGAAAGATGGGAATGGGAAGAATGCGGGAGATGCGTCGAAAAGAAGAGGAGGAAAAGAAAGTCGCGATTTTGGCTGGCTTTCTTTTTTCTTTGCTGGACCTTTTCTCTTTTTCTTTTTTCGATCTCAATCGTTCTTTCCCTTCTTGTTTGATTGCTTGCAGCAAAAGCGCAGGTGCGATAAGAGCTCCAGTCGCAACTTCCGTGTATGTGCCCCTGCCCCAGCTTATTGTTTGGAGCTCGGGCCAACCTGTCCGGGCAACGCTGCGGTCTTAGGGGCTTGTTTGGGCGGATTAGGCGGTTTAGCGACCTGGCGGGCTTGGGTGTGGTGGACTCCCTTACTTAATTCGTATTATCGGGAGGGGGCTCCTTGTTTCGTTCGTTATGGGGGCAACGGCGGTCTTTTTAGGAGGGCCCA
The DNA here is from genome assembly GCA_019925375.1 of Sporothrix euskadiensis. NCBI lineage: Eukaryota > Fungi > Ascomycota > Sordariomycetes > Ophiostomatales > Ophiostomataceae > Sporothrix > Sporothrix euskadiensis. Next base: position 496,273 of record JADHKQ010000019.1, on the reverse strand, counting down.
GCCATAAATTGAAATTGGAAGGCGCAAATCAACAGCGGGGCGCAAAGTTAGAAACGGAAAGAGCAAAGGACGGATCGTAAGTGTATTGCTCTCTTGGCTAAATGGAGATGGCAGATGAGGAAAGACCGAGGCGGCGTTTTTTCATGTTGTTGACAGTGGATTTTGGGTTGCGCGGCGCTTCACACATGGGAAGGAGCGAGTGAGGGACGAGGCCGGAGAACGAAAGAAAGGAAAGAGCGAAGGAGATGCTGCTTCGTCGTGACGTTTGTTCCTTTCAAGATCGGGTTTCTCTTCTTCTTTTTTTTTTGCCTCTTGGACAAAAATATCAACCTGGGAAAGAGGTGCGTTCAAGTAGGCGGGTGGTCGCTCTTCCGTCCGTCGCCCGTGAGCCTGGCTAAGGTTTGTGGCGTTGCCGAGCGGCGATTCTAGTGGGCAGGTGCGACTGTGGGTGCATTCCAGTGCGCTGGACTTGCGTGACACCCACTGTAAACAGTATACGGGCTAGTCGACAGGGCACATCTGGGTCTTTACGTCCAATTTGCATGCCACAGATAAGTTTGCATTTACTGACAACAATACACGAACGGAGACATGGAAGCATTATGCTCGACGTCTTCTTGAGAATCGAACAGCTTGATCTGGTCACGTGAACATGCCGCGTTGCTTGTTATGATACTGGAGGAAGGCGCAAGCTGCATACATCTCTAGGAAAGAACGAACGTCCGGTTGAAGATCGATGCAGCTTGGATCAAGATGACAGTGAGCATGATAGCCCGTGAAGCAGTCCGCCTTTAAAACCGGTGCGCAGGGTTAAAAATAACGGGATTGGCTGCAGCAGGGCACCAGTTGCCCTAATAGGCAACGCATTGTTGACATTGGGCAGGGAGCGACTGCAAGTCCGTGTCTTCTCTTTTTCCCTTTTGAGAACAAACTTTTTCCTCTTTTGATGAGACAAAAGACAATGAACAATGGGCCAGAAGAGCTACCAGTTAGGGAAACGCAAAGTCGATCACGCGCCGTCGACAATGATGTGAACGGGAGATACGCAGAGCGGACCCATTTCGTGAAATGAGATAGCGGGAGACAAAATATGCGGACGAGAGCCAAAAGAGACTACGATGGTGAAACCTTTTGGCTTGGGAGCCGCAGTTGAACAACACACGTGAGGACGAGGTGGTGCTTTTGACCTTTTTAAAAGCAGTGAGCGTGTTTGTATACGAGCTAAATAGCCAAGTTTTACTGGGGGGGTTTTATGTATTTTTTATTTTATATATCTTCTCATTTTCGACTTTTATGAGGAAAAAAACATATATGTAGAAAAACATTACAATAGTAGAAAAAAGTATAGAAAGGCAAAATAAAACCAAGAGTATTCCAATAAACACTGTAAAATACCAAGACACCGGGAATAAACTTTACTTTAAAAAAAACCCGGAAAAAGAAAACAAAAAGGCATCTCACTGGAATGTGATAAAAACCATTGCACGAATGACGCCGTCACAAAGCCGGGCGAACCGACAAGCAATGAAGCACTGTCTCCAGCCATTTCGCGGGGAAGCTCTAACTGGATGTAGTATCAAGTTGAAATGCATGTACTCCGTAAGAGAATGCCTTAAGAAGATGTAAACAACAGGCACACCTGGACGTAGACTGCATATCCTGTGCATAGGTCTCTCTGTAAGAGGCAGCCTGTCCAATGTCACAATGTTTTAAGTTGGGCTAAACACATATGCACACGTCGTTTAAAGAAACTGCTTATTCATTGTGGCTATATCAACTCTCCCATCTACAGCTGGCCAAGAGCCTCGCGGCGCGACTTGGAGGCCGGGTCATAGTAAGGCTTCTCGCCGAGCGAGACGACACGGTTGCCCTGGCGCTTGCCAGAGTAGTCGAAGGTGGCCGTGTGGAAGACGGAGCGGTTGTCCCAGATAGCCAGGTCGTTCTTGTTCCACTTGAAGCGTACCTGCAGGTCGTGGTTGTCGGTGATGAGTTGGAGGACTACAGGGGGTTAGCGGTGTTAAAAACCGAATATACTGTAATATACTGTAGGAGAGAACTTACAGTATGCTTTGAGGATATCGCTCTCGCGGGCGGAGACGCCGTTGATCCAGCCGGCCTCGACCTGGTGGCCGGCCGAGAAGAGCGACTTCCAGCCCGTGACCGGGTTGGTGCGCACAACGGGGTGCTCGGCCTTGAAGTCGAGGCCGTTGTTCTCGGGCGCGCCGCGGTCGGTGTCAATCAGCTCGATGCCAAACGTCTCCTTGACCTTGACAAAGTTGGGCTGGTAGTGCGTGGCCGTCAGACCATCCACAAGCTTCTGGATGGGCGGCGACAGGCGGTCGTAGAGCTCGTAGCCCGACGCCCACAGAGTGTCACCACCGACATCCTCGGGCGGCTGCGTAATCTTGAGAATGGCATAGTCCGAGGGCACGCGCTCAAAGGTAATGTCGGCGTGCCAGCCGACACCGGCCAGCTGCTTGGAGGCCGAGGTGTAGCGGTCCTTGTAGTACTTGCGGTTCTGTTCCGAAGAAATAACCGACACCTCGTCGTCGAGCTTGCCGTTCTCGTCGACAGCGATGCCGCGCTTGCTGTTGGACAGCGCATGGCGGTGCAGCTTGGACGTCTCGGGCTTGCCGGTGAGCTCGCCGAGCTTCTGGCCCAGGATCTTCTGGTCGTCAATGGTCAGGTCCTGGTTGCGGAAGAAGACGACGCCGCGCTGTGACACAAGAATGGCCAGGTCGCGCAGCTTCTGGTCGTCGTTGATAATCTCGCTGAGCTGGAGGTTGGGGAACTCGCGGCCAATGACGTTGGTGACGTCAAACTGCTCGTAGTTGTCGAGCGAACCGGACAATGCCAGGGGCTCGGCGAGCTTGGAGCCGCTCACGGCCTTGGTCGGGATGACATAGGGCGCGGGGGCAATGTCGAGATCGACATCAGCAGCAGGAGGAGCCATTGTGAATGTGTGATGTGAGCGAAGAAACGAAGGGGTATTATATAAGTTGTATGTTCTTGAAGATGGTTTTTCTTGTTCCTGAAAGTCTCAAACAAAACAAAAACTAACAGGCCAACATCGACATCTTTATACTCGATGCCTGGCACCCTTTGTTGTTACTTGTTTCCCCTCCATCTTACAACTCGGTGCCGTGGTCGGCAGCACATCACCAAGCCAAGCAGCACATCACTTTGATGATTCACAGATTACAGTCAGTAGCTGCCGGAGGCATCGCGGAGAAAATAGACAAACAGAAGGAACTAACATGATGGAAACGCCCGTAAACGACAACACACACAGCATAAACGAACGGCATCCTCCTCGCAACCCTCCACGTGAGGTGCGAGGATAGACATGTCGCGTCATAAAAGAGCTACTGGCATCGATTGGCAACTTGCAAACTCCGCTCTCCGCGATATAAACGAGCAGATGTGTGGCAGACTAGGCCTGCATCTCATCGGTCATGCTAGTCGGATGACGGGTGATGGACGTCGAGCCAAAGCCGGCGACGGTATGGGCATAAAGCATCAAGCGAGAGCAATACACAGTAATACTCCGTACATGGGGCCCAGAAGCAGATGACGGCAGGCAGCAGGTGCACCCAATGAGATGCTTGGGTTTGCAATGATTGCTGTCCGTGGCAGGCACGCCTTTTTATGGATCACGTCTGGGGCTCAACTGGTAAACTAAGAGCTTCGTCAAGATGATAGCTTGCATCTCGAACGAAAGGATGTGGTATATGTGGACCAGTCCCGAAGCATCTTGTTCCGTCTTACTCTCGATACTCGTCAAGAGCTGCATGATCGGGCAGGACTGTCCGTCTGGAAGCAATTCCTGGGACGCAATCCAATATAAATGTTGGGGCTAGAGGCAGCCTTGCACCCTCAAATGTGTGTCCGCCGGTCATGTTGGGCCGTGTCGCATCATCAAAAGCGCAATGGGCAATGCACCTAGTGCGATGTTGTGAGCGCGTCTGGCGGAATGATAAATGTATGTGTAGTGTATGTTGTGCAAATCGCAAAGACTAAAAAGAACGATACCATCTTTGCACGCTTGGCAATGAGGGGTCGGAGATGCTGGAGATAATGGATTATGGACACTTGGTGTTGTTCGCCGTGTAAGTGGGTAGCGTCATGATAACGCCATCTTGCGACAGTGATTGTCTGACGCTCCTGTGCTTGGGAATAGCGACATCTGCCTGGAGGACACAACTCCTAGCAAAAATGGCCCTAGTTTGTGCCTGGCGGCAGTGGCGGGCGAGGTGAACCGAAGGCTGTATGCTGTAGATAATCCTCAAGTAGTTCGTAGAATGCTGTTTCTCCCATCTCCTGACATTGATGTCTTGCTGTTCTTTCCCTCGTATCACCAGTGTCGTCGCCTTTGTCTCGGCCAACTTCGATAGCCACTGGGTGAGGTGAAAGCCAAGACAAGTAGCTAAATGCGGTATCCTGTTCGCCTGTTATCATTAACAGAAACGAGACTTTAGACTTGAAAGCGCTAGATGACTAGATGACGACGTATATCGCGATGATGCACTCTTGTTCACACGACAGGCTTTCCTCCGATAAGTCGCCGGACGGCTTGACGCTCCGGGAAGACCGGCGAATGTTTGAAGTCAGGTTCAAGCGAGCTCTTTGCGAGACGCAACGCGGAAATAAATTAGTGAGGAGTGAAGAGCATATGGCCCGAAAGCTGTTGCCACCTCGAGGCCTAGGACTGCGTGCTGGATTGTGTTAGTGTCGTCGAGGCAGATCGACGTCTGCCAAAGAAAGAAGCATGCTAGCTCATCAGCCTCAATATCAACCATTGTGAGTAAGCTCAGAATGAAGCAGAAGACGGACGAGACTTTCGTTCACTGTGCCAACATCACGAGATGACTAGATATTGAGTTCGTTCACATATTGAGGATCGCCATGGAGACGCGTCGCAGCCTCGTGCTTCCATCACGACCAGGCGTACTCAATCTCCGGAACGCCGTCTCCTTCTGCGGCGGCGCTGACTCGGGTTCGTGTCTCGCGGGTTGTGTCTCGTGTACTCCGTATATCGAAAACTCGTCTCGTGGCGCATCGTGTTGAGAGTTCAATATTGAGACACAAATTTGGCTGTCGCGAAGAATGGCAGGAATGCAGACATGCCCGTGGCCAAAAGCAGAAGGAAGGCGCCCGCACACGATTGTCTCCAAATTAATTGGATCGCTTGCCCCAGGGTTGCGCTTTCCGCATTAGTGCGCCCAAGCACGCGGGCCGCCCTGTGGGCTGGCCTAGTGGGGTACACGACAAAAAGGTCTGTGTACTCCGTAGAGCAGCTAGGGGCACCTGCCGCGTTGCTGGGCAACAGAATCAAAATACCCGACTTGTGCTTTCCTCGCCAACGCACACCTTCCCTGCTGGTACACAGCGCTTCGAGCAACGCACAACGCACCTGCCGGCCCAGGCTTCACGCTAAAACGGCAGCCCACCAAAAGAGGGAAAGAGCACACAACGAAGGCACACAACGTCCCTTCCTCATGCCAGATGCTTTCCCATCGCCCCTGCCTACACCGTATCCTACCGTCGCTCCTGCTATATCGTGGTTCTGCTATGATATTTTCCGTGTCTTGTTATTTGGCATTTTTTCGACTCTGGATCTCTTCTCCTGCCATTGTCTTTTCTGCTCATCCAACACGCCGTCACCATTAACGAGAGCATTCTCGCCGCGCCTCTCGATACCTGGTTTTCCGCTGGACAGCGGCAGGCCCTGTTTCTGTGCCTCTCTCTCCTTTCCTCGAATCCCTCCCGCTCTTTGTTGACGACTGGCCTCGACTTCACGAAAAATCTTCTCGCCTCGAAAAAGACGACACGATTCTGAGCTCGGACTGCTTTCGGACTGCTTTCGGACTGATCGTCGGTCACTGCACTTTGTCAGACACACATACAAGTCCTCAACCTCTGTCAACACTATCGACAACACCACCACACACACACACACGCATCGTTCTTCTGCCACAGCCATCATGACGTTACCGGCACCTCCGCCGCTTCCCACGCGGTTTCCGTGCTGGTGCAGAGCTGTCTACTCCTGGGGTGGCGAGGTACGTTCTCTCAGCCTCAGTGTTGTTGTCGTTGCTCGCCCTGCTAATTTGTCCAGTCAAAACGCGATCTAGGTTTCATGGAGGGCGACCTCATCGAGTGCCTCAACGCCGGCGACGGCAGCTGGTGGACTGGACGTCTGTTTCGTGACCGTCGCATGGTCGGCGCCTTTCCTTCCAACTTTGTCGAGCTTCTCCCTCCCGAGTTCCGTCCCATCACACGCTCAACGAGCCCATTGCCTCCCGCCGGCACTACACCGAGCCCCAAGAACACACCGCAAAAGTCAAAGACATTCCGCAAGCCCTTTGAGGCCTACGCAAAAGCACCACACTACACAACCGCCAAGCAGCCCGAGACCTACCACCCAGCCTCCAATCGTTCTAGAGAGACGTCTGCGACCTCGGTCAACAGTACGGGCAGCAACGGTGGCAATGGCGGCAACAGCATCCGCAAAGGAAACAGCCATGTCAACAGCTCACGGCACGGCAGTGGAAACACCAACATGCGCAACATGCGCAACAACAGCAATAGCATTGCTCGCGTACCAAGCCCGTCACCACACCATCAGGCACTGGGATACGGCGGCGGGTCTAGGTCGCCATCGCCCAACCCGCGCATGAACAGCTACCACAGCCAGGAACCGCTTCACCAACCGCTCTTCCACCAACAGCAGCAGCAACAACATCAGCCACCACCTCCACAACACTACCAGCCACCACCATCACCATCACCATTACCTGCTCAGCAGTACGGCCACCAGCATATTCCCTCCCGGCAACCGTCACCCGCACCGACTATGCCGTTGCAACAGTTCCGCCAGCCGACACCGCCAGAGGAGAAGACCTACCAACCATACCGGCCCTCGAGCTCGATGGAACAACTGGACTCGCCTCCACCACCGCCGCCGCCGCCTCATCGCCATACTATGAGCCGACAGGACTCAGCCGCCTCATATGACAACCACGGAGTTGGGATGATGGGCGGCATGCACGGTCTCGAGCGCCATGGATCAAATATGTCATACAACAGCCACCACTCCGCTGCAGGATATCACACACCGCGCGTGCCATCGCCTGTCCCCTCACCAGGACCAATTGAGTCGGGTCTTACACCGTCACCACTACGAGAGGCTATGGACGGCGTGATTGAGCAGCTTGACGCACTCGGCATGTCAAGAGACCCCGCAAGAACACCCGAACCCATGCCTTCAGCCTTTGATGCGTGGTCACCGGACTCGTTTGATGCGATCAACCAGAGCTCCAGACGGATGCAGCGCAAAGAACAGATGAGGCCACAGACATCCATGGGCATACCGCAACCCGTCGATGAAGGCTACGAGACTTACAGCGGCAGTGGCAGCGGTAACTCATCCCAGGACAACGCTTACGGATCCAGTCAAGACGAGCAACAGCTCCCGCAACTCAGTAATTACGTCGAGCGCATGGAGTCGCGCCTACGGAACATGCATCAACAGCACCAGCAGCAACCCCAGTTTGGCAACCAGTCGTTTGCCGACAACGATGCGCCCATGCCGCCACCCAAGGCTCCCGGTCTGTTTGAGCGTCCCAAATCGTCCATGGGCGGTGGTGGCGGTGGAGGAGAGGATATGGACTTGTTCAAGCAACAGCAGTTGCGCCATCGGCGGTCGGCTTATGATGTTGGCCGCCAGGTTCTCAACCGCACGTTTACGACCAAGACCAATTCCACCAATGCGTCTGCTGGCAACCGCAGTACCGTCACGACGACTAGCACCAACACACAGAGCACCAACCGCAGTCTCATGAGCGGTGCGTCGGCGAGTGGCTTTAGTGCTACGAGCGCAGGCAGTCTTGCTCGCAAGAACATGACCCGCGCCCAGAGCGCGATAGGCATGGGGGAGTGGGATGGAGAGCGGCCCGACTCTCCCTTTACCGGTGTGACCTACCATAGCAGCCATGCCTCCGACTACCAACAGAATCAAGCGAACCGTCTTCGCTCCAAGTCGCAGATTGGCTTCCATAGCGGCGGCGACGATATGCCCGGCCTTGGCGGTCTCGCAGGCATTGGTGGTTTGACCCAGCCCAAGTCGACAGTCAAGAAGAGCAACATCTTCAAGAAGATGATTGAGTCTGCCAAGACGGGCGTGGCTAGCAGCCGCGGCTCCATTGCCATGACTGGCTTCGGAAGCACGGGAATGGGCAGCGGCGTTGGCAGCCACAACTACTCACAGTCATCGCCAATGAACACATTGGGTTCCACCTCTAGTGTGGGCTACGGTCGCGATGCTGCGAGGGAGATGGGCCTGGGAGCTGCCGGCGGCGCAGCCGGTGTGGACTGGGTTCAGGTCCGCCGGGATGTCAACCGCTCGAACTCGCTCAGCCGGATTGAGCGCAACGAGCGGCGCGACCGCTGCCAGATGCTCGACTACCCGACCCTTGACCCTGTCGACGAGCTGTACAACACAATCGAAGGCGACGAAGGAGGCGACGGCATGCCTGTGGCTGAGCCGACCAACTACAGTGCTCTGAACTTGAGCCAAGTCGACAAGAACTCGCGCTTTATCGGCAGCCTACCGCCCATGACAACCGCCATCACGCTGTCCACGACCTACGTCTGCCGCCCGTATCGGAGCGACGTGCAGCGCCTGCGGGCCATTTTCACTTGGGTGTCCGAGAAGATTGTGTGGGAGGACGACTATGAGATGGCCGGCTCTGACGGGATGGACACGCGCAAGGTGATTCAGTCGCAGCGGGGCTGCGCCGAGGAGTACGCAGTGCTGGTGGCAGAGATGTGCGAAGCAGCCGGCTTGCCGTGCGAGGTTGTACGTGGCTATCTGAAGGCACCAGGCGATATCCCCGAGCTGGGCATCATGCCGCGCGCCAACCATTGGTGGAATGCCGTTCTTGTCGACAACGAGTGGCGCATCATGGACGCTTGTCTGGCAAGCCCGTCGTTCCCTCGCCGTGGCCACTACTCGAGCGGTGGGGGCAGCAGCACCACAGCCGATCCTTGGTGGTTCTTGGTGCAGCCTAGCGAGGCCTGCTACACACACATCCCCGAACACCACACGCAGCAGCACCTGTGCCCGCCAGTTGCCCACGAGATCCTCCAGAACCTGCCGTGTGCAGGCCCGCCGTACTTCTGCAACGGTCTTCAGCTCATGGACTTTAACACATCGCTACTGCGCATTGAGGATCTGGAGATGGTGCATGTCCGCTTCAGTGTGCCCGAGGAGGTGGAGGTGGCTGCAGAGATCGAGGTCCGTGCCTTGACAAGAGACGCTGATGGCGACTATTTTGAAAGCGGCGATGTTCTCAAGAAGCGGGCACTGGCACAGGCCGACTGGGTTGCTGGCGGCATCAAGCGGTACACGGTAAAGGGCCTGCTCCCGGGCGATGAAGGGACAGGTATTCTCAAAGTGTATGCAGGCCGTCGGGGTCTGATGCACAGTATCAAGGACATCCCCCACCCACTGGCCTTCTCGCTGCCAGTTGTCCACACAGGCGAGAACCCGAGCTACGAGTTTGTGACGCGGCATCCGACGCCGCACGCGCAACGACACGACATTTACGTGGTGCAGCCGCAGTGCCAGCGGCTGGCGCTCAACAACACGTTTGTGTTTGCCATCCGGCAGCACCCCAGCACGGCGGGCGGTGCCACACCCACCATTCCGCAGCATGGCAGAGCGCCTTCGCCGTCGCCATTTGCGCGTCCCTCGTCGGCCATGAGCATGCTCTCGAGCATGACCGGCAGCAGCCAGCTAAACGGCAACAACATGATCCCGGCGGGCAGTGTCAGTGGCAGCAGCCAGAGCAGCGGCAGCGGCACGGCCAAGAAACCGGCCAAGCTTGCCATCCAGACACCCGGCGGCAAGATTTTGCGACTGATGCGCAAGGAGGACCGCAGCAAGAGCAGCGGTATCGGCGTTGGCGGCCGTTCAGCAGCCATGGGCAGCGGTGGTCTCGGCGACGAAAGCCCGGCCGACGGCGGCACATGGGAGACAATTATCAAGTGCAGCGAGCGCGGTGTCTGGCGCGGACTGGTGCTGGCCGACCGGACAGCACGATGGTGTGTGTTTGCCGAGTGGGTGTGTCAGTAGGAGAACATTGTACGCAGTACGGCGTCTTTGGATTTCTCTGGTTTTTGCTGTTTGCTGTTCGCGAGATTGATTTTTTGATTTTTTGCTGTTCGCAGGACTGGTTTTTTATTAAAATATTGAAAAGAAAGAAAGGATCTGGCTGCATCTTGGGCGTTTTTGTTTTTGTTTTTGCTTTTTGCTTTTGTTATTCTCATATTGGCAATCTAGGAGGAAGTCGACAGTGTACTTGTATGATATTAGGGAACTAATGGAGAATTAATTATCTTTACGGAGTACGTCGTATCTGAAGTGGTATTAAGACGAGATGGGATGAGATGAGGTCAGATTGAAATCAAGAAACCCGGAAAAGTCAAAGAAAAGTCGCGTAGCTGTGGTATCATCGCGCGTAGAATTAACACCAAATTGACACCAAATGGATCCACGCCATACTGGAACTGTTAGAGTTAAATGGCAGGCAAATGGCAGGCAAATGGCAGGCAAATGGCACTTGCCCCTAAAAGCTGTTGTCTATCCTCTAAACCCCCCTAAAACCCACAGCGCCCCTAATAACCTGCATGACGACACTCCACAGTTGGAAGTGCTGCACGCTTTCTGCACATGCAAAAACACGCTAGCCACGCCTGCTTTAACATAGGGCACTATTATTAGGAGAAGGCGCGGTCAGCAAACCCGCACCTTCCGACGCGGACACTTTTCTGCCCTGTACGACGTACGACGTAATACTGTGTAGTTCGTACCTTCCCTCCCAGTCGTCAGCAGCTCGGCGCAGCAGGAACGACGGAACACGACCACCAAAAACGGTTTCTCCACACCATAATCCCAAGGAAGTTGCCGTTTCAACGACTACAGTCCCAAGTCCCAACTTTGCCAACCATCCGACTCTTCGTCTTCTTCCGTCTCCTTTCTCACGACAGCGACATACAGCCGGCCTTTGCATTTTCGTTGTGCATTCATCCCGCATACGCCCCGTTCACCCATGATGCCCGTCTCGACGGCTGCGTCTGCATCCCTATCGTTTAGCGTTTCGCGGTCATAGACACGTCTTTTGTCTTTTTGTCTTTTTGTCCCTTCTCGACCTCATCTGTCCTTCTCGATCCCTCAATCTTCTCGATTTCTCGATTTCTCAATCTCTTCATCTTCCACGCCCTCGCTCGCCCATGGACCGCAACGGCCGGCGATTGCAACAGCGACCCATCTCTTCCGACCCTGACCCCTACTCCCAGTCCAACTCTGTCGAACTCCTCAGCCACGCCCATCCCTACTTGGCCGAAGACGACATCGAAAACGAAAACGAAAATTACCCCGACCATCCTCCGCCCGACATGATCGGCCGCCGCCTCGTGCGGCGCATCGAGCGCGCCTGCTGCACCTGCGCCACCTACTTCCCGCTCGCCTTTGTCTACGGCCTCTCCGCATGGGCCTGCTATGTCGTGATCCATCTTGGCACAACCCCCGAAGCCTACAACCACTCCTCCTGGACAGGGCCCTGGTGCGCCTATACCGGCCTATCCATATACATCATGATGACCTGGTCCTATACGGCCGCCGTCTTTACCCCGCCCGGCAGCACCACCAACGACCAGGGCTACAGTACTGTGCCGACCAACTCCGCGTCACCGTTCAATGGCTTGACCGACCATAATGAGAGCCTCGCCGCACACCATGCCGCCCACGCAGGAAGCTTGACCGTCAAGTCCAATGGCGAAATGCGCTTCTGCAAAAAGTGCCAGGCCCGCAAGCCCGACCGTGCCCACCACTGCTCGACGTGCCGCCGCTGCGTCCTCAAAATGGACCACCACTGCCCCTGGCTGGCCACCTGCATCGGTCTCAAGAATGGCAAGATGTTCTTGCTGTTTCTGATCTACACGTCGATGCTCAGTCTGTTTTCGTTCTTTGTGGCTGGCTCTTGGGTCTGGACCGAGATTGTGAATGACACCACCTACACCACGGCCGGCGAGACGCTGATGCCCGTGCAATATATCATGCTGACGGTCGTCGGCGGCATCATTGGCTTTGCTGTCGGCCTGTTTACGGTCTGGCACCTTGTCCTCGCCAGCCGCGGCCAGACCACCATAGAGTGCATGGAAAAGACGCGGTACAGCTCGTCGCTGCGCGGGTCGATGCCATTTACGGCGGCGGCCACGGTGGCCGGCGCTATCGGCGACGGTATCTCGACCCTGTCGACCAATGCCCAGGCTGCGGCGGCCGAGCACGGTGTGCCGCTGCCGCAGTACGGCCGCCAGATGAGCAATGTGGGAAACAGCAACAACTACAGCCGTACGGGCGACGAGGAGCAAGGACTGTTTGCCGGTGTCCAAGGTGCACACGACGACGACGACGGCGACGACGACAGCACTCTGCTCAACTACAGCGGCAGTGTCGCCAGCGCCAGTACCGCGGCTGGTCCTCAGAGCCAAATGGGCCGCCGCCTGACCTACGACGAGCTCGAACGCTACCGCGCCCAGAAGCGCCACGACGCGTACCTCGACGAGCAGGACAGCGCCAAGATGCCGCACGCCTTTGACCTGGGCCCCCGCCGCAACCTCCGCCACATGTTCGGTCCCGACCCCTGGCTGTGGATCCTCCCCGTGCCCACCACCACGGGCGACGGCTGGACCTGGGAGCCCGGCCCCAAGTGGGTGGCTGCCCGCGAACGGCTCCAGCGGGACCGTGATGCCCAGCGTGCTCGGGAGCGGGCTGCTGGTTGGGGTATGGACGACGATGCGTCATCCTCAGCATCACAAGCGCCGCCGATCGTCGTCACGTCTGCTACACCGCCGCGGTACAACCCGCAGCAGCGTTTCCAGAACCAGCGCGCCGCCCCTCCCAATTTGAATTTGCACCCTTCCTCTTCGCGGTCACAACCCAGCCGCTACCGCCGCTCCCCTCTCTCGCCGTCCAAGGCCGACCGTATCCTCGGCCGCGATCCCAACCAGGGCTATGCCGACTCTGCCGCCAACAATGAAAACACCAACCCCAATGCTGTCTCCCTGCAGCGCCTGAGCACGACAGGCCGCAAGCTGCCCGAGGACAATATTGACCTGTTTGAGGATGACGATGAAGAGGAGGAAGAAGAAGAGAACGACGACGACCTCGACAACACCAGCGAAGAGGACGCCACGACGCTGGCCGACGTGCCCGTGCTCGCTCCGACACAGCCCCAGGCACGGTCCCAAGGCCAACAAAGAGGCGCCTCGCCACTCCGCGCCCGCTGGATGCCCGACCCGACGAGCGGTCTGCTGCGCAAAGCCTCGTCCAATGGTAGCTCTGGTGCGGCGTCGCCGACGGCGGCTACGGGCGGCGCTGTGTCACCGACCAGCACGCGTCCAGGCAGTGCCGATGGTGCCCACCAGCAGCCGCAAGACGAGCTAGACGACGGAAGTGTTGACTAAGGACTGTGTAGAATGAGGACTGTGCAGCGGTCCGACATACCACAGTCCCTCTCATGTACATATAGCGCGTTTGCATTCATTTGATAGATTCCTTTTCACGGCGGAGCAGCTTGTATTTTCGGGCGCCTTTTCGGGGTTTCTGTCTTGTTTAATTTTTATTGTCCTCACTTTCTTGGTTACTAGCAGTTTGAAACATTTTACTTTAACTTTAAAGAAACGACCGGACAAGTGAGTCAATGACCAAAATATGCGAACGGGAGTGAAAACTCCCTCTTTACTCCGTAGATACAAAGTATCTAGACTGTGTCGTCTGTACATCAAGTCTAAGATGACTAATCACTACACAGCCACCTCTACCAGCCACACTAGCAGTCCACCTTTTTGGCAGCTCCCAGGACTAGCGCCAAAGTTGCTCCTGCTTCGGTTGGACCATCGGGAAGCTGGTCAATCGCGTTCGCTGCTGCCGCAATTGGCCGATTTTTCATGGTCCGAGAACAACTTCACTTCACAATCTCGTGATAACAGCGACACAACAGCGATCCCTCTCGACAATCCTCGCACCCCCCTCCCCAAGTCTCGACACTCCTCCATTGACGCCCACGAGACAGCAGCCCGAGCCGTCGGCGATCCACAATGGCTTCTCCCGAGAGCAACAAGGTGAGTGAATAGAGCTCATGTTCCATCTTATATACGGGCCGAAAACTAAAGTCTCCCCCTATTCCCTCTAGCTCGGCAAAGATGCTGCCACCCTCCGGCTGGAGGCGCAGGCCGATTCCGTCCTCCGCGCCAAGGAGGAGGAGAGTGCGCGGCGGCACGCGCTGGCGGTGATGCAGGAGCACATGCTGCAGCCGGCGACGCTGCATACGTTTGAGATCCACGGCGCGCGCAACACGCGGCGGTCGTTTTTGGACCCCATCTTCCAGCCGCTGGTGGACGACGCGCGCAATGTGGGCACGACACTGGGCGATGTCTTTGCGGATGTGCAGGAGGCCGTGGGCAAGCTGGAGCGGTTCGGTATTTTCAAGCCCGATCCCACGGTGCATTTTGCCGATGCCCGGCAGCGCGACCCGGCGGCGGCGGCGACGGACTACGACATCGCGGTGCGTGTGTCGGAGCTGCCGCGGTTCCGTCTGAACACGGGCACCGACCTGGGCAACACGGAGGGCTCGGCGTACGGCAACCTGCTGTGGCGCAACATCTTTGGCGGTGCCGAGTCGCTGTCGCTCAATGCCAGCGCCGGCACGCGCACGCGCTCGGCATACAGTGCTGTGTTGTCGGCGCCGCTCGAGGGCAACCCGGACGTGCGCCTGTCGCTCGAGGGCCTGGCGTCGGCCACGCAAAAGCCGTGGGCCAGCCACGAGGAGGTGCTCAAGGGCGGCACGGTGCGGCTGGGCTGGCGCGTGCCGCAGACGGGCGATGTGCACAGCGTGGCCTATGGCTCGGCGTGGCGCCAGCTGACGGGTCTGGGCAGCAGCGCATCGCCGACGGTGCGCCGCGACGCTGGCGACAGCCTCAAGAGCAGCCTGAGCCACACGTACACGCGCGACCGCCGCGACAATGCGCTGCTGCCCCAGAGCGGCTACCTTGTGCGCACGGCGTCCGAGCTGGCCGGCTGGGGTCCTCTGGGCGGCGACGTTGCTTTCGCCAAGGCCGAGGCAGAGTTTATGGGCGCCCTCCCTCTCCGTTTCCCCAACCTCAAAGCGTCTTCTTCTTCCTCCTCGACTCCCTCGCCCTCCACACTCGCCTCGACTCTCGAGCCGTCAACGTCAATAGCAACAGCCACATTCGACAGCGGTGTCACGCTTGGTGCCGGTTTCCGCGCTGGCCTGCTCTACCCGCTCTCCTTTGGCTACAGCCCATTTGGCGGCAACGCTGCTCCCAGCCGCATCAACGACCGTTTCCTGCTTGGTGGCCCGACCGACGTCCGTGGCTTCACCCAGGGCGGTCTCGGCCCGCACGACGGCAGCGATGCCGTCGGTGGTGACGTCTTTGCCGCTGGTGGCGTCAACCTGCTGGTGCCCATTACCAAGGCCGGCCGCGAGTCGCCGCTGCGTCTGCAGCTGTTTGCTAACAGCGGCCGCCTGGTGGCTCTGCGCACCAAGAAGCAGCCCCAGCCCACGTCACAAGGGGCCGAGGGCGGCGCACCACAGCAGCCTGCTGGCCAGACCTCGAGCCAGGTCGCCCAGAGCGTGTCGGCTGCTCTCCAGGACCTGACGACGGGACTGCCGAGCACGGCGGTCGGTGTCGGCTTGGTGTACGCCCACCCGGTGGCGCGCTTCGAGCTCAACTTTAGCCTGCCGCTGGTTATGCGCCGTGGCGAGGAAAGCCGCAAGGGTCTGCAGGTCGGTGTCGGTATCAACTTCTTGTAAGACAATCGAGGGAGCACGCTAGATACTGGGAGCGGGGAGAAGGCTTTTCTTTGCTCATTTGTAGTGTATATAGAATGCATGCATTGTAATTTTGTCAGAACAAAATGTATTTGTATCCTCAAGTCACCTCACACAATATCTTGAGTCTTGACCATCTCTTTCTCTTGTTTACCACCCCGTCTCGCTCACATCCCGGACCATCCACACACCGCCCTCTTCTTCGCCGCCGGGCTGCACACGGAACCCGCACTTTTCGTAAAACGGAATCACCTTGGTGTTCTCCCCCGACACACCAATCTGCAGACCCGTCGCGCCCTCCTTGGCAATCGACTCCAGAAACGTTGCGATCAGCTTCTTGCCCCAGCCCTGCCGCTGGTGGCTCTCCAGCATGTCAATGTGCATCACCGCCCGGTACTTGGTCCCCGAGATCAGCTCTTTGCGTTTGGGTGTCTGGCTGCTCTCCAGCAGCAGCCACCGCGGGTTGTAGATTTGCTGCAGCATGTGTGTTTCGTTCACCACCTTCTTGGAGGGGTCGTCGGGCGACGGAACCAAAAAGTCTTGTAGGTTGTCAAGATCGGCGGGCGCAGCGCCGACGTCCTTGCGCGCCTGCTCGACCAGCGCGGCGGGCACGCCCTCAATCGCGCCCGTGCCGCCAACCAAATCGGTAAAGCGGCCGTACCGCGCCGCCATGTCGTGCACGTCTGAGCTGCCAATCACGTAGCCGACGACATGGCCCGTGCCGTCGTCGAGGACAAAGCTGTTTTGCGGGTTGAGCAGGGTGAACTGGTGTGTCCACATGTACGGCGCGAGGCGGATCGTCGTCTTTTCGTCAATCAGCGACGGCGGGAGCGTTGCGCGGCACTGGAGGTCAGTATTGGTACCAGCCACGGCTGCTTTTGGGACAATGAAGAGGGCCCCGAGAGCTCGAGAAACCTACAATGAAGGCCGTGTCGTTCCAGTCGTCAAACTTGTAAGGGCGGATGAAAGCCATGATTGCGGGGTAGCTGGACAGATGAGATGGGCTGGTGTGTCAAGGTGGTAGGTGGTAGGTGGTAGGCGGTGCGGCGATAATGCGTGGTTTGAATCAGGGGCTGTCGAATGTTGAAGAAAAGAAAAAGAGTAGAAATAGGACAAGTCTGAGATTACGTGTCGTGTATGGATTATGTGGTTCGTATGTCTTGCCTTTGTGAGGCAGGAGCGACACGGCATGTATCAAAGATAACGCCGCGCTTGTTTTGGCAGGCAAGTCAGACAAGGCGGCCAAAGCTTACTTTAGGAAGGAGCTTGTTACCTCTCGTCCAGGCTAGATACAAGCCACCAAATTGAAAGAGGGAAAGAGCTATCCCTGCAAAACCGCCGACGTTTTCGCGGAACAACGGACAATTGTGTATTTTGACTTTCCACCACCCTCTTACCCAGAACGCTCCCCTCTGTCCACACATGAGTAATTGAGGGGAAGTGTACGTTTAAGTCGACAAAGTAAGGTGGGAGATGAGTGCTAACATCTACTTTAGCCCGCAGTTTTCCCGGCGCGGTCCGGTATTGCGGGCGCCGTACGTCGGTTTTTCGTAGATTTTACTGTATTGAGGCACAGTTGAAGGAGTACATACTAGATTTATATGAGACACATGGAAGGCAAGATGGTCAAAAGATGGTTCGTACATTCTCGGTTCTGATTCAAAAGGGAATGCCAATGCCACAAAGAGATGAAGATGAAGATGTGAAAATAAAGACTTGATAGTAAGGTTGACAAATAAGAAAGAAGTAATCGACAGTAAAAAGACAACACCATGAAATGCTGAGAGGCCCTTCTCCAAAGCGTACAAAAAAAGTAAAAGGAAATACGAATATAAAGTACAGCGTGTTTGTTTTTTTCCGTGTTTCTAAACTCCTCCAAAAATGAAATAAGAGATGAGTGAAATCGTCTCCCAAGGATAGAGCCCGGCAAGCGTCAAAGATCCGTCCTCCTTCCCCAGGTAACTTGCGTTTTCTCCTGCAGGAGTGAATAGGGAAGAAAAAGGCAGACTGCTTTAACAAAGTACAGCAAAACTAAACCAAAGAAAAAAAAAAAGAAAAAAAGAAAAGAAAAAGAAAAAAAAATGATACAAATGTGAATGAAATAAGGAGCCAGTCCAGAACGGAGGGTCGGCGAGAAGAAGTGTGGTGGGTTGCAGTAAAGGAGAGAGAGAAAGAGAGTATGTGTGTGAGAGAGAATATAAATGGTTGCCCATAAAGAAAAGAAAGGCGTGTGGTGTACAGCCGGTGAAGTGCAGTGTAGTTGATCAGGTGTAAGTAAAATAAAAGTGGTATCACAAGCCCCGTCTACTCGTAAGGTTTTTCATGACAAAACGAAAGAGAACCGGGGTATCCAAAAAAGTAAAAGCAAGTTGAAGATGGCAATGCGCAAAATGGGAGACTGAAAAAGGGTGTTTGAAGGAGTGTAGAAGTGTAGAGAAAAGCCAAGAGAGAGAACGGAAGAGCGACGTCGCCACTAGATCATTCCGCCGGGAAGATCCATGCGCCGGCTCGACACATCGCCGCCGCCGCCCATCATCCGCGAGTGCATGCCGCTGGCCTCCGAGGCCTGCTTGCGCAGACCACGCTGCTCGAACCGAGAGCCCTCGTTGTCGCTGGCTGAGCCACCGAGCTGGTAGTTGGGCGACTTGGGAGCCAGGTTCATGTTCTGGTTCATGTTCAGGTTCGTGCTGCTGCTTGATGCGCTGTGCGGCAGTGTAGGCATCGACAGAGCAGACATGGTGTCCATCTCGTCACCGGGGCCGGGACCGGGGCCGTCAGAGCGACGGCCGCCCATCAGGCCACCAAGCATACCGCGGGGACCGCGCGAGCCCGATTGCTTGCGCAGAGGGTTGATTGGGGGCAGAGGCGGGACAAAGGCAGGTGTGGGAGCGTTGCTGGCTGCACGAGCACGCGAGCCGCTACGAGAACGAGTACGAGATCCGTTGCTGTCCTCCATCTCCGGGGCAGAGGTGCTCTGCTGCAGGCTGACGGTGGGGACACGGCTGGTGCTCATAAGGAACGTCGGCTCCGAGATCTCATTCTTGCGAACCGACTTCTTCATGGCCTCATTGAGCGAGCTGTTTGTCGTGCTGTAGCCGGGGCCGCCAGAGGAAGGCGGAGGTGGGCGCTGCTGCTGCTGTTGCATGCGAGGGCCGTTGGTCGTCGGTGTCGAGGGGCCAGAGGCGTTGGCGCTGCCAGGGAAGTAGGGTGACGAGGGCAGGCCTGCGCTACCCAGAGGCGAGATTGGCGACGGCTGGCCAGAATTGTTGAAACCAGAGGGCGAGCGGCCACCCATGGCCGTCTGGACAGACAGGTTGTTCATGGACGGGCTGTTGCCGTTGCTGCCAGGATAGGCCTGGGGCGGCATGTGAGGGGAGCGGCGGATATCAGTACCAGGAAGACCGGGCGAGCGCATAGGCATGCCCTGGCGAGCCGGAGGACCAAGGTGCCCGTTGCCGTTGCCGTTACCGTTGCCGTTGGGACCGTGTGGGTTGTGCTGGTGCTGGTAATCGTCGTAGCCGGCGCCGTTGCCGTTCTGGTTGGCCCGGATCCGAGGAGGAGGAGGAGCGTGGCGGGTGTAGCCACCACCGTTGCTGGCCTCAGAGCCACTGCGATCACGCTCGGCCTGGCCTGAGGTTCTTGAGCCAGAGCGCGAGCGGTTACCGTTGCCGTTGCTGCTGCTGCCGCGGGACTCCTGGCTGGGATCGCGCTGCTGGTAGTAGACCGGAGGCGGGGGCCGCTGCTCGCGGCCCGCATTCGACGACACGGTTGGACGACGCTCACGTCTTGGGGGCGACTGCTGGTCAGCAAATGCCGCCTCAGGTCCAGACGCCGCACCATCAGCCTGGTGGCGGGCCAAGGTCTCGAGCTCCTTGCGCTTTTGGAGTTGGCGACGGGCATTGCGGAAAGCGCGCAGGCCAGGGTGCATGTTGTTGTCGTCGTTGGCGGTACCGGCACCACCCTCAGTCTCCTCATCAGCATCGTCAACATCGTCAACATCCGTATCAGTGCTCGAACGAGGCACCGATGGGGCCGAAGAAGAAGCAACGGTAGGCAACCGGTTGGCCGAGGCAGACCGCGAGGCAGACCGCGAGGCAGACCGCGAGGCAGACCGCGAGGCAGGCATCCGGCCAAAGTAGCCCTCCTGGCTCGGACGGGGCCGTTCTTCGCGCTCCTCCTTGAGAGCCTCCAGGGAAAAGCCGTCATTGGCAGCAGCAGAGGCAGAGACGGAGGCAGACGAGATCGGGGGCGTTGGCGTTGGGACAGGCGAGGACATGTCCTCAAAGGACTGCTTCGACGGGCTCGGTGCCGTGCTCATGGTCGTGGCACCCAGGCCCAGCTTCCGTGTGGACGACTTGGTCTGCGAGGCGTCACGGGAACGCTCGAGTAGCGAGCCAAGGCTGGGCTTGGCGCGCAGAATTCCGAGCGGGTTGGACTTGATGGGAGGCGGCGGCGTGGCCAGCTCGGTGGGAGCCAGCAGAGGCGAGGTGTTGCGGCTGCTGTCCGACTCCACATAGGTAGTCAGGCGCTCCTGGACACGCTTGCGCGCGCTGGCCAGCTGGCTCGCAAAGTCGTCGTCCTGCTCAAGGGCGTCCAGGTTGTTGCTGGAGCAGTTGGAGTCGGCCACACTCGTAATCCGGCTGCGGGACGAAACAGAGCGCAGCGAGGGCGCCCGTGTTGTGTCGACGTCAGAAAACATGTTCTTGGGAGGCTCGGGGATTGGAGGGCGCTGTGTCGGAATCTTTTGCATTGACAGCTCCTGAGTCTGAGTCTGAGTCCGAGGGAGGGCAGGCAGCTCTGGTTCGGGCATGGGCTCGGGATTGGTGTCCTTGTTGTTATTATCAGCAGCGCTGATGGAGCTGTAGACCGAGGCCGTCCAGTTCTGGTCGTCCCAGGGATGGCCAATCTTGAGGTCGAGAGAGCCGCTCGTGATGCTCGTTTGGAGATGGGGCGGCTGCTCAAAGTCGGCGGTCTGGGGTGCCATGCTGTACACAGACGATGCGTTGCTGGTCGAGCGCAGGTGCTGCAACACCATGCCGCTCAAGCCACCACCAGGGCCCAGGGTAGGAGAGTCGACGGGAGGACCGCCAGTCTCCTCGCCCGATGCCACCTCTGCTGTCGTGACTGGTGACTCAGGCATGTCGGGGGCGTTGACCGAGAAGTTCAAAGCGGATGGAGAGGGAGACAGGGGAGGAGGCATGGCCGACTGGCGGAAAGCAGGGTGGTCGGCATCCGAGGGCCGCTGGAGGAGAACCTGCGGGCGTGTGGCGCCGCCAGATGCTGCGCCAGACTGCACACTTTCGACAGCCGCATCAATCTCGTCCTCTTCATCGTCGTCGTCGTCTTCAAAGAGGAACGTCTTCTGAACCCTGTTGGAGTCTTCGTTGCTGGTGACTGAGACGGTCCTCGGCGCAGGCGGAGCGGGCGATGTGACAGAGCTTGTTGTCGTCGTCGGAGCAGCGTCCAGACTGGGACGGGTGCGCTCAGTGGGCGTCTCACGGCCCTGCTGCAGCTGAAGCTGACGCTCGGCAAAGCGCGACTCGTCGTATGGCAGCGTCGGCTTTTGGAACATGCCGAGTGCAGTCGCCTTGCCAACATCGTTGGGCTGAATGCTGAGCATAGTGTGCTCACCGCCAGACTCGCTCACAGGCGGGCTCAATGGCGGGCTGCGAGGAAAGGCGTTCTTGGACTCTGGTGCACCAACAAGGTCGTTGAGGCCCGTCGAGTCGTTGTTGCTGGTGTTGCTCGTGTTGTTGGGAAGTGCGACCGAGCCAACAGAAGAGCTAGACATTGGCGGGCTCATGGAGCGCAGGTTGGGCGCGCTGGCCTTGGACAGGACCTGGCGGCGCTCAAGGCGCTCAAGGGTGGACATGACTGTGCCGCCGGCAACAGGCACCACGCGGTCAGGGAAGCCGCCGAAACTTGATGTGGGCGACGGCGCGGCAGACAGGTCGGGCGTCTTTGTGCGGAGCAGGCGTTTGCCGGTCAGGGTGTCGATGCGAGACAGTGCCGAGTTTTGCTGCTCGTGCAGGTCCTGGTTCAGGCCCTGCTCGTACAGCCGCCGGATGCGAGATGTGGGCATGCGCTCGACACCCGTCCCGGAAGAGGGTGCTGCTGCGCCGTTGCTGGATGTGGACTGTGCAGATGACTGCAGTTGAGGTGACTGCCATTCCTTGGTAGAAGAAGACATGCCCGGTTGTGACGTGACCGAGGTGGCTGCTGTGGAGTTGCGAGCGGCGGATGATGTAGTCGAGGATGTTTCCCGCCGCAGGCTGTATTCGATGGGAGAGGGTGACTCAGAGCGCTGGTAGGATGAGGACGAAGGGTCGTAGACGTCGGCAGAAAGAAGCGAGTTGCCGCCTTGTGTTTGTGAGTCGTCTTCGTAGTCCAAAAACTGCTCCTTCTTCTCCTGGCGCAGCTTTTGGAACGCTGACAGAGCAACGTCGTTCTCGTAGAGTGCCCGTCCACCCATGCCGCCCTCGGTGACATTCTTTGATGAGGCGCCGCCGGCCGGGATGCGGTAGATCTTCTGACGACCACCAAACAAGTTGTTGCCCTCTGTTGGCCGTGTCCGGTTCATGATGCTGTCATTCTGGAGCGAGTCCGAATCGGAGGCGAAAGAGTTTGTGCGCATAAAAGGCGGTGGTGCGCGAATCGACTCGACCTCCGCAATGTCGTCGAGGCCACGGAAGCCGCCACCAAAGTCCATGAGCCTTGACTGGCGGTTGGGGTACAGGACACTGTCGTCGAGTGCCTTGCCAATCTTGGTGTTGGGGTCGTCCTGCTCGCGCAGCATGGAGAAACGGGCAGACAAGCCGGTCATGAGCAGACTTGTCCGGAAGTCGTCGCTTGGCGGCAGGACGTTTGTGATGTCGATTTGTACCTTTTCTTCCTCGGGCGCCTTCTTATTTCTCCGGAATCCCATAAAGGAGTGCTGTTCGTCTGAGGAGGCGCGGCCTGTCGAGGCGGCCGGGTCCTCCTTGACCTTCTTCTTTGTCCGGAACCGGTTCATTGTGGCGTTCCAATGGGATGCGTCTAAGTGAGCTGCGAGGCTGCAGAAATTGAGAAACCCTTAACAACTAATAACACAAAATGGTGTAAGTCGTCTGATCAAACTTGTATGCACGATAAAAAAAGTTCACGAGAAGAAGTCTGGCGAATCTTGGCCCAGGCTTAATAGAACGGGTAAAACGAAAAAAAAAAAATAGAACAAGATAAAGGGGGGAAAGAAATGACGGGTGGAAATGAAAAAAGGAGGCCAATTGGCGCAAGCATTCGATAGAGGCACAAAGCCCTACGGATATTCGCTTTACCGTCACACTTTTGGCCGGGCCTGCAAAAGCAAAAGTGAAATTGACAAGACGGGACGTGGGGGATGACGAAGCCCAAGTAAGGTTAAAGTGCAAAGGGGGAGCGTCGGGCACAAGACAAGGAATAGGAACTGTCCTGGCCAGGTCTGGTCTGGTGTGGTCTTGACGACGAGGCACAATCGGTGATAATTTGATTGCCACTGTTTCAAAGAAGAGAAGAGCGGCATGGGCAGAAGAGGAGGCGAAGGGGTGGTGGTGGTATTGAGTAATGAGGCATGAAAAGCAAGTCCAGCCAGCCAAAAGTCGGTTCGAATCCAATCCTGGCAATGGGTTGAAACAGAAACTGAGAGGATGTGCGGTTGAAAGTGTGTGCACCCGGGAAGGTGAGCCTGCCAAACGTAGCCCAGCTACCCAGCTTTGCCTTTTTCACGTTTTCAAGAGGCTTTTCCTGTGCTAATCCGGGAAAGAATGCACGGGAAACAGGCATCGGCATGATCGGGCAGGGTGGTTTGAAAAGAAGGGATGGGAGTGCAGAGTGTGCAGAGGGTGATCTGGAGATCTGCCCAGGGGCAAAATGGGCACGGGAGCGGGAGCATTGGAAAGCGACATTGTTTTGTAACTTACTTGTGATTTCTCACCAAACTCTGTCGTTGTGCAGTGGGTGCAGTAAAATTCGAGCGTTTCGAATCAGAGCATGAGAAAGGCTGCCAGGGTTGGCCTGTGGCGATCAGGCATTGGCGGCCGAGAGTGCGTTCTCGATTTGTTCGGGGGGTTGTTTCTACCGTTATTTGTTCAGATAATTTGCGCCGAGTGCCTGTACTGTCGATTGAACGGCCGTGGTCGAGATGAGTGCAATCAAATGCAGTCCAGTCGTTCGTATCGTCGGGATGTAGCGTGCAATGTGCAATATGAATATGCAATGTAAGCCAGCCGCGTCGGGTCGCACGAGGGCCGTCTGTCCAACAAACAGCCAAGACCAAGCCTGGTGTGGTGGTTCGTGCCGAGGATATGAAAGAGAAAAAAAAAAAGCAGGCCGGCGGCAGAGTGTAGTGTAATTCAAAGTCGTGTAAACCGGGCGGGACAATCGCGGATAGTTCACCAAAAAGAACAATATCGTCGAAGAGTGCCGATTTGGAGTGAGTTCGTGAAATGCTCTAGTTTTGGCCGATTTACAAAAGCAAACACACACAGCGTTGCATCTTTTGTGTGATCCGGTGTTGATTCGTCCGTAAAGGGAGGCAGATGCCGTGGAATGCGGGAATCTCGAACGGGAGGGCGAAGGTGTCGTGAGCGCAAAGGGATGGTTGAATCGTCAGGTGTTTGGTTTCTGGTTTCAAGAAGGGAGGCGCGTGTGCGTACGATAAGGAGCGTGGGTTTTGGCGCGTCAAGCGTTGAGAGCAAAGCAATCAAGCAAAGTGTGGCGTTTAACTTGATGAAGTGGTCGAAGGAGAGGATAGACGGAGGAATGTCGACTCGTCTTGGTCGATGGTGAGCAAAAATACAAAACACAGCGAGAGAGAGGGTGAAGAAAGGAAAGAAAAGACGGCGGTGATGCAACGACGGTGAGAAAAGGGAAACAAATAAAATAAGATGGGAAACGACGAGGGAGAGAGAGCAAGAAAAGAGGAAAAACGAAGGAGAGATCCTGGCAAGGAGCGGCGGACCAAGTCAAGCGAGTCAAGGACCCAGGCGGAGTGGACCTCGACTACTCCGTAGGCATCGTGGGTGAACATGGGTATGGACATGGGGGGGGGGGGGGTGGGCAGAGGGAAAGTAGGAGTGGGCCGAAGCTGGGCTGGACTGGAGAAGACCCAGACAGACGACCCAGTCCCGCAAGCAGGAGATTGACTCCCAGAGCAGAAAGTGCCTGGCGAGGCCAGACCAGGCCAGGCCGTACTGAGTATGATTGCTTGTCTTGCCTCTTCCCCCCTTTTCATGGGTTTTCATTGAGAGAGTCGACCGGCTGGCTGCTGGGGGACCACCCAGTACTGTGTATTCAGACTGGAGTTCTTCATTAAGATGGCCGTGGGGAGAACGCGGCCGGCTGTTGACCGGGCGCAGAGGTATTTGGCGACATCTGATGCGCTCAGTATTGTACTGCTTACAATAGTCGTAGGCAAGCGAGAGTCGGCCAGCGTTCGAAATACGGAGTACATGAGGATATGACTGAGTACGTCGTAAAGCTCAGGACATTGGAACATCCGGCTGCCACCACGCCCCCTTTGTCCGGCAGAATCAGAATGAAAGAGACTGAAAAAGACGGCGCTAGAAAGGGGAAGGGGCAGCGAAACAAGAAGCAGGAGATGCCACAGGAGAGGGCAGAGGGCAGCATGCACAGTGACCGAATATGCGAGGAGCATCTCGTTGGTCACCAGCCTGCCCCCTGGCTTTGCACACCGTTCCACACGCTTCGCTCTCGTCGTGATGCCCTCTGGCTGCAGGCCCTCAAGCCGTCTGTGCCTGCTTGGCGCGGTTTCTACGCCAGTGCCCATCGCCCCCAGCGTCTTCGCTTTCTCGTTCGCTGGCACAGACTGGCTGACTGGCTGGCACTTTTGACTTTGTCTTTTGACTTTTGACTTTGGCTTTTGCGTTCCGCACGAGAAGGGGGAGAGCAAAAACCTGACCCCTGGCTAGCTGGAAGAAAAAGGCCTTCCAAAACGTTTTAATCGTTCCTGGCGGACACCACGGGAGTGGGTGCTAGCAGGGGCGTACCCTGGTCTAGTTCCACATCTGCCAGGGCCCTCGCGACTGTCATTGGCTGTGCGCCTCAAGGGCATCCCAGGGGCAAGGAAGGGGGACAAGAGTGACAGGACCAAGATGAAGGAGGCATTCGAGAAAGAAAGTGGTCTGCGCTCGGGCCCCGGAACAGTTGACAAGTTCTGAAAAGAAGCCGAACAGAAAGCGAGATACTCCGTAAGGAGTACGACGTACTGGCAGTGGCACTCAGAGCGCTGGCACTTGGGGGACCTGCAGGAAGTCTATCTCGATGGGCAGCGAGAAGGCGAGAGGAGGATGAGGGAAGCGGAAATCGTGGGGAGAGAAAGAGAAGGCAACTGTGAGAGGCTGTCACCAATTGATCCTCTGCTTTCTTGTTGCCAAAGTATCATCGTCTCATGCTTTTGTTTTCTTCTTTGCCTCTCTCGTCCCCTTTTTCTCCGCCTCTCCTCAAAATTTCTTTTGTTCCGTTTGTGCTTCGTCGTCCTCGTTCCCCCCTTCTTTTCGTTGCCTCCTGTGTTCCGGCTGGTTGCCTTTTCAGGACCAAGGTCTGCGCCGATTGGTGATGCATTTTCGATGCAGGTCGCCTGTTATCTGGTAGGTGCAATTTTGGGGCAGATGCCATGCATCCTCCCGTCTCTCGTCCTTTTGCTTATCTTGGGGGGGTGGTCCCCTTTTTTTTTGTTGGTTCCTCCCGGCAAGACAGCCTGCCATCGCGCATCGCATGGAGTACGACGTATGGAGCTTTGACCGGTATCGTATCTGCGCGCTGCGTTGCTCGCTGCTCGTTGTCGTCAGCCTGCATTCCTGTCTTTGATTTTCTCATTTGCCAAAGTGTGCATTCTGCAAAGTACTTTTCCACGTTGCAGGAGGGGGGACGGGGAGATATCACGACCTACCAAGCATGCACCTGGGCATACTCCGTACACAGTATACATCAAACAGGTCCCACAACGCATCTGGCCAACGGCATCTGGAACTCGCAGGAGGCAGGGCCACGCCGTGATACCCGCTCTGTATCGGATCTCCGATGCGATGCACTCTGGGTCTGCTCTGGTAGGCTAGCGGGTCGCCTTTCTCCTCGTCTCGTTTTTCCTTTTTGCTTTTGCTTCTTTCTTTTGTTTTCTCGGCGTCGATGAGGCTATCTTGGCTCTATCGAGTGAGCTAGCTTGACCGTACGAAGTAGTGGCACGTCTAACCCCTTTTCCCTCTCGGGTTGGGGGTCGGACGGATCTCGCGATATCGTTTTCGGCCAACTTTAGCTTTGTCGGGTCTGTTGTCTTCTTGTCTTTGTGTCTGTGTTTCCTTTGGTCTGACGACGATACGAAACATCCAACGAGCTATTTACGACAAAGAAGAAAAAAGGGGGCGTGCTCTTGCCTTCTACGAGATCATAGTGCGTGACGTGATAAGGGGCCAAAATGGAAGCATGGCAGGAGCGACCCTTTTGGCCCTTTTGCGCTTGCCACGACAACGGCGAAGATGCGCTCTTTCCTCAATTCTTCTGCTCTTCTCTCCTTCCTTGAATAGACGCCCCCTCCATCACGCACCGGTGATACGGAGCACACTTTCCCCGTCCACTCTACGGGCGCAAGCAATGATATGATGATAGCAAGGAAGGAGCGACTGGATAGTGCTTGCAGTTGCAGGAGACCGTCGGCGAATAAGACGGCCTAGGTGGCCTGAGCCAGCATGGCTGGTCCCCCTGGGCGATATTACCAGCGCCTGTGCAACAATTGGCTCTGAGCTAGATTGATGCTCGATCGTGGAAAAGTTTGGGGAACTTTAATCTCAGCTGGCAAAGGACTCAAGGGTACGGAGTACTCCATACTACAAGCTCAATGTCGACAAGAGATCTGAGGAGAAGCTATGAATTGGTAAGACAACCCTAGAAGTTTGCTTGGGAGTCCATTTTTCATGCAGCAGAAAATGTAGTCCATTGTAAATCCTTATTTTCAAAAGATTTCCAAAACTGTCACCGCAACCCAACAAAGACGGGTGTGAACAGAGCGACTTTTGGCTCAGCCTCGGGTTGCCACCAGGGTTGGGAGAGAAAAAGAGCGAGTTGCATCCACAGCCTGGATAATCGACACGGCATAAAACAGGCTGGAGGAAAGCCACAGACTTTTTTCAGTACAAAGTACGACGTAGCAAGAGCTGTACTCCGTAGCTCACTGGCCAATCCTGTCACAACTGCAAGGAGACTGAATGAGAGCTGTGAGACATGCATCTGATCGACGGTTCCTTTTTGAGGGGCATGGGGACATTCGACGAGTGAACCGATGCAAAGTCGAGGAGCACAGCTGTTCGTCCTGATATCAAAGTGAGACACAAAAAGGGGTGGGCATTCAGACATTGTAAAGAAAACGTGCACGAAGAGCAAAGCTGTTGTGCTTCATTGCCATTCAATATGCGGGTTCCTTTGTGTGTAACGAGATATCGCCTCCCTGAGTCTTGCAGAAGATTGCGCAGGTCCCAAGCAGCAAGAAAAGAACCAGCCATATCCTTACGAGTGCTCTGTAAGCGACGTGCAACTTGCAGAAAAGAAGGCAAAAAAAGGCAACTTTGAACGCAGGGCTATGTAAATATGGCCTGGGGCCACGCGCAGACTGAGACACTGGCAGCAAAAGTACGACGTACAGCGCACTGTACTGGTGAACTAGCGTTCACATTTGTTTGCGAGAAATCGTGTAAACGAGGCAAAAGAGGCAAAAAGTCAACAAAAGACGGATCGATCTTGCATCGCAACCACATTAGCACGGCAGAGGCGATGCTCAATTTCGGTGTGCAAAAGGTCGAGTTGTCCAGCTCAGGAGCCCAGCAACAGGTTGTTCCATTTCCATTGCCGATGCTCCGTAGACGTCTGCATCTTGTTCAATGTCCCCTCTTGATATCGCTCTCGCCTATCCCCCCCCCCCCTCTCGCTCTCGGCTTGGTAAAAGCTCCAATGTCATTGTCATTTAGACTCTAAAAAATACCCTGCAGGCTAGGTTATCTGTCAATCTTGCATCGCGCCTCCTCCAGAGTTGGCAGGCTAGACAGGTGGACCTTCTAAAGAGAGAAAAAACGGGCGGCTTACACGAAGTAAGGGAGAAGTAAGAGGGCCAGCAGAACAAGAAACCAACCACGTTCACGATCAAGACAGCTGAAATAAATAACGGGCAAAAAAAGAAAACAGAAACAGTAAGAAGGGAAGAAAGAAAAAAGAAAAAAGGAATAGCCGCAACGGCCACCACAGCACAGGAATGCATCGTGTCTCCTCGCATCCCCCTATCCCCAGATATCAAACGGCCACCTCCTCTTTTTTCTCCTGCATCTTGCTTCCTTTTTTTGTGGTCGTTTTCTTGACGCTGGCCCCTTGCTTTGAACATGCTGTCATGGTCTCCTCGCTTCAGCACCTTTTTGCCTCATCCTGAACCCTGATACTCTTGGGTGTTTGTACTCCAAACCTCATGCCGTACGACATCCTGATATCCCGACATCCGGCAATTCTTTCTCCTTTCCCCCCTCTTTCGTTGTTCGGTGTTTGGTTGGCTGCAAAAGCTACTTCTCAGAGAGAGAGCCTGCCACGATGTCTCACTGCTCCCGTCCCCTTACCCTAGACATTTTCGCATCATGGAGGCCGCGTGACTGGTTCGGGCTGCCGCAGTCACCACGGGAGGACCGTGTAATGAGGTCGCCTTTACTTTCTTTTTCGGTGTGCCCTTTTCCCAGTCTCTCCAAGTGCTTCTTGCATCACACAGACACAACGGCTCGTATTGATATATTGTCCAATGGATGTTACGGTGCACACAATAACTCCAAAAAAAAAAAAAACAGAGTGTAATGTGGACATGAGACACGGCCAGTCTGGCCAATGGCCATACAGAGGAGCAGATATGTCGCCTCTTTGGTCGGTAGTACGGAGTAATACTCCGTACAATAAGGGTCAATAATGTGCATCTCATTGCCAGATCTCCATCTCAGCCAGCAGCCAGCCAATATCTACGTCAATGAAAGCCCTATTTGTATGGGGTGCACAGAAAGTATTGCCTTTCACGTTGCATCTTTCTTTTTTTATTGCTTGCGTTCAGGTTCAGCAAAGGCGTAAGAAGACGCTTGTAACAGGCTGCGCTTGCCCCCCGGTCGCGCCATTTGGCTGCCGCATGACTACGCTCTTTTTTTTTGTGCCCCCGATGCTCGTACTCCGAGCTTCGTACATTTTCATACGGCACTTGTGTACGACGTACGGAGTATGTACACACACCCACCAACCCAGTCCCCGAAGCATCGCTTTCCAACGATGCAGATGCATGCAGGCCCCTCTCTCTCCTCCCGACGTTTTCTTTGTTCTCTACATGTACACACTGCACAGTACCTGCCATCTCAAGGACATTTGTGCGCACACTAAAACGCAAGGGCAGAAAAAGTCATTTGGTCCGATGGTGTCAGACATCGGCCATTATGCGTATTGGGCGTATCGTAAAGCCTGTGTGAGGCTTTTATTCTCCGTCTGGGTGCCTTTTCGTTTGTAAACTTCCCTTTGTGCCTAAGGCTGTGGCGTCACTGCACGTAAACGGGGGCATGGAGTCTCAAGGTGCAGTACTCCGTACGTCGTAGTTGTACGCACATCTGTCGCTCGGGCTGCCAAGTGTCATGCACGCTCCTGCAACCAGAAAAGAGCCTGTTGGTGCCGGTGCTGTGCATCCTCACCTAATCCTGCAAGGACGACAGGATAGGCAGACTTTATTCAGTAAGACTGTGGGGTGCTGGGAGAGGCTTCTCTCATGACTTTTCCCGTCTCTCTCCTTCTCGTGACTGATTTCTCCTTCCTCTCACCGAGCGTGTGCCCTGTGAAGCCTAAAGTTTCCAGTGACCACATCAGCGGGGGACGGGGACAGCGGAAAATGGCAGCTGGGAGGGTAGGCATCCTAAGGGAAAAGGAAAAAAGAAAAGAAAAAGAGTTGAGAAACACCCACTGCAACACCATTTTAGCGCATCGAGTGGTCCTTTCCATTCGGGTCGGTTAGCCTTCCGCGAACCAATGGAATGCACAGGAGAGACGATTAGGCGCTCCACTTCTCCTTCTTGAGACCCAACTGCTAGTCCCAGAATGGTCAAGCGTCAGGAACGGAGCGGCAGAGGGAAAGGGGGTGGAAACAGAAAGAACAGACAGTCGCCGAGCAGGCAGTCGCAAAGCAAACGGCCTGCAAAAATACATGATACCACAGTACGACGTACGGAGTACTAGGAAAATATGTTTACGGAGAATAGGGGTGGCAGCTTGCACGCCTCTTCTTTCCAATGTCCTTGTGCTCTTCTTGAGCTGCTCATGCGTGGGGGCCGTTTGTGACGACGTTGTTCTCAGCTGTCCATTGACTGCAGAGGAAAGTCGGATGACAGGTCGGCATCTGTCGCATTTGTTGAGAATACTTCGTACATGTAAAGCCTCCTCCTCATAGAGTTTGACAACCACAGAGTGGGACAAATATGTGTGCATGTCGAACGGTGCAAACGCAAGAAAAAGGGGCAAACGCACAACATCAAACAAGGCGGGACAAAAAGGAAATTTTGGGATGTGTGTCTCGGGAGAATAATAAAGTGAAGGGGTCAGAGAGTCAAAGAGCAATATGGGCGGGCAATATGGCATAAAGAGGTAATTGAATATGGGAAAGGGTTTGAAGGATCTCGAGGTACACTCCGTACATCATGGAGAAATGAATAAAGAGTCAACACAATGAGACGCGTGTCTCAAAGCATCAGTAAATCGATATCTTAAAGCCCATTGTCACCGTCTCGATGAAATGTCCTTGAGAGTGAGGCGATGACGATCGAGAAATGCGCTGGGCAACAAACAGTCAGAATTCATTTCCCGAATATTCCATTCGTCTGCCGGGGTCGTCTGGTCCTTTGGTTTGCAGGAACAGGCCTTTGCAACACGCCGTCAACCAAGATCCCGGAATCCAGTGGAGCAGCATCACAGGGCACTTTTTCCAGGTCGCAGCGGACGTGGGCGTCGAACGGAGCCGTGAGGAGCGTCTTTGGGTGGAAAGGTTACGAAAAGGATACGAATCTTTTCGATAAAAAGCGCGCAACGGGCAAAGTATCGGCGAAGAGCCTTCACTTCAGGCAGCCACAACCACCGCCGCCGTTTCGACTGTGGGCACTGGCCATCCACTGAATAGACAGAGAGGGAAAGAAAAAAAAGACTCGAAAAGAACAAGGACCGTTGAAGAGATCCCAGTAAGCTGCCGGCGCCAGCCGTCCAGCCAGTAGCCAGCGGGGCATCCTGACAAGCCTGACAAGAAAACGTTTTTTGGGGCGAGCAGCACTGCTGAAAGTGTGCAAAAGAGCCGGGGAGTGCGAGAACAAGAAACACTCGCCGCGCCTTGGCTTGAAATTAAAGTTGCGTGTGGCCTGGCTGGCGGCCGTGGTCTGGCCTGGCCTTACCCGAGGGTTAGTGTAATTACTCCGTACATACGGAGTACGGAGTAATACATACATCAAAGACGCGAGGCCGCGTCTTCGTTGTGCGTAGGATGCGTTCATCTGGTCTTTTTGTTCCCTTTTTATTTCACAAGCCAGCCGCTGGTGCAGACGGCTGACAAGGTCAAAGCGGGAAACCGTTGCAACTCTTCGCAGAAGTCGCAGCACAACCAGAGTACAGAGGCCGGAGGACCTTCTCCACGCCCAGAAGTTCGCGCCCAGATTTTGGTGCCGCCCGCCGCAACGGTGCATGGGATCGAGCAAAAGTGGAGAGCCCATCTGGACGAGCGGAAGAAAGGATTCAGCATCTGGCAGACTGGCACAGGTGAGAGTGAGAAGCGACAGAAAACAAGGCCCAGGTCAACGCGGATGAAAACTTTGAATCGAACAGGCTCGACAAAGTCCCGGCCCATGTCCAAAATCCAATCTCGTTCTTGCTGACCCAAAATAGTGCCTGCATTCCGCCTTGGGTTACATCCTGTGCCGGGGGTGTGAGGGCTGTTGGTGCTGTGGATTGCTGTGGGTGTAGTGGCCGTTCCTTGTCCGCGTTGTGACCTTGCAGGGGTGCGTGTTGGAAAAATGGGAGAAAGGGAAACAAAACAGTCGTGTGTGCCTCCCTCCGATCGAAGCGACAGCGAGGAATCAGGATACGTATTCGGCGCCCCGTTTGTATTGTGCCGTATGGATTCCTAGGATTCCGAGGATGCTTATTGTTCTGCCGGCAGAAGAAGCCTTACGTCGTCGGTTTCGGTTTCTGTGGATCTTGGTGGCCGGAGCGTTTCCTGCATGAAAAAAGAAGAAGAAGAAAAAACTTTAAGATTTGGGCGACGAGGTTTGTTTTCTTTCTGGAGCGCGCGTATCTTACTCACCTTCAGGTCTCCGTCGAGCCCTTGGCTGCGGCTGCTGGTGAATTCTCTCTCCAATCTGCGCAGTGTGTGTTTCTCCAGCATGGGCCAGGCTAGCCCCATTCCACGGCTGGGTTTCAAGGATGTCGAAAAAAGAGGCTGAAATGAAAAGGATGTGTTACGGAGCTTCTTTTGCTTCTTACTGAGTACGGAGTTTAGCTGCTCGTTTTGGTACTTGCTTTTTTCTTCTTCGTTCCTTCTCAATACGAGCAAACAGTCCAGGCCTTCCGGACGCTCTTTCCCTGCCCAACAAAACGACCATCTCGATTGCGCCCCACGAGACCCTCATTTCAGGAAGGCGCAAACCTGGTTCCTGGGAAATCGGGAGTCGAAGAAAAAAAATAGCCAAAAAGTAAGTAAATAAATCAAACGCGAAAAGCGCGTCTGAGCGCGTTTTTTTTTTGTTTTTTTGGTGTTTTTGGTGCTAATTTCCAGTTGGCCCGGTCCGTCGACGGACTGCTGCGGGGTATGGGCACCGAAAACGGCAAATTGTTAAAATAGTCGACTTTGCTGTGTAAATCACACCAAGTTGTGATCAAGCTGTTGGTGAGAAGGGTATTTGCCCTTTTTCGCCCTTTTTCGCCCTTTTTGCCCATCTTCCAGCTCCCAACGCCTTTTAGGCCAGTCGTGCCTCCCCGCCTTTGACAGCCTCTTGACAGTTTAAGAGAGGGCGTATCGCAGAAAGGAAAGCAGAAGGAAAGCAGACAAGAGGAAGGATCGACTGGTCATGGTGTCGAGCGGTTGTTCTGGCCTTTCTTGGCCTGTCTGTGCATCTTCCCGTCTACTCAGTACATACTGAGTATGCTTGAGCGATCGTGTTGAGCGCGTCTCTTTTCATCGGAGAATTGATGGTCATCCGCACCTGCCGCGTTTTACGATAGAGTGCTTACATGCAGGCGAGGCAGGTGCCAATACAAGCGAAGCAGGAAGCAGCCATTGTCAGACAAGGCAGGTGCGATCAGGTAAGGCACGCAGCCAAGGAAAGTGCAACTTGAGGAGCGCATGTCAGGCCACCATGCAACGATGCTCGTACGCTGGGCGGCTCTCAGTTTACTGTGATTTTACTGTGTACACAGCACTTACACCATAGTGCGCTAGCCGATGGTGTAGCCGATGGTGTAGCGACGCCTAACAACTACCTGTGACTCTCCGCGATGCGCAAGTGGAAGGTTTGTGTGTGTACATAGTAAGGAGGTAAGGTCCTGCATGTCCACAAACAACCAGTTGGACCAAACGGAAGGTGCACCGCAGTCGTTCTTGCACTCTTTTTCGTCTTCGCGGAAAAGAGGAAAGAGCTGCCGGTGAGCAAACCTAACATGATTAAATGCCCATTCTCCCTCTTCCGCGCTGCTGGAAAGCAGGCGGACGGCAAAAAAGAAAGCAACTGCTGGGGGAGTGCAGGCGCATCCCCCGCCGAAAGTCCCGTTTCACAGCAGGTGTTTCATTGGTTTAACGGGCGGCCAGGCCACTTGGAACTGCCGGGGTTCTGCCGTACAGCTTTCTGTTATTGCATCCAAATACCATAAAGCCCAAAGCATCGACGACGACAATCAACGACGACGGACAACGATATCCCGTCCCGCTTATCTATTTTGTGCTCAATACAGTATTCTCCATCTTCCCAAGCACTATCGACGTCTTCTAGAAGGCAGCAAATTACCCGTCCGCCATGGCCGGCTCGCCAGAAACAGCCCACAGGCCCCACCGCCAAATTTCAGAAAAGACATCACTTCTGCTTTCCGAAAAGGAGGGCAAATGTCGCTTTGGTGATGACGGAAGAGGTCATGCTGGAAATCTGAGGCGCGGAGGTGCCAAGAGCGTCGTTGTTTGGCTCGCTTGCGCCTTTGGTTTTGCGCTTTTTGGTCTGCTGTTTGCTTACATTTCGTATGCGAGCAGCTCATCATCATCAGCCGACTCTGGCATCATGAAGATCTCAGTCTTTTCCTGCGTGGCATCACTTCTTGCTGGAGGATGCTCTACCAGCCCTCCATCGGAGGTCCCATACTACGGACGCAGTCCACCAGTCTATCCTTCACGTAAGCCAATGTCCTAACCAAGAATATCAAGACCAGACCCAAGCTGACCATCAATATAGCCCAAGGCAATGGCACCACGGACAGCCGCTGGGCCAAGGCCTATCAGCAGGCTAGGGCCCTCGTCGAACAAATGACACTCGAGGAGAAGGTCAATTTGACACATGGCCACCCGGGGCCCTGTGCCGGCAACACACTGGCCATCCCGCGCCTGCGCCTACCCTCGTTCTGCTTTTCGGATGCACCCACCGGTGTCCGCGGCCAGGAGTTTGTCTCGGGCTTCCCGGCCGGCATCCATGTCGCAGCCACTTTCGATGCCGACCTCATGTACCGTTACGGCGAGGCCATTGGCCGTGAGTTTTATGGCAAGGGCGTGCACGCAGCTCTGGGTCCTGTGTCTGGCCCGCTCGGTCGTATTGCTCGCGGCGGCCGCAACTGGGAGGGTCTTGGCAATGATCCTTATCTGGCTGGCATTGGTATCGGCGCCGTCACACGCGGCATGCAGTCTGCCGGCGTCATTGCCACGCCCAAACACTTTTTGCTCAACGAGCAGGAGTTCCGACGCCGTGATGCCGATCGCCAACGCAGCGACCATGTCGTCGGCGAGGGCATGAGCTCAAATGTCGACGACCGCACTCTGCACGAGCTCTATGTGTTTCCATTTATGAATGCGCTGCAGGCCGGCGCCGCGTCCATCATGTGCTCGTACCAGCGGGCGAACCACTCGTACGGCAGCCAGAACTCCAAGCTGCTCAACGGCATCCTCAAGACGGAGCTTGGCTTCGAGGGCTTTGTGGTGAGCGACTGGGACGCACAGCACTCGGGCGTGGCGTCGGCACTCGCTGGTTTGGATGTGGCCATGCCGGATAGCAAGGGCTACTGGGGCGACGGTCTGCTGCTGGAGGCCGTCAACAACGGCTCTGTGTCTGCTGAGCGCATCGACGACATGGCCACGCGGCTGCTGGCAGCCTGGAAATATGTTGGCGAGAAGGACCTCGGCGGCGCTGTTTTCCCTTCGCCACCAGAGATCTACTCGACGAGCACACAGATTCACCCAGCCGTCGATGTCCAAGAGGATCACGCTTCTCTGATCCGCACGATTGGCGCGGCAGGTACTGTTCTGGTCAAAAACGTCAACAACACGCTCCCTCTCCAACGGCCTCGCTTCCTTGCTGTGTATGGCTATGATGCCGTCGTCAAGGCGGACCCATGGGACAACCCGTCTCGCTTCGGTGGCGGCTACGAGGTCAACGCCGGCTGGAACACGCTCAACGGCACTCTCATCACTGGCGGCGGCTCTGGCGGTACCTCGCCACCCTATGTTGTGTCGCCGTTCCAGGCCCTCCAGGAGCGCGTCGTGCAAGACAATGGCATCCTGCGCTGGGACTTTTACTCTGAGAAGCCCGCCGTGGCGTACGTCAATGCCGAGGCCTGCTTGGTCTTTATCAATGCCTACGCATCCGAGAGCTTCGACCGACCCAGCTTGACCGACACTTTTAGTGACAACCTTGTCGAGAACGTCGCCAGCATGTGTTCCAACACCATTGTCGTCGTCCACTCCGCCGGCATCCGTGTCGTAGATGCCTGGATCGACCATGTCAACGTGACTGCCGTCCTGCTGGCCGGTCTACCAGGCCAGGAGTCGGGGCACAGTCTGACGGACATTTTGTACGGTGACGTCAACCCGTCTGGCCGTCTCCCGTACACTGTGGCCCGCCGCGAGGCTGACTACGGCGACCTGCTCAACTCGTCCTACTCTACCGAGTACTTCCCAGAAGACAATTTTGACGAAGGCCTGTACATGGACTACCGCGCTTTTGACCAGAAGGGTTTGGTGCCTCGCTTCCCCTTTGGTTTTGGCCTCTCGTACACCACCTTTTCGTACGGCGACTCGCTCGCCGCCAAGCTAGTCTCTTCAGGCAGGCCTTCAGAGTTTCCCGACCCGGCTGTGCCGGTTGTCCAAGGTGGCCATCCCGGTCTCTGGGAGACGGTGGCCGAGGTCAAGTGCAGCACCACCAACACTGGTCGCGTAGCTGGCACTGAGGTCGTCCAGCTGTATGTGGGCATGCCGGGTGCCAACGTTGATGGCACGGACGCAAAAGGCGACTCGCCCGTCCGCCAACTACGGGGCTTCCATCGTGTTGGTCCTCTAGCGCCAGGTGAGACGAAAGATGTGACGTTTGCACTGACACGGCGTGACCTGAGCGTGTGGGATGTCGAGGCACAGCAGTGGCGGATCCGTCGGGGCACGTTCCGGCTGTACGTTGGCGCAAGCAGCCGCGATCTGCACCTGAACGGCACGTTGGATGTTTCTGCGTGAAAGATGGACAAAGGAAAAAGGCGGAAAAGAAGATGGGGGTGGCGCATAACCGCCAAGGAAGGAATTAAGCGTACTCGGTAAAACACAAACTCGTGAATCCTGACCATGCACAGCTGAAGATTGTTGGTTCGTCGGTGGAACGAGTCATCACACTGCTCGTTTCCAATCCGAGAGGTTTGGGAGGTGGCGGTAAGTGTCTCGCGGCTGGCAAAGAGCCAACAGACGTATTTTCCTTTTCGTCTCTCTTTTTTCCCTCGTTTTCTCAGAGGCGCACAACTCAGCACGGCGGCACAGTACAATACAATACGATACGCCTCGCTGTTAGCCGTGTTGCCGTGCAGACCGCATGTTGTTCAGCTCCGTGTCTCATCCGCCCGAGCTGACATGGAAGGTGTGGGAACCCCTTATTGCCATTTTCATGTACGTCGTATACGTGTATAATGCAACGCCTCACTGTGTTCAGTCTCTTGTCGCTGTTCTCGAAGTCTATTGGTTTTGTTTTCATATGCTTTTTTTTTTCTTCTTTTTATGAGGTTTCCTCTTTGAACAAATAGATTTAAATTTCACGATAATAAAATCTTTCATCAATTTAAAAGTCGGTGACTTTATGTTTTCTTTTTTTCTCTTTTGCCGTAATTTATCAACGAAGAACATATTGGTCATCCCAATAATACGGAGTAGTTATTTGACGTTTTACGTATGAGATAATTTCTCATTCTATTCCTTGGTTTTTTCTTCTTCTTTTTCTTTAAAAAAGTGACCCCCACCCTACATCACATCCTTCAAGGTCTTGTGGCTCGTTTAGTTCCCTAGTTTTTTTTCTTTCTTTTTTTCTTTCTTTTCTTACACACCTTAATTCTCAGCCGGGTATCCATTCGGTTTACTCGACTCCCTCTTTTGGTCTTTCCATGCACCAAACCTTTTATTGGGGCCATGCTGTCGGGAACGCCACCCTTTCTTCACCATTGATCCCCGAGGTCAGTTGGCCCTTGCCTGCTGTCGTATTACAACTGCTTGTTTATCATTTTATGTTGCACTGTGTATTCGATGCTTTCTTTTCTTTCTCTTCTCTTTTCTTTCTGATGAGGAAGTTCCATCTTGTCAGCCTCTCTTGTCGACATGTGCATTTGATGATCCTGCCCGCACATACACGTTCCTCTTGTTTATTTCACACATAGAAAGGGCTTCTGGAGATAATAGGGAACATAAGAAGAAGGGAAAAAGACAAAGATAGGGAATGTGGACGAGGCTTAACAAAAGTCGGAGTGAATGCTCCTGCTCCGTGATTTTGATAAGGCGACGACGATACTCGTTATCTCACACGTCGAAAGCTCATGCCACTGTGAGAAATAAACATACGGTTCACTCCTGGCCGTGTTTCCTCGTTCCAAGCCTCTGTCTCCCCCTTGTCTTTATGTTTGATCTGTTTGGCATACAACCTTTCTTGTCAGCCTTCCGCCCGTCTCTGAACAGTTTCTCCTCTTCGCCCCATCCCCTCACTTTCTCACTGCCCCATCTTCCTATCATCCTATCACACCCTGAATACTCTGTAGTTTTCTTGGGAACATTCGTTGGGTGGGGCTGCAAGCCTTGTTGTTTTTACACACCCTTTACAAAATCCTTGTCGATCTCGAGCACAGAATCTTGCAGAAAAATCCAAGGCTTCAATTCCAGCCTTCAACGGAAAGAGGAGAGAGAGGAGAAAGAGGGAGGACAAACTGGGAATAGAAGGAGCAGAGGGCAAGCACTTGACAAGTTGGAGGGATGGATAAATCTACTCCGTACTCCGTACTACTCCGTAGAATTCATACACAACCCACAAAGTCAAGGCTTTTGAACGAAAAAAAGTCCACAAAATCCCACAAGTGATCCAACGGCCCCAGCATTTTCGTGCAGCCACTGTGGCCCATTGTGTTGGCATCCCGTTGATGATAGACGCACTCTACGGAGTAATACTCCATACATATACTCCACAGGCAAGCCCCAGCTGGACTCTTGACCCCAACGTCCGAGCGTCTGACCTGTCTCCTCTTTATTTTTATTTTTGTTTTTCTTCTCCTTCTCTTCTTTAGACACTGTTGCTGGTCCCCTTTTCTTGCTTCTCTTGGGCCGCCCGTTTTCTTTTTCAGCACTGCCCTGTCGCTGTTCGCTGGGTTTAGTCTCCTGCAGAGGGCCAAAAGGGGACACAGGGTCGTATCGCTTCCCAAGTCGAAAGAGGGGGGGCAAGGCGAGCAAGGGGATAGTCTTTGTAAGCGAGACTTGGGGGTATGGCTGGAAGTGAATAAAAATGAAGATGGCACGTCGTAAATGAAGGCCCTCTACGACGTACCGAGTACGACGTAACCCAAAGAAAGAAGAAAGGTCAAGGGCGAGATGGAGGGGACTCTGGCTGATATTCGACATCTCTTGGCAAGACTCGCATCAAGAGGTCAGATTTGAAGGCCACCCTATTTGTCTTGTGCGCCTGTCCCTGGCCAAGTCAGGCGTGTATCGCATGGTGATGAGGCTCACGATGTGAAATCACAGTTGCGCGGGCGTGTTTTTTTTTCTTCGTTTTTTATTCTTCGTAAAAAGGCCAAGCATTTAGAATCGTCTTTCCATCGATGTGTTTTTCGTCTCGGCCATCCCGTGTAAGCCATGCTGTCCGGACCCGAACCTCACCTGCCCGCTGTCAGCCAAACGGATTCAAGCATCCCACTTCCAGCTGAAGTCGGGGCTCCACCGAGCAAGGAAAAAGCAACGAAATGGAGGGACCGATGAGGGAAGAAGGAAAGAAAAAGAACATTGTGGCTGTTGGTGGTATACACATACTGCGGTCTGTGCTATTTTGAGCATGCCCAGAACAATAGCTCCCCTGTATCTCTGGTCTCTGGTCTCTGGTCTCTGGTCTCTGGTCTCTCGAAAACATATGTACATGTACTCTGTACGACGTACATAGGAACTAAGTGTAGTCAAAGGGACGGAACCTTGCCGGATCAGGAGATTTGCAGTGCAGCCATGCCTCCACTAGCCCGCCTCCGCGGTTTGAATTTGCCCGTCATTTTTCATTTTTCATCTTTTTTTTCTTTTCTTTTTTCTTTTTTTCTTTGACACATCGCAATCCTTCAACGCAGTTGAGTTTGATTCTTGTGAAATGTACATGTACGTCGTACACACAGAGGGACTGCATTGACCGCTGGCAGTCCACTTGTCGGTGAGGGATATGAAGTGTGACAACGAAGCAGGTACAGAAAAGGAGAGTGAGGCTAACATATGCAGGCTGCCAGTGGAGATGGGGCATCACCGGCTTTTGTGACGTCGTGATGTCTCGGAGACCTGAATGGGATATCTTCCCTCTCTGTTTGGCGTAGTCCCGCAGGTGTTGGAAATAGCATTATTTCTCGAGACATAGTTCGGAGCGGTCTGCGGTCCCGTCGAAGAGAAAGTGCTTCGTGAAGGAACACATTCGCGGGCGGCGCCAGAGCTGCAATCCTTATCGAGGTATCTGTGGTATTTTTGGCAGCGAACGGGACAATGTGTATGGGACTCCAGTAAACATGTACGTACTCCGTAATACGTCGTATCGTGGATGGCTCAACTGTGGCTCACTCTCTCCGGAATTTCGTTGCTGCTGGGACACCTCCAGATACCAGGATGCGTTGACGGGCAGCCTCTCGCTTACTTTGCTTAGGCCCCCATCGACCAATGGTTCTGCAAGATGCTCGTAAGTGGTGTGCCTTGACGCAAGACACGTATGTGTGGTCTGTTGGAACAACACAAGGCACAGCCCAGAAACGACCTCGGGGGCCGGAGGATGTGTTACCAAAAGGGGCAATGAAAAACAAGAACCAGACATATGTCGAGAATCTGCTGTGTAGGTTGGTTGTCATGCTTTCATAAAACCGGGGACTTAAAACGGTAGGCTGGTAGAGCCAATGGGCGTAAACTTTTTGTCGACGTGTAGTAAAAAGGCAGCGAATGCAAAGTTGACTTTCAATGTTCAAGCACATGTATATGTACGTCGTAGCACCACGCAGTGTATGGTCGAACTTGGCAATATGTACGGAGTATACCCGCGTGGGTACGTTCCCGTAGCTTTGCATTTGTCGACATGCTTTGGTACGGAGCCCGGGCCACAATAGACTGTTCTGTCATAATGAAATGCGAGTATTACACAATGCTGTGCTTGCAATGGCTCATGCTGAATGCGGAGAGGAAAAGGAAGTAATCGGCGCTTACTCCGTATACTCAGTAGTGTCAAAGACGGTGTGCAGGAGACGCGGGACGCCCGAAAACATATAGTGCCCGTGACATGCCACATTCCCCACGCCTGTGCTTTTTTCTTCTCCTTCTTCTTCGTGACTGTCGACTTCGTTTGGACTCGATTGCGGTGCTCCGAAGAAGGTCGAGTTTCGCTTGGCGGTCCAATATTGGACCCGATTCGACAAAATGCATTGGTAAAAGTGGCATGAGGTGAAGTAGAAAAACATAAATCGTGAACTTTTTTGGGAGGCAGCCTTGGCCGGAGAAGGGCATATCATATGAGACATGAGGATG
Organism: Sporothrix euskadiensis; assembly: GCA_019925375.1. NCBI lineage: Eukaryota > Fungi > Ascomycota > Sordariomycetes > Ophiostomatales > Ophiostomataceae > Sporothrix > Sporothrix euskadiensis. Next base: position 454,072 of record JADHKQ010000019.1, on the reverse strand, counting down.
AATAGGAATTCGGCCACGGTGGTAACGGCTGGAACGGGTTTGGTCTGAAACTCTTTGGAGCCGATGCCCTCCCTCCCTCTTCTGTCCTCGAGATTGTCAGACACTCTTCGTACAAGCTCTCGGGGTAAAAGGGGCGAATCTACTCCGTACTGTGTATTGGTCGCCCTGGATTGTGGGTGCGTCGTAAACAGGGCTCTGAAAGAAGTATCGAAGCCGTGAATATTCTGACTTGTCACTTGCAGCCGCCCCGAGTGAGCAAGGAGAGTAAAAACCCACAAAGCACACCGATTTCTGTATCCATTCGCAGTGGTAGGGAAGGGCTAGGTGTGCTTATTACCGAGCTGATAGAGGCCCGTAAACAAGTGGGAGCCCTGATCCTTTTCCTCGCTTTCCGGACGAGAAAGTAAAAATCCCCACTTCCAAAGTGGAACGCCAGAGCAGAGGCCAAGAGACTAGGTGATGGACGCACAAGCATCTTCTTTCTCTCTTCTTTTAAGAGATGCTCATCAAAGGCCGTTGCAGAGATGAAATGCCGGGCCCATTGCAAATCGTGTGCAGGAAATGGTGGCACCCCGTAATTTGTCGCATGCATGCTTGAAGATTTGCATCACGCCACCCGACATCATCGACCATCGGAATCGACAGCCTGGTGTTTCTTTGAGGAATGTCTTTGAGGAGAAATCGAGTCTGTTGGTCCCGCAGGATGTGCCTGCAAGCATTTAATTTTGAGCCAGGCCCTGCTGACAGGTGCACATCAGGCTAGCAGGGGACCGCAAAAGCATTTCTTGGTTGAGCACACGTCTGCCCGGTCGTATTTCAGGCACTTCCAGGTAGCATCCGGTGATCCCCAGTGCTTCCAACCATGCCAGCGCAGGCGCGAGGTGTCGAAGAAAAGCAACGGGAAGGAAGTAAACAACCGGAGCAAGGTTGCCATCTTTATCTGCCTTTTGTTGAGCTGTGTTGCATGCATGCACAGGTGATCCTGCGCCCGAGCACAAGGACGCAGGCTCCTGTCATCGCAGAGTTTTCAGCCGAGAGGCAATCCGCGTGATGAAAAGTGCTGTCTGCTTGTGCAAATATATCTCATCTCACCAGCCCTGACTCGTTCTGACCTCGCCCGTTGCAGCGTGGAGAAGGCTTCTGAACCCCAAAACGAGATGCCTGTGGACAAGACCGACAGAGGGGACCTCTCGGATCTGCATCCTGAGCTACCCTTGCAGCCTCCCAGCCAGAGAAACTGAGCGGCACTAACCCAAGAGCGGCTGCACTAGTGCTAGGGGGATTGACATATGTACAAGAGGCAACGGGCCGGCGCCAGTCCGCTCTCCCGTCCAGGGCGCTAGGGGAAGCGGGAATGGGGTCCAGGTGAAGTACGGCGTATTCCTTTTTGATTTGCGTGGGAGGATTTGTGCTGTTTGGGATGAGAAATGTCAAGAGTCGACAGTGATTGAGGAGTTTCTGTATTTTGTGTATTGTCAAGTTCCGAGGGAAAGGAAAGGAAGAAGAAAACAAAGGAATATTCGAATATTCACAATGCGAGCAGGAGGCAAAAAGAGGCTGCTGATGCCCCGATGCATAGACAATGCCCTTGGTACGGAGCATCGCGAGAGCGAAGGAAGAAATGTGTGCTCAATGTGTGCTCACGCAATCATCGCTGCAGGCTGCAACGGCTAGGTGGAGAGCTGCATTTGCTGCAGCTTGACAATTGCGGGGCCACGACGTGGATGTCTCTGATGCGAGAGGAGGCCAGGCAGCGTCGACGAAAAAGGGGGTCGCAGGGTGGGAGGCGTCCGACAGAAGAAGAAAAGTGAGGCGTGCTCGTCGAGAATCGTGGGCCAAATGAGATTGGCAGAACGGATGGAAGTCAGGACGAAAAAGGAGACAAGAACAAACGTTCAAAGCAGGCAGACCGACAGTTGGGAAGATGGGAAGGAACGCTCCACAAGGAATGAACTCGCCGTAGTCGTAGTACAAGCAAGAGTTCTCCGTACACCGTTGACCTGCCTGTCGGGCGCACCTGCCGTTGATGGTGTTGTTCAATGTTGCTCAATGTACTCCGTATGTATGTTCAAATGTCGTACTTCTACTTCTCACTCCTGCTCCGTTGAGCTTGCCGCCTTTGCCATGAGGCGCGGACCTGCGCCTGCTGCATTCTGACGTGGAGTCACCTCGCTCTTTCCCCTTTCTGAAATGCTTCTTGTGGAGGTGCCTGGGGCGGTGGGTTGCGCCTTCCTCCCATTGCATCGTCTGTCGAGTGCCTGCTGTCGCTTTGCTCCATTAGGGCAGGCGCGCTTTCCCTTTTTGATGTCTCTGTTTTACGAAATACGTTCGTGCTCGTAACTGAATGGGCGAGACTTCCTTTTTCTCCCCGCTTCCCATCACCTTCCCATGCTGCTCGTTGTTTCTCCTCGTCTGTTCTTTCCTTCCCAAGCTGTCTTACCATTGCTCTTCCCCCCTTTTTCGATACTTCTTCAGCTTCACCCCCTTGCCTCGCCCCTTACTGACTTTCCTTTGCAAATCTGTTTTTCATATTTTTCAATTCTGCTGTGTTTTTTCAAATCCATATCCAATGCCTCTCCATTGCCCATTTCCCGCAGCCCATTTCGCTTCATTTCGCTCTTATTTTACAACCTCGCGCCCCCATTCACTCAGACACCCTGGCTCGCCTGCTGCCCTGGCATCTGGTTGGAGCGGACCACACCCGCGCCCTCCTTCCCACAGCCTTTTTCAGCCAGAGACAGACAGACAGAAACCACAAAAAGGAGCCCACCCAAAAAAAGCAAAGAAAAGAAAGAAAAAAAGATAAAGAATACGCCGACGGCCCACAGACACCAAAGAGACACCCGGCCCCAGTCGCTGCCCGGTCGTTATCTTACACCCCCGTTACAGCACCCCTCTGTCCCCAGCGTTGCACACGGCTGCATTGCGGCGGTGCCGGGGCTGCACGTCTTTTCTTTTCTGTGAGTCCCTTATTTGCCCACCTGTCAGAGATCGTTCAAGGCCTTCAAGGCCGTTCTTTGTTTGTCTTTTGTTCCCTCCAAGTTGCGCAAATGGAGACATCCATGTATTATGTGTACACATACACATACACATGCTTGCATCGCTCCCCTGTTGCTGCAGAGTGTGCACATCGTCACCTCTACTTTGAAGTATCACCCCTTGCCCTCTCAACGTTGTTTTACTGAGCCCTCCTTTATCTCTGTACAAGGTACTCCGAACGTCGTAGGATACTTGTCACAGCAAAGATACATTACAACCTTGAGGCACGCGGCAAACAGCACGCAGTATTCCGGCCTTTCGTATCGTATTCCAAGCCCTGCTAGAACCCACCCCACCATCGACGATACACCCTACCGGGATTTATTGCCCTTTATTTTTCTTGTCTTTTATTTCCCTGATCTTTCCCGGTACGCTGGTCCACCACCTACATAGACGAGGGTTGCACTGTGGTGAGTGGCGCACAGCAACAAACCAGGGTGTCACGACTTCTCGCACACTTACGTCGTACTTGCAAGGGAGTTTTTTGTCCTCGCGAAGAAAAGCAAAATCAACAGCGCTAAAAGGTGAGCTGGGGACTTGAGCGGCAGAGCACATTCTCGAGATAGCACGAATCATCAAGGGCGACAAGAACGATAGAAAAGAAAACCTTTTCGGCCGAGGCCGAAGAAACTCTGAACGAACAATTGCCGACAAGCTTAACTTGAGCAACTGAGCTTAACGTGGCCGCCTCCAGCGCCCGCTTTCGATATCTGCAAGCTCAGCTACGGATTATATACAAGCTGCTTGTACATGTACGTCGTACTCAGTACAACTAATGTATTGTACGGGGTATACCTTTTGCTTTTGCTTGTCGCCAGGATCGGAATCTTATTGGGCTAGTGCAGACAGATGATCATCTGCCCATCCGCTGTCGATGTGATGCCAGCGGACGCTTAAAGCGCTGTGTTATTGTTTTTTCCCTTTTCCTTCTTTTTTTTGTTCTAACCCTTGTAGGGTCCATTTTCTCATCCCCCGACGGCCGCCTCTCTCTGCTTCCTGGCCTTGCCTTGCTCATACTGCTACTTTGTCTCTCCCGCTGTCTCTCCCACCATACTTCCTTCGGCCGTTCTGCACACTGCCCCTTACACTTCCCCGTTTGGATTCATACCATATTTGGGCCCCGTGCCAGGTCGGTGCTGGGCACTTTTTCTTTTTCTCCTCACATCTGCAGCCGTCACGAACTTTGACCTTCAACCATTTTTGTGCGTCCCTTGGTTGAGTTGCGTGGCATTGTTCCTTGTTCTTCTTTTATTCTTCCGTGTCTCTTGTTGTTCTTTTTTGGTTCCTTTTTTATTCTTTCTCAATCTTTTTACGCCCTCGGCTCCGCCCCAGACACCATTTTTATAACTGCCTCTCAGCTCGCACCTCTGTTCATTCACAACCTTTCATTTCGCTTGCTGTTGTCCACATTCTGCATGCATCTTTTGTTTGCACCCTGACGCTTTATTGAGCTCGCCTTGTTCGCTTTGTTCTCGCCCCTTATTTGTTGTTTTAGTCTTTATACGGAATATCCCCGTACACCACGCATTTCCCACACGCCCTCCTTTCCACAGTTACCAACACCTGGCGGCAGTTTTTTTCAGGGTAACCTCCTAGTCGTGATACTATCATGTAGTTGCTAAAACTGCCAAAACTGCCAACTCAGAAGCACCCCTTTCTTGTCGTTGTTGTACGGAGAGAACCCAGCAAGGCCCCCAGCACAGACTTTGTCTCAGCTCAGGACTCGTTCTACACGGGGCGACTGCTGCTCTTATTTTATCTTATTTATTTCTTGAATCCTTTTCAGCCCTCCCATTGTTGGCCTAAGCGAACCCTATCCTTGAGACAAGAGTAGGGCTCTTTATGGTTCTTTGCTGTTCTCGGCAAACAACGCATCGTACGCACCTTGTCACTCGTCTCGTCACTTTTCCTCGTCACCCCTCGTCACTCAACAACGTCAACACTCATCTGCGGCAGCCACCATACTCTTACTCTTTTCCTTCCGTCGCTTCCAGCCTCTTCCAGACATTCGTATATAAGATACGGTCCCCACCATGTCGTTTTCATCATCTCCCAATGACTGTCTTGAGCTGCAGCATAAGCACGAGCGCTCAAGCGACGACACATCAAAACCACCTTCGAGGTCTGCCAGTGAGCCGAATCTGAGAAATTCACGCCGGTGGAAGACACTCTTGCCGATGTGCCCGATTCGTTGGCCTGGACGGACCCTCTGCTTTCCTTCAAAAGACGACCAAGACAGTCTCCCGGGCCCGCACCCGCGGCCCTACCCGTCTAGCGGCGGCTCTGCTCCTCCACAGTCCAATAGACGTCTATCACTTCGCGTTCAGGAAAAGCTCGGACTGGCATCAACATTATCACAGCATCAAACTGCAGTCGTTCCACCCCCACCACAGAACTCATCAGCACTCAACGCCAGCATGGCCAAAAAAGAGCGTGTGGTCACGCGACTGTCCGGCTGGGACCAGGTCGCCATGAGGGGCTATATGAGCAAAACTTTGTGCTTTTCTTTTGACAACACCCAGATGGATGCTGCCAAGCAACACATCAGCGCAAGCCTTGCACGAATGGCACAGCACCGGCCAGACTTCTCTGGCACACTCGAGGTACGGGAAGGCGGTATTATATATCACGTATCCGGCCACGACAACACGATTCCTTTTTTCACCGAGGACATTTCCGAGGAGTTTCCCTACAAATCCTACGAGGAGCTCAAAGCCGCCGAGTTCCCTCCCGGAGCGTTTGTCCACCCACGATTCTTCCAGCCGTGCGACCTGGGCGAGGGCAAACCCGCCGTTCCCGTCTTGATTGTGAAGGCGTTTACGATCCCGGGAGGCTTGTTCTTGGCAACATACTTTTCGCATGCTTTTGCAGACGGCGACTGTCTCCGCATTTTCCTGGAGACGTTTTCCTGGCAGACACGCGGTGAAGTGTACAAGGGAGAATCGACAAAGATTTTGAATGCTCCCTTTGCCAATGAGACGAATGTCAAGGACGAGAACGGGAGCCGGTTAAGCGAGCTTCTTGAGAAGGTGCCCGAGTACATGGTTCTCGATGAGCCAGTCGGCCCAACGACACCGAAATTCAGAGCCGGCGGTGTCCCCATGGCTGACATTGTAAAAATTGGCAAGGTCTTTGTGTTTGACAATGCCCGTCTGGACCAGCTTGGGGAGCAGCTAGGGGAGCAACTTCGAGACTCCATCTCCGGGTCAGATACGGCGGCCTCTGCGGATGGAATTGGGAACAGCAACCCAAGCGTATGCTCGAGCGGGGTTTCCGGTAAGAGCACAAACGGCTCAGCAGCCGGAGAATGCAACCGTCCTTCCAACTACACCTGCCTCGCCGGCCTGACTTGGGCACACATCTCGAAAGCGAGGTTGGCTGACCCAAGTCAGTATATGCCCCATTGCCCAGAGGCGGACAAGACGGCATTGCTGCAGACGATGGTGAACTGGAAGAGACGAGCGACGGCGCTGCGCGTGGACAACGAGGAATATTTCGGGAATGCTACTGCCATTGCCGTTACCCGGTTGCCCACTGCCGACAGCATCCTCTCTCGCGCGTCGGGCAGCCTGCCCGACCTGGCCAGGCTTGTGTCCACGATTGAGAAGACGATTGATGGCGTCGACGATGAGTTTGTCCGCGACCGTACGGAGCTGTTCGCCCGTGTGTCCGATCCGCGCCTCGTTGGCCTCCGATTTGATCCCCGGACACCGCAGGATCTGGGTTTCAACACATGGCGATTCTTTGGCATGGACACGACGTGGGTGATTCCGGGTGTCAACGGCGGCGTGGTATCTGGGAGCGACGCGGTCCGGCGGCTCCAGGCGGCGTGGAACATGAGCGGCGCACTGATTCTGCCGGCGAATGGAAAGTCCACGATCCACGAGCTTCTCGTGACGCTGCCCAAGACATCGATGGACTTGCTGTGCGAGGACCCCGAGTGGCTGAAGTGGGTTGACCATGTCGTTGGGTAAAGTAGTCGCGGCACATCATTTTTATGTTGCTGCACGCCTACGTTTTGGAGTATTTGCTCTTCCTCTTCTTTTTTTTCCTCTTCTTTTTTTTCTTTCTTTTCTTACCGATCTTTGGGAGCTACTCTGGTTTCATTGGGATGGATTGTTTTATTTTACTGCGTTGCGTCTGGATCTATTTTTTGGTTGTTTTGTACGGGATATCATAAAGGGCAAAAAAAGTACAGTGTGCTCCATGTGCCAACTGGTATTGGGACTGCAATGATTTTCTGTTTGTTTACTTTTGCTATCCATCTCACCTTTTTCGACGTTGGCGTTGGCTGCTTGCAAAGTTGGAGTCCATCTGTCTCTTTCTCTCTCTGCTTTCTCTCTCTGCTTTCCCTCTGCTTTCCCTCTGCTTTCTCTCTCTCTCTGTGTTCAACCGTCTTTCATACTTGAATGCCATAATACTCACAGGTGCCAATCTGCTTTGCCTGTCTATTGTGGCCATCTTGCTGAGCCGAGGTTGTTGGAAACCAGCTCGTGGTTGCAACAAGGCTGCCTCCTTTTTAAGGTTGGGGCTTCGTGTTGCACAACCGCGGCGCAGTGCTTGTTTATGCCGGGCAGCACAGCGTACACTTTTCTGTGTTTATGGAATGCATTTCTTTACATTGATTACATGCTGCACATCGTGGGTTGTACAGCCCATGTGTCTCGGACAGGGTTGCCATGCTTGGTATATTAATGTGTGTATTTGCATTGAAATTGGGATGCAAAAAGAGGATATATATCATTTCTTCATTATAGTTCGAGACATGCTCTCTGTTGTACAGCATCTTCAGCCCTAGCCGGCCTCAAGCTCACGCTTGACGCCTCGCGCCTCAAGCCACGCCCGTGAGCTCGCCCTCAATGGCCGTGTCGCCGTCCATTGCGTCGCCTTTGTTTGTGCCTGGCTCTACAGTGCCTGGCTCTACAGAAGGCTTTTGCACAGACTTGCCCTGTGCCCTGGCTCTCTCATACTCGGCCCGCATCACTGCCCGCCGGTCCTTGTCGGCATTGATGTTGACGCGCGACTTGCGGATCGAGTCGTACAGCTCGCGGGCGCCGACGCTGCCGAAGCCGCCAAAGTCGGAGAGGGCAATGTCACCGGCCGTGGTGGCACGGAGGGCAAAGACGATGCTGCGGCGGCTCTCGTGGGGCGGGGTGTCAGCAGGCGTGGCGCCTTCGACTTGGGCTGCTTTCATCTTCTCTCCTGGATCAACAACGACACGGTGGAGGGCTGACGGGACGCGGTTGGTGCTCAGAACGTGCAGAGTATCACCAGTCATAACGGTGATGCGGGGGGCATCGACCCAGACGGGGGCGGGCGCCACTGGCGGGGGCGGTGGTGGTGCAGTCGACGGGTCAACAGGACTGCCGTCGGCGTCGGCACTTGGCTGCGGATGAGGTGGCAGCCTCGGTGGCTGTGGCCGGACTTGCAGCCCCTTGCCCCAGCAGACACACAGGGTCAACAAGCCTAGGTCACGGTGCTGCTCGGCGCCGCCGCCGCCCGGCTCGTAGCGGAACAGCCGCAGCAATGTGGGCGGGTCGTCGCGCGGGTGGTGTCTTTTTGGTGAAGCGTTCTGCGCCTTGCCCTTGCCCTTGCCGCCGTCGAGAGAGGCGTCTGTGGCATCGCTGTAGTAGACGCCGTCGCCCGGCTCCAGACTGTCAGCCACCACCCCGTCCCACGCCGTCGGGCCCAGCCCTAGGTACACACCAATGTCGCCCAGGATGCGGTGCAACAGGCGCGCCGTGTCGTGCCACACAGGTGCCGCCGCATCGTAGATCCCTGGCGGCAAGTGTGTCATGCTTTTGCGGAGGGTCAGGTACTCCTTCTCGCCGTCCAAATGCGTGTATCCGCGCTCAGTGTTGTTCGGGTTCGAGGGCGGGCCCAGATGCTGGCCCGGCACCCCGTCGGTGGCGGGACGGTACGGCAGCTTCGCATCGATGGGCTGTGCAAAAAAGGCGTCGGCGGCAGCCAGGAGCTGGCTGTACTTTTGGTCCAAGTGGTGCGGCAGTTCGAGGCCGAGGTAGCCGTGCGTGCAGAGGTGGTGCAACGACTCGGGCGGCAGGAGCGGCGGCGGCCGTGGTGGTGGGGGTACGAAGTCGTCCATTTGGGAAGGCGTGATGGGGTCAGTCTGTGCCTGTGTTGGTGGACCAGATTGCAAAGAAGAGAAGGTGTGCTGCAAACGTTTTGAAGGTGTTGTATTCAAAGAATGTCAAGCCGTGTACGGAGTATTATTTCCTTTTCAAAGGAGTTCCGTCGTCTGCCTACAATCTTTTCTGTAGATTGTCAGCCTCGTCAGCCGAGATGACGTTGCAGGACAGAGTTTAAGTCTTTTGTGGCTCAGTGGCTCAGTGGCTCTTAATAGTAAGGGAGGGTTCTAAAAGCGCTGTAGCTGCGAGGCGGAGGCTGACGGCGTTAGTGTGCGGCTTAGCCCGTGGAGCTTCTGCAAAGTGACGTGCGTTCTTGCCGTGAACACGGCGTATGGCGTACTCCGTACTACTGTGATCTATGCCAAATCAAATACGAACGTACTTCCAAATCATAAAGGCAAAAGCCATATGCAGAATCTTACTTAGTTGGATAATAAAAGCAAGTCAATATTGATGAAACACGATTGATGCCTAACGAGATCAACGTTCGTACTCTGGTAGCTGACTCCGTATCTTGGCTTGATCTGTGGTCTGTGGAATACATGTGACAACGCAGCCAAACACGGGACAGTCAAGAAAATATACAAGCAGTGGTGCACAGAGCAGTGAGTACTTGTTGCTTGCGCAAAGAGCTGAAGCTTCATTATTTCCAAAGCGCAGTTACGGAGTACATAACGTTAGGTTGGCCATGTCACGTGATAGCCAAACCCACCCGGATAAAAATGGGCCACTTTAGCCTGCCCCAGAGAACACGCTCGCGCTCACGGCGGCACGCGTTCGAGCCCCGCCCTGTGCAATTTTTTAGAGAGCTCCATACCTTTTTTACGTTTTTTTACCTTTTTGCCGGTTTTTGGAGCTTCAATATCCACACCTCATCGGCACCCACCACGATATATCAAATCGAGTACGGAGTACAACGTACCGCTCTATCAATACCAGTATCACTGAAAATCATTTCTTATCTTTCCACAGTCCACCCCAGCATGCGGACACAGTACAGCCATGGCAAAAGGACTCGACGAGCTGATTGACTGGCTCGTTGCCGAGACGGCCTATTGCGGCGAGACGGGTGAGTTGATGTTGACGGCGACTTTTGTGGCTTTTGTTTTATATTGGACACTGCTGACGATGACAGGCTTCCGGGTGGCAGACTTTGTGACGGCCGTGAGCCGGTTCAATAGCCGGGCCCAGCCAAAGACTGAAGTCGTGGAGGAGGACGCAAATATCATCAACACTGTCACCAATGACAACAACAGCAACAATGCGCCAGGGATGCCAACACCAGCCGCGGACGTGTTTGTCGACATGCCGCTGGCCCGCAAGGCGTGGGAGTGGCTGGTCGAACGGCCAGAGATCCTGGTGGGCCGCAACGGCGACCGGAGCAGTCTGACGCTGGACGAAGCGCTCGCACTGCCAGAGCCGCAGCCACCAGTGCCTGTCGATCCTGCCATCGACGACGTCGAGGACCAGAAGATTAGCATTACCGCCGCCACGTCGGCGTCGTCAACACCAGCAGGCACTCCAAAAGGAACATCAAAAGGTACACCGGCGGGGACACCATTCAAAGACGGCACCGGACGCCGCAAGGATCGACGACCCCCCAAAAGCATGGCCGCCATCGCTGCCGAAGCTGCCGCCGCTGCTGCAAACGAAGACGCGACCACCCGCCCGCGCCTCTACGCCACCGAACGAACCATTTGGTACACACTTACAAACCACGACGTCGACTACAAGAAGATCCCCATGCTCGAGTGGCAGTGCCTGCAGGGCATTGCGTCGGCGCGCACCCGCGGCATCTTGCAGGCCGATCTGCGCGAACTCGTCGGCCAGGACAAGCGATCCGTGCCTAAGCGCACAGACTTCTTGGCCGCCAAGGGCTACGCGGTCAAACGCACCACCATTGCCCGCGGCTATCGCACCAGCATGCTGTGGCTGGCCGAGTTTGCGCCCATTGAGCTCGATGCCGATCCGACGTCGACGTCCACAGCCGAGGCGGCCGACACCAACCTGGCGCCCCTGTCGTCCAAGGAACTCGCCAAAAGCGGTATTGACTTGTCCCCCGAGTTTTTGAGGAAAGACCTGGCGCCCGTGCCCTGGCGCAACCGCTGGCTCGGCGAGGCTCTGGATTTCGACTCGTTTGGCCAGACGATCCTGGCCGTGATCAAGGCCTGGGGCGTCATCCGGGTCGTCGACCTCAAAGTGAAGCTCGGTATTGTCGGCATGCGCTGGCAGATGCGTACGCTGGCCCGCGCCTCGCGCGAGTTTGTCGCCTCGGGCATTCTAAAGTATGTCGCGGCCATGCGCGCCGACGAGCGCCAGCTGTTCAAGGACTGCATCAAGTACGAGCGCGACCCGACGCCCGGAGAATGGGCCGTCTACCTGGCCGCGGGCCGCCGCCGCGCCCCATTGACGGAATTGCGTGCAAAGCGTAAGAAGGAGCAGGACAGACTGTCATATGGCGCTGGCGACAACCAGAGTGAGGCTGGTCTCCTCGAAGAGGAGGATGAAGACGAGTTGACCGGTGTTGGTGTTGGTGTTGGTGTTGGCGTTGGCGGCAGCCTTCTCGGCAGCAACGTCGTTGCCCTCTCCGAACCCGCTTGGGCTCTGGACGTGCCCCTGGCCAACCTTGTCTTTGACACCGTCGACCGCGCCGGCATCGACGGCATCACCTCGCCCGAAATCTGTCGCGCCACTCTGGGCCCGTCCTTTTCGCGCTACATCTTTTCGTTGGTGACAGCCATGTCCCGCCCAGGCAACCAGCCCGACCACCTCATCAAGTTCCAGCTGCACTGCGAGCCCTCGCGCGTCGGCAAGAACAAAGCCTATCTGTTCCGCACGCTCGAAAATGCCAAACTGGCCCAACGCATCGCCAACGGCGAGTCTGTGGATGACGTCGAAAAGGAAGCCGCTGCGGCCGCGGCCGCCACTGCAGCAAATGCCAATGCCGAAGCCGAAAAACTCTGGGAGCTGCACACGGCCGGCAAACTGTCCCAGTTGCCTTTCGAAGAGGTGCGCCGTCTCTACGGGTTCGCACCTCTGCCGCCGCCCATGACGGCCGAAGAACTGGCCGAGCAGGAGGCCAAGTTTTCTGCTCCCTACGTCCGCAAGAAGTCGGGGCGGACGGGACGGCCTCGAAAGCATCCGCTCAACGAGACAGCGGGTGACGGAGATGGCACGCCCGGAGGCACGCCGCAGCCAAAGAGGCGCGGACGGCCGCCCAAAATCAGAGAGGCGGAGGCTGAGGCCGAAGCTGAAGTGGTCGACACGGAAATGGTCGACGCGGATACTAAAGGCAATGCTGATAATGGCGAGGACGACGTCGAACAAGTTCCCGAGCCTGTGACGCCAAAGAGGCGCGGCCGGCCACCCAAGGCCAGGGCGGGTGAGGACGAGACAGTCAACGCCCCTGAACCCAAGCCATCACCACCGAAACGCGGCCGAGGTCGACCACCCAAGAAGGGATTTCGAAGAGGACCAGTCGATGGGGTAGAAGACGCCGAGGGTACGGGTACCGATGGTGCCGACGACACCCAAAAGGTCGACGCTGAAGACGAAGGTGCAGAGCCCAAGCCGCCTGTCCGTCTGGCCGAGCCCAACGCGTTGGATCCATGGACAAGAGAGAAGCGCGGCAGACGGAGACGGTCGATTGTGGTCGTTTTCCATTTCAAGCAGCTGCGCGACCGCAAGTTCCTCAAGAACCAGCAAGGCTACAAGGAAGGCGCGATCCGGATCGAGCGAGAGGAAAGCGAAGAAGAGGAAGACGAGGAAGGAGAGGTCGACGTTGAGGACCAGGTGGAAGCTGCCGAAAGCGGAAGGCCCGACCAGGAGGACAACGACCAAGAAGAGAACGACCCGGCCAACAACGAGGACGACCAAAACAAGCAACTGCAACCCGCGCTTTCCCTCGCAGACATTGAGTCTCTCGCCGTTGGCCTGGAGCCTGTTGCCTGCCAATACAATGGTAAACACGGCCACCTCAGCCTCGATATTGACAACAGGACCGTCTCCTTCACCTTTGCCGTTCCTCGTCGTGGACGCCGTCCAGCACATCCCAGAGAGCCCATTACCATTACAACAGACAATTTGGCTGCCGACCCTGTTATCCGCAGTGCAGCGGACGGTGATGGTCAGACATTTGTTTTGGAAGCAAAAGAAAACAGTGAGAACACACTTGAAAATACCGAATACCGAACACCCCAAGAAAAACCATCAGAGACTACCGAGCCCTTTATCTTTGTTTTGGACGACGACAACGGGAACAACGAGGACCACAGCAAGAAAGCCACAACCCTCTGTGACATTCTGGTTGCCCTTCGCACTCCAAGCCAGCCACCTCAAGAAGACGACAACGCCGCAGACACCGCTGCACCAGTCCGCAAGGGTGGCCGTCAGCCCAGCGCAAAGAACAAGAAACAGCCCAGCAAACCAGGCAATCCCGTCGAGGCCGGCCCCAACAAGTTTGTCTGCGAGACGTGCAACGGCGTCTGGAAGAACTTGCTCGGTCTGCAGTACCACCAGACCAAAGCCAGGACGGCCTGCAACCCCAACTACGTGCCCACCTCGACCGCCGACAAGGTAGCAAAGAAGAAGCAGGAGCGCGAAGAACGCGAAAAGGAAAGACGGCAAGCAGAGCAAAAAGACAAAGACAACGACAACCAAGCCCAACCCGGAAAAGGGGGCCGCATTGTCCGAGGTCGTGCCCTCCGTGAACGCAAGCAACCCGTTGGCGCCTTTAGAGAGACGTCGCCTATTTCACAAGCTTCGACCCGCTCGCACTCGCCTGCACCCTCTGTCGCCTCAGACTCATCAATCGCCTCTATGGCGACAAAGATGGAAGGCCGCCACAAGGCCGCAAAAGTACACGGCAACCGTCGCCGGCCGTACCGTCTGCAAGAGTCCAACAGCAGCGGCGGGGACGAAGAGGACCGTCCACGCGGCATTGCGGGTGCAAAACTGGCCTGGTCAGATGTGCGAGATGACTCGCCCGAGGACGCCCATATGAGTGACGGTCCCTCGAAACCCTCGAAAGAATCCAACGGCCATCACTACCCTTCGGCCAACAGTATTGTGCCTTACTCTTTGGATATCGGCCTTGATTCTTCTGCGGCTGCCGTCAGTTTGGAAGACCTTCATGATCTCGCTCGCCTCGCGGATGATACGACGCCTTCTTCTCCTAATGCGAATGATGCCGCTCGCGCCGCTTCTACAATCCTCGGGTCGGTTAAGGAAATAGCCGACGATGCAATGTTGGGCCAGCGCGATGACCCAACCGATAAGTCAGGACCGGACGCTTTCGAGATGCCGCCTCTGCCCAAGAACGGCACGAAGCTGACTCCGTCTTCGTTGCGCTCCTACATCGTCATGGAGATTATCCAGTTTCTTCTTAACAGGCACAGCGATATCTTCCCCAGCGATCGCTCGCTTTGGTACGCTGTGTTCCATGTCTACACACGCAAGTTCCCTGGCGAGGAACCGCCGTCACTCACCGTCACCAAAGCGGCCGTCAAGAAGCTCGAAATGGCCAAGGAGGTTGAGGAGCACACGTTTGGATTCCGAGACCCAAGAGGCCAATTTATCTACTGCCGGCTCCTGGCGCGCCCGGGAACGAATCTGGCCACTTCGGTCATGGCTGATGAGTTCAAATCGAACATCCGAGAGACGTACCCGCAGCCATTTGTGCCGAAAGAGTATAAGCCCACGGTCAAGGACCAGGCGGTCCTGAATCTTCTTGACAAGCACACTGGGCGGAACTCGCGAGGACGGCGGCCGCTGCAGCCTGAGATTGAGGTTCTTAATGCTCCCTTTTACGAACAACCGCAAGCTGCCCGGCCGACCTCGAATGCGGTCCTCGTTATGGGCTACGGCGACGACGAGGACGGTGAAGATGGTGGTCATCGCAATGGTGATGGCAACGGCAGCGGCGAGTTGTCGTCCCAAAACCAGCATCAGCACCAACACCAGCACCAGCACCAGCAGGGACAGGGAACGCCGGGCCGCAAGCGCAAGTCGGCGCTCACTGCTGGCGACATTATTGGCAGTGGTGGCTGTGGCACCACGTCGGCTGAGAAGACCCCCAAGCGGCGCAGAACGACAAAATATGCTGGCCCCTCTACCGAGAACAGTCTGCTCAAAGCCTTGGGCGGCAACCAGCAGGGCAGCAAAGGGCTCGAGGACGATGACAACGAAGCGGATATCGACCCGGCGCTGCGCACAGTCAAGGTCATGCCTCAAGCCAAAGCCAGCAGCGCCAGCATTTCTACTAGTGGCAACACTGGCAACACGGGCAACACGGGCAGCCCGGCTTACAGTGGCAACCCTGGCCTCGACAGTCTTCCCGCGTCCTTCTTCTCGTCTGAAGACGGCGTCTACTGGAATAAGAGCAAGACGAGACCGACTTATGTCAGAGAAAAGGGCTCGGATGAGTACACGACGTTCCTCCACTTCCTCCCGCCTAACACGCAACTGGAAGATGGCCAGGGCGACGGAAAGGACACGCTTGACTATGCCTCGGTCGGCAAGCACATGGCCAACGGCCCAGCATCCAAGCTTCCCCAGCCACGCGCGTACAAGTTGGTCAACAAGACGCATGTTCTCTATGATCTGCGCAAGAAGTCGCCCGGAGCATGGCCAGTCTTGACAGAGACCAGCTTTGAGCGGCAGAGCGATGCCAGCTTCACGATGGACGGATTCATGCCGACCAGGAAAGCCCTGGTGCGTGCCAACCTGCCACAGTCCGCCGACGAGTGTGCCTCGCTCCTGCGTGCAAACCACAAGCTGTCCGAGTTCGACGACACGCCCGAGGGAAGGATTAACCGCGACCTCGAGCACTGTCGGAGCTGGGAGATGTCCCAAGATGGTGCCGATCTTCTGCGCAACCCCAGCGTCGCGCCTCGTTTTGTGTTCCTCAACCTGGCCTTCCCCGGCGAGCACCTGACAGCTGAAGACGTCGAGGCCCAAGCAGCAGGTAAAGACAAGGCCGACCAGTTTGCTCACCCGCCCCTGCGATGGGTGCCCAAGAACCTGTACACGGTCAACACGATCCCGTACGGCCTTTTGGATGGCGGCGAGGACGCGCCCATGGGCACCCTGGCGCCGAACACAACGCCATCGCAGCGCAAGAAGTGGGCTAGAAGCTCGAGCGAGCTGGCGGCCCTGCGTGAGAAGCAGGCCCAGCAGGCCAAGTACGGCATGAGCTCCCGCCGCGAGCTGACTGGCTACCCGCAGAAGCCGGCCGACTACATCCAGCACCTGTCTGCGGCAGCATCGGCGGCGGCCGGCGGTATGGACTGGACGGCCAACGACACGCTGGTGGCTGCCTTTATTGTGGTGCGGACACTGTTGGGCGGTCTGGGCCAGACGATTGACTGGGGTCTCATGATGCGGCTGTTCCCCGACAAGCGGCTGTCGGCGCTGCGCATTTTCTGGAAGAATACGCGCAAAGAGCGGCAGGCACACATTGACAAGTTTACCGAGCGGTTCCAGCAGGCATTCATCGAGGCTTATGAGCAGCAGACCATCCCTCCGCTCGACTACGAGAACGTTTTGGCCTACAACTGGGGCTGGCTTGTGGGCTGGGCCCTGCGTCTCATGCGTCACGATGCGAATGCTCTGCCAGCGACACGCGAGGACCTCGACAAGAGCCACACACTCGTGGATCTGCCCCAGCCGCGCACAGGGGGCTGGCGCGAAGAGTTCTTCCACGTCACGCGCTCGGTCTGGAACCGGCTGCACGACACGGCGTCCGAGCCGGCCGCGATGGCGATTGACAAGCTGGCTCCCATTACGCCCAGCGAAGCCGCGGCCGAGGGTGCAGGCGCCGTCGACAAGCTGCGGTATATGGTGGCTCGCTCGTGGATCCGCGCGCTGTGTGGCACGCCCCATGCGCGGTACCAGCCCTCGCAGATTAAGAGAAAGCTGCTGACGCTGGGCACTCTGGGGGCCCGAATCGGGAGCAAGGGCGGCATCGGCGACGGTAGTGGAGGCACGCTCGACGAGGCCGCCACCAACGCGCTGCTCCAGACGGTCATCAACAACCTGACGGCGGACCGCATTCTGCGGCGCACCAAGTCGCTGATTGCCCTCGGCGGCCGCATGTACACGCTGACCGAGGCGTACGAGAGCACGCTGGAAAAGAGCGCGATGGAGGAAAAGTACCGTCAAGCGTTTGCGTTCAAGACTGAGCTGGACGCGTGCTTCCGTGGCCAACGCGGCAATGTCCGAGCCTACGAGATCCCTGTCGATACCAACGACGACGGCATGGTCATGGCGCTCATGAACCTGCAGGCACACGGCCGCGTGGTCGTGGAGGCCATTGATGCGCCGAGCATTCCCTTTGGCTTTGAACCGGGCAACTACGAGTCACGCAAGTTCCCCAAGCACTACCAGCGGTTCCACACGCGGATTGTGCCCACGGACAAGTACGTGTACAATGACGATGCGGAACTGTCCAACATGCTGCTGCATGTGGCTGGGTCGGTAGCGGCCGATGGCTTTGTTGATCCTGATGAGACGGTCGACGGGGCTCAGGCTCTGGCTCCGCCGCCGCGAGTGGGCGCTGAAGAAGAGATGCCCATCTGGCGCGACTTTTTCGGCGTGCTGGACCGGACCTGGTTTGCCAAGCTGGCCGGTGCTGTTGTGTTCTTGCTGGCGACGCGCGGCGCGATGCCGACCTGGCAGACGGCAGCACACCTGCGGCCCATCATTGAGCCGTTTGAGGTGCAGATGATTATGGACTGGGGCGTGGATGCCGGCATTCTCGACGGAGCTAGCCGTGTAAATGAGGAGGCAGAAGACATGGTCGGCAACCCACCAGACAGCCGGGCCGTGTCGGAGTGGTGGTGGCTCCTGATGGGGCAGGTGTATGTCGCGTCGGATGTCAAGGTGGATGTGCCCAACGACGCGGACAATGCCGACAACGCCGACATGATTGTCCATCCGGCGACGACTGGCGGCGATCGGATGGAGGGACTGCTGCTCCCCGACATTGAGGAAGAGGCCCAAGATGCCCAGGAAGGCGGAGAGGGTGAGAGGGGTGGGGGCGAGGTGGTGAGAGTGGACGAGGAAGCCGACTCGCTCGAAGAGGAGTTTTGATATGGGTTTTTGTGTTGGTGTTTGTATTATTGGGGTTATTGGCGTCGTTGGTTTTGCTTTCGTGTTGGTCTTGGTATTGACCTCTGTTATTCTGGCTTTATACCTGCATTGCTATGGGAGTTTGGGTGGTCTGTCTCTTTACGGCCTCTTTACTTGATCGGTTTTGTTTTAGTACTTGTCATATCTCTTTTGTTTCGTCTGTATTATTTTGGGGGCAACATTGATACCCAACAAAGGACAACACAGCAGCACACAGCAGCATACAACAGCATTACGATATGCACAGGAACGCTGGAAACAACGGAAACAACGGAAACACAGAGAAAAAGTACGAGTACAATAGGTACAACTAAACAGAGTTTCAACTGAATCAAACGAGTCATCATTTTATATTCTGTTCCCCCGTTGCAAAGATCCGAGAGCTATGGTCGAAGCTATGGTCGAAAATGGTATAAAAGAGCAGAAAGCGAAATCAAGAGGTAAAGTGAGAACCGAAACCGCAATGCCTGAAACAAAAACAAACCCAAACTCCCTTCTTTGCAATCATTGTGAGCACCGTAAATACAGACTTACAGGCCTTCTTCGTCGGCTCAGCCAAAGAGCAACCGCAAGAGCATCGCGCCCAGCACAACGCTCAACACGACAATCGTCCGGTCCACCCACACTGGCACAGCCTCGTCCGAGTGCGGGCGTGCGGCCCGTGCCTGCTGCCGGAGCTGGCCCTGCTGCTGTTGTCTGTGCGGTGCTACCGGAGTTGCCGGCCCTGTATCTGCCGTCAAAGCATTTCCTCTCGCTGCTGCCCGGCCGGCTGCAATCGTCAGTGGCGGCGCAGGTGCTGGGCTAGGCGTGACCGCTGCAGGTACGGGTTGTGCTTGTGCTTGTGCTCCAGAAAGACCAGAAAGAGGGACGGTCGGCGTCGGAAGAGGAACGGCGTGTGCTGGAGCAGCTGCCGCGGGAGGAGGAGGAGGAGGAGGTGGTGATGGAAGTTGGCCCTCGAGGGGTGTTGTAGGAGTGGGCGATGTCGTTGTCGTGGCGGGTGTGCTGTTGCTCGGTCCTGCCGTCTGTGGCGTCGGCAATTCGTCCCGGAACACCAGTTTGAGCTCGGCGGGCACTGTGTCTTCTTCCTTCTTCTGTTGTCCTTGTCCACCCGCCGCCGCCTCCTCGGCTGCACTCTCTGCCAAAATGGCCGCATTCGTCCGTCCGCCACAGCCCGTACACACAAACGCAGCCGACTCACCAGCCAGCCGCCGCCGCACCGCATCCGACGCGTCCACCCCGCCCACCTGGCCCTTGGGGTCCGTCTCCATAAACGACCGCAGCGCCACCAGCGCCGTCCGCAATCCCCATGCCGGCTGCCACGTCTCCTCGTGGTGCCCGCTAATCGACAAACAAATCTCCCGGTTCGCCTCGAAACGGCCCGACGGCGTCACAAACCGGAACGAGGGCGGCCGCAGCGGGTATGTCGGCGGCAGCACGATGCGGCCGTGGTAGATGCCGTCGGCATAGGCCGAGTTGGGCGGGCCCCGGAGGGTAAAGTGCCATTCAAACAGGTCGGTTTCGAGCGGGGCGGCGGCGAGGTCGGCAGACGGCGAAGCAGCGAGTTCCTGGGCCTCGCGGACTAGCAGCAGTTAGCAGACAGCACGGAGTACGGAGTTTTTGCTTGAGGAAGATTTCAAGAGTTCAAGAGCGCAGGAGAGGACTCACGAATTCGCCGGATGGTGGGCGACTTGGCATTGCGCCGTGACGTGGCCATGATTGGATGCGGTATTGTGGAGGATGTCGATTCAATGGATAAGCTGTTTGATGGGAAAGCCGAGAAGAGGATGCTGAGGAAGAGGGGCGGATGTTGAAGATAAAATGCTTTGCCAGGAGTGCAGAGTTCAGGCACGACGTATCAAAGTACGGAGTAATTAATACTTGGTAAACGGACAACTTAAAGGCGAGGCTGGCCTTTTGTGGAGGATGGGAAGTAGCGACCGCCTCCGTCAGTGCTGACGTGATAAGGCGTCGGTGGTGGAGCACGTCGCACTAGTGGTACAGTGCATTTAGCGTCTCCGCCACTTTCGAAGAAGCTACCTGTCTTTTTTGTCTTTTTCTTCTCGTCCTTTTGTCTTCGTGTTCATACAAAATGTAAACGGGCGGAAAGCACAACACGGCAAACAGAAACGATAGAATAAACAGAGCGATCTTTATCCAGAATACGACGTAGAGAGGCCCGGGCATTCAGTTGTTGCCGGCCGATACAAGCAAAGTACTGTGTACATAGTATTACTATGAGACTGTACATACAGCTAAAAGGCACAGTTTCCCCACAGTGGACTTGACAAGCGCAATCTGGAGCCTTCACCATATCACATCAACAAGGACCATTGCATCGTCGACATTGGGATATTTTATTGGATTTCAACTCATTACACTCTCACATCTTGTTGTCGGCCACGTCAGCTGGCTCATACGGCCTCTACCATGGAGTCGCCAAGTACCCTCACACCTCATAACTGCCAAGTGGCAACAGCTGGCAAGCTGGCCGACGGTCGAGTGATTGTTGACTTACACGGAAGGCGCCCCTGGTGAAGCTCTCGATCGTTCCTTCCCCTTGCGTCCGTTGTCAACACAGCAGACGGTCACCTCTTTCCGTTTTCTGTCTACTTGCCTTGCTCTCGTCTCAGTCTGACTTTGTTCTCACTTTTCGTCTTTTCTCTTTTCTCTTCCCTCCTCTCCTCTTCTCTCTCCTCCTCGCACAACTCACTACGCAACAACAAACAACAACACGCTCTTGCGTTGTCTTCACACACCACCACCCGACACCACCCGACACCACCATGTATCGAAGCAGAGCCAAGGCCAGGGCCCCGGCCCAGGAAAAGGAGCCCCTCTTCCAGTGCTTCGAGTGTGCCGACGGCGTCCAGATTTTCGGCACCGAAGAAGCCCTCATCACGCACAAATGGGACATGATCCGCGCCTCCAAGCGCAAATCCCACATGAGCTGCCATGTCTGCAAGCTCGACCACCGCACCTTTGAGGGCCTGGTCCGGCACTACCAGCTCAACCACCCGGTCAAGCAGCAGCTCGAGTGCCCCGGCTGCCAGACGCAGTTTACCCGTCTGCACTCGCTCATGTACCATCTGGACAATGACGAGTGCACCCATATCCGGGCTGAGCGTGTCAAGGAGAGCCGCGCGCTGCAAGTGCAGGCCACCAACCTGTTTGCCAGTGCGGCCGCCCAGGCGGCGCTCGAAGGTGGCGGTGGCTCCGTCCGCGACGACGGCGGGTTCAATGTGAATCCTGAGCCTGTGCCTGTGGCGGCCATTCCGGCCATTCCGGGCGTTGCCGCAAGCACGACTGGCGACGGTGTCGGTATTGGCGCTGGCGTTGGCGAGTGTATTGCCGTCGCGCCCGACGCCGCCATCAGCCGCCAGACCCAGCTCGGCATCTTCAATCATAGCGGCGTCACAGTTGGCGACTTTGGCAGCTTCATCAACATCCAGCCGGACGTCGCCGCGGCCGTGGCTGCCGAGTCCAAGCTCGAGCATATGCGCACGACGACGGCGAGCGGCATCCGCGGCAACCTGGTGGACCGCGCCAAGAACGACGGCAATGCCGTCCCGCCGACGTCCATGGAAGCGTCCAAGGCGCTGCTCCTCAGGCGGCAGCGCCAGATGGGCGTGGGTGGTGTTGTGGACCCAAGCAGAGGAAACGGTATGAATGGCAAGGGAAAAGGCAAAGGAAAAGAGAAAGAGAAAGAGAAGGAGGTTGAGGACGACGACAACGACAACAACGACGATTTGGGTTTTGGCGCGGGCACGAACCTGCTCAACCACCGCCAGGCCGTCCAGAACTTCCGTCAGGGCGACTCCAAGGCGCCCGATCTGCTGACTGACGACAATCTGAACGCAGTCAGCCAGCGGTTCCAGGGACTCAACGTGTGGGCCGGTCAGGGCCAAGCTACGCCCATGGCCATTGCCACGGCCACCCCAGCCCTCGTGGCCGCGACTGCTCCTCCCGTCGCGCCTCCTGGATTGGGTGCTCGCCTGGCGAGACTGACCAGAGTTGCGGGCATCCCCGGCCTCGAGGAAGGCAGCCAGCCCGGTGAAGCCGCTGCGGCCGTGGCTGCTTGGAAGGCCTCATCCATGGCCGGACCGGGCGTGTACGGTGATGTGGGCGAAGACGGCACCACCGGCGGCTACGACGCCAACACCACCAACATCGGCGCCGCCGGCAACAGCCTCTACCGCATGGACGCCTCCCGGCCCCACCGCCCGGCCATCACCCTACACCACCCGGACCACCCCAACTTCAGTGTCTACACCTACCGCAACCCCATCAACCAGCGCTACAACTGCCCCCACCCCAGCTGCAAGAAAGTCGGCAAGATTTTCAAAACGTCGGGCGCCCTCATTGCCCACCTGCGGTCCGAGACGGCCCACTCCAAAGTCCGTGTCCAGTGCCCCTCGTGCTTTGATCTGTTTGAGACGGTCAACGCCCTCATGCAGCACTGCGAGTCCCAATCGAGCCGCTGCCAGTTCCGCGAGTCGGACGACTACATTCCCTTTCTCAATATTTTGAGTGCGGGCGTTGCCGAGATCCAGGGCCGCAATGTCGACATGACGCTGCAGTACAGTGTCCAGGAGGGTGCGGCGCCGATGCTGCTCATGGACGAAGAACACGACACTGTCTCGCAGGCGTACTCATATGAGTAGACTGTGTGCAGCAACAGCGGAACGGGCGCAGACGGAGAGGAGAAGAAAGACGTGTGCATACGGATAGAAAGTACAAGCGGGCAAGGCACAGGCTGGTGAAAATAACGACATGGACATGATGGAGGACGACGAGACACTGGATTTATGAGGACGTTTTGTCTTAAGGGAGAGAAAGATGGGAGGGAAAGATGGGAGACTGTTCCTGTTCTATGAACGGCATACTCCGTACTTTATACTGAGAGACCGAGTGGACATGCCCCAAGATAGTTCAAGATATCTGTTGCATGGAGGCTTTGCACTTTGAAATTAAATCAATTGAAATACCAAGCGGCCATAATGGAAATACGAATGAAATCTGCCCAGCCGACTGGTGTACTTTGGCCACACAGTCAACTGCTGGAACTTTTAAATGCCAACACGCACTGTTGTAGTATGTATTACTTCGTAATACTCCGTAGTTCAGGGGCGGACTTGTAGCAGGCGTCGCGTCTTACACAGTAGGCTTGCAGGCATGTGAGGATAGCCCCACTATAGCACCACCTGACCAATCATGTGCCTCCTTTCCCAAGAGGCTGGGGCGTCGCGGCTGTTTCATGGTGCTGCGTGTGTTGCTGGCCACTGCAGCAGTCCACTTCGGGCAAGCTCCTTGCCGTCCGCTTTGGATCGCTCCTGCCTCGCCTGCGATTGCAATCACGGCCGCCCCTTCCACTTTCGTCGTACAACACGATCGAGCACGACCCCTCAATCACGACAACTGCCAAAGACTATAAGTCAATCTACGCGACAATACAACACACAATCTAATCAACGACGACAAGCGACAAGCACAGCACAACCTCCCTCTCTTCTACCCGAGCCCATGCTCCCGCGCCGCCATGGCCAATCGGTACGGCGGCAGCTATCGCAACGGTAACGGCTACGGCAACTTTGGTCCGCCGCCGCCGCCGCCGCAGCTGTCTCAACAACAACCGCAGATACCTCAACTGAGCTCTTCTCCCTCGCGACAGCCTCCACCCTCACAGAAGCGGCTGGCACCACAGCAACAAGACGAGTACGACCCGTACGGTGACGGGTACAGCAGCAGCAATGGCGGTGGGGGTGGAGGCGGTGGAGGAGGACAAGGAGGGGGGGGACAAGGAGGAGGAGGATACATGAGCTCGTCATCTCGTGGTGGTGGTGGTGACCGTGACCGTCGTCCACCTCCACGAATGGGCCCCGGTGGTGGTGGTGGAGGAGGAGGAGGAGGAGGAGGACGCCAGATGTACCAACAGGCCGACAGTGAAGACGAGCCCTACGACCAGTACGACGGACGCGGTCCACTGCCGCCGTCACAGCGCCGCCCGCGACAGCAACCCTCTCAGCAGAGCCTGCAGCCGCAGCAGCAGTACGGACGTGATCGGGGAGGCAGTGATCGGAGCGGTGACCGTGGAGATCGTGGCGGCGGCGACCGCGGCTATGGCTCATCCCAGCCCGAACGCCGCCAGATTGGCCAGGACGCTCTGGACCGCATCCGCACCGAATGGCCCGCCATGTGCCAGACCGACTGCGTGCCTGTCCAGATGGCCCTGCAGTTGCTGGACGGCAGCTCTGTTGGCCGTGCCCACGAGTACCGCGCCTTCCAGCGCACCCACCAGTACCTCCAAGACTCCTTGAAGGGCATTGTGCACGACTACCACCAGGGCTTCAACAGCTCCATTGGTACCTTCCACAAGATCCAAAGCAGCATCCAGGCCTCCCAAAAGAAGGTTCGCGTGCTCAAGGAGGGGCTCGCCGCGTCCAAGACCAGTTTGTGCAAGACCGACCCGGAACTCTCCAAACTCTACACGGCATCGCAGCAGTACGACGATTTGCTACAGACACTCACGGACCTAGACGAACTGCGCCAGGTGCCCGAGCGGCTCGAGGCGCGCATTTCCGAGAAGCGGTTTTTGACGGCCGTCGACGTCCTTCAAAACGCTTTGCGCAAGCTCCGCAAACCCGAGCTCGACGGCATCGGCGCGCTGTCTGACCTCCGCAGCTACCTCGCCAACCAAGAGACGGCCCTCATGGACATTTTGGTCGAAGAACTCCACGAACACCTCTATCTCAAGTCGCCCTACTGCCAGGAGCGCTGGCAGACGCTGGCCAAGCACCAGGGTGCGGGCAGCGCTTCGTCTGGAAGCACCAGCAGCAACACGGCAAGCGGCGGCGCGGGTGTATCTGTATTGGGCGCCGCCATGGGCGTGACTACCTCGGCTTCGGACACACCCGCCAACTTTGTGCCCTTCTTTGCCCTGCTCGACAGCATGGACGTCGAGCATGCCGTACAAGAAGACCCGGCGCGCAACCCCGAAGGCGACACGTTTTACTACATCACCCTCGTCGTCGAGTCGCTCAACAAGCTCGGTCGGCTTGAAGCGGCTGTCGACCAGCTCAAGAACCGCCTGCCCGTCGAGCTGTTTTCCGTTGTCCACGAGACGGTCAACGAGATCGACCAGAAACATCCGAGCTCTTTGCGCGGCGGCAGCGGCAACGGCAGCGGCAGCGGGACTGGCTCCTACCTTGCGCGCGGTGGTGGCGGGGCAGGCGGCGGCTCCGGAGGCAGTGGCGACGCTAGCAACGCCAGCGGTTCCGGCAGTGCAGGCTCAGGTGCAGGCGGCTCTTCGTCCTCGTCTGCCGCCGCATCCGGCGCTGCCGCTGCAGCCAGTGCCGGTCTCCACATCTACGGCAGCCGCGAGACACAAATGCGCGCCGACGTCATCTACGATTTGCTGTGGACGCTATACGGCAAGTTCGAGGCCATTGCCGAAGGCCACCGCATCTTCCACGAGTACATCAAGGCCCTTATTCGCCGCGAAGGTGCGGGCAACAACAGCGCTCTGCTGGGCAGCTTCAAAGAGCTCTGGAACCTGTACCAGAACGAGATCCGGTCTCTCCTCCACAACTATGTTACGACCGATGCCGATCTCTACCGCAGTGGCGGCCATGGCGGCGGCGACCGAAGCAGCTTGCTGTTGAACGGCGGCGGCCTGGGCCGCAATGGCTCGCTCGGCGCCGGCAGCAGCCGCGAAAACATTTTCAAGTTTAACGAGGCCGACGCCAAGTCGCTCGAGATGGCTACCGAGTACGAGGCCCTGGACGGCATCATTCGTGCAGCCGTGCCCGGTCTGACGAGCAACAACGGTGCAGGTGGCGCTGGTGGCAACTCGGGCGCCAACCGTGGCGGACGCAAGGGCGGCGACAAAAAGGGCGGCCGCAAGAGCTACGGTGCGGCTGGCAGTCTCGATCCCATGGCCCACGCCGGCGGTGCTGGTGGTGGCGGTGATTTCCACAAGTCGCTAGTTGAGCCCAGTGTCTTCAACATGAGTCTGTTGCTGCCGCCCACCCTCGTGTTCCTACAGCGCCTGCGTGGCATCGTGCCTCCCGGGTCCGATCTCGCTGCCAGCACGCTGACGTCCTTCCTTGATAACTTCTTGGTCAATGTCTTCCAGCCCCAGCTTGACGAGACGCTGGGCAAGCTGAGCGATGCCGTCTTTGGCGAGGCCGACGCCTTCCAGATCGACCCCCAATGGAGCCAAGTGGCCCGCCGGCCCGTGTTCAAGGGCACCACCGCCTTCTTTTCCGTGGTTATTGCCTTCTGCCGCATGCTCGGCACCATCCCCCACGACCAGGCGCTCAGCGCGCTTATTATCACGCAAATGATGCGCTACTATGATCGGTGCTTCAGCTGGTACAAGGCGCTCGTCACCAAGACGCAGGTTGATAGCAGTAGCAGTGGTGGCGCCAACGATGCCTCGGCCAACGCGTCCAGCCCCACCGGCAGCGATGCCGACACTCAACGTCTACGTGTGTCCGCCGCGCTGGCACTTGAAGGCGGCGACGTCGCCAATACTGTGCGCGCTCTCTGGGCTGTCGACGAAGAGCTGGCCGACGCCGTCGATGCCGGTGCCTCGTCCACGGCCACCACCTCGGCCGTCGACGACCAGGTTGTCCTGACGCACAAGAAGACGGCGCTCCTGCAACGCGAGGTCGAGCAGCTGCTGGCCCGCTGCAGCGGCAAGAGCCAGCGCCTGGGCATGAGCGATGTCATCTCGGACCGCGACGCCATTACGTCGCTGTGTCTGTTGTACACGAGCATGAAGTGGCTGGCCGTCAAGATTGGCGGTCTGCGGCACATTGCACGGCCCGATGGGGATGTGGCGGGGTCTGGTCGCACCGCAAACAACTTGGGCGCCGGCGCGAGCGGAACCTCGGGCTCCGGCTCTGGCGCCCTGTCGAAACCCGACAAGCGCCGGTGGACGCTGCTCAACACGGAGTCGGGCAAAGCATTAGCCGATGCCGGCCCTGTCTACCTGCCCATGACCCAAGAATCTGTCCAGTATGTTTCCATCCTCTCCCCACACCCCACCAATATGATCTCGTTTGCGTACTAACTTTTCCAGATCCTTTGACAGCATCGTGTCTTCGTACGAGGAGTTAGCATCCACGTCACTGCTCACCCTTCACCTCGAGGTCCGGTGCCGCATCGCCTACGCCCTCGGTGTCGCCCTGTCGCCCGAGGCCACGGCGCCGTACCTGCTCGACCAGGACGTCAACGAACCCGACCCCCAGATCCTGTCGCTCAACGGCGAGCTCATCGCCTACGACGAGACCGTTGTCCGCTGCCTGGTGCGCGACCGTGAAGTCGATTTTGTCCGCCAGGGTCTCGGCCGGCTTGTCAATGCCTATCTGGTGGGCAACGCCAAGATGGTCACGCCCATGAACAGCCGCGGCTGCGGGCGCATGCAGCTCAACATTCTGGTCCTCCAACAGAACCTCAAGAACATTGAGGACGGTGTTGACCTCGCCCGTGCGGCCAACTACTATGCACTGTTCGACAAGGGCCCCGACGCCATTGTTGCCAAAGCCAAGGAGTGCAAAGAGCGCCAAGAGGCCGAGGCCGCAAGCGCCGATACGAGCGCCGACGGCGAGGCGGCCAATAGCAACGACACGTTTACATACGACGAGCTGAAAGAACTGATTGAGCTCTTCTACTCGGAGCAGCTGGCGAACCCGGAGCGGGGCATTGAGAATGCGGCGCGCCGGCAGATGGGCGAGAAGCTGATGGAGCTGGGCGAGCACCTGTGGCAGATGTAAACGAAGTCGTCCGGAGCACCGACGTAGTGGTACAATTGTGTTGTTTGGCTGTTGATATTGATGATGCTCGGTATATAGGCGATTGGCGAATTATGACTTTTTTTCGGTTCACAACACAGAAAAGCTGTACGGAGTAATACGCCGTATTGTGTATGCAGTACTCCGTACGCCGTATTGGATTTTGGGCTTTGAGCTTTGAGCTTTGGGCTTTGCTGTTGCCCGGCTCGTAGGGTGTCTTCTTTAAACTTTGTATGGGCTGGTCTGGCCAACCAACTCAAAACCTCGAAATAGATCTGGACTCGCGCAGAGCCCTCTTGCTGAGGAGTCGTTGCCCGATATGGGGTCATGTTCCATCAAAATACAGAGTACAGAGTACAGAGTAATAGCTGTTGGAAGTTTCGGTGCTGACTGTGGTGGACATACCGGCTGGCAGTGGTATGCAGTGATATCAAAAATAGACACAGAAACACCTGCACGTCTGTTCAAAAATGCAGCTTGAACGCATCTTGTGGGTCAGGTTTGATTGCAGCCGCGAAAATGATAGGGAGAGGACACTTGCACCGCTTGCAAGACGTGTTGGGGTGTGTGCAGCCCCGGTTTTCTGCTTGCTTTGTGGAGTAAGTATCAAGTTTTGTCACTGAATCTTTGCAAATGGAATCCTGGGACTGGCAAACAGACCTTTGCGTTTTGGTGATATGGAGACTCTTGTTGAAGAAGTGAGAGCTGAAGAGTGGTCGTGGTCGAGGTCGAGGTCGTTGAGACTTGTCAACACTTATTGTCCTTGCCTGCTCCTGACTCTCGGATCTCGGAATTTGTCAGGCTCGTGCCTTTTGCCTTGTCTGTTCTCTGTCCTTTGTCCTCTTCATTCTGCTTGTTGTTTCGCTGTCACGTTGTCTTGGCACAACGGGCGAGGCTCGCATTCCAAAGAAAGAAACGCGCAAAGAC
This sequence comes from Sporothrix euskadiensis, assembly GCA_019925375.1. Classification (NCBI taxonomy): domain Eukaryota; kingdom Fungi; phylum Ascomycota; class Sordariomycetes; order Ophiostomatales; family Ophiostomataceae; genus Sporothrix; species Sporothrix euskadiensis. The sequence goes on along the minus strand of JADHKQ010000019.1, from coordinate 425,037 downwards.
ACGCGAGACACGCCAAAACAGACAATTGCACAAAACAAGGGTCGCACCTCATCTCAAAGAGAGAGAGAGAGAAAATAAAATAGAAAAAAGAAGAAAAAAGGGGACCACCCCTGATGGACAAATTCGCACTCCCTTCTGAAAACGTGTTAAAAGACAGACCGCCTCTTCCTGGTCCTGGTCCCTTGTCCCTGTCGGTGTCCTTTGTCAGGTCCTCGCTTCTTTGCTTTGTCTGATTTGTGTTCTTGTCTGATCTTGTCTAGATTCAGTGGATCGAAATCGAGGACGGCGCGGTTCTAGCCCCTCGACCCAGCTTGTCAAAAGTACGCTGGCAGGCTGGCACGGCTGGTCTTCCCCGTCCCGGGTGCTGTGACAGGGAATTAAGGACTGGAAGAGGGGAGGCACATACAGAAATAAAAGGGATAAAATAAAGGGGAGGAGCGTAAAAAAAAGCAGAAAAAAGTGCCGATGTCCAGGGGTAGCGTCGACGGTGGTGCTTGTTAGTGCGGGCATGGTGCGGTGCTGTGGAGACAATCACAGGTGAAGATAAAGATTGTACAAAAGAAGGAAGAGCGGTGGGACAGGCTCAACTGGCGAGCGATTGAGGCAATACGGATGTCGCGTCCAGGAGAAGACGGCCATTGACGATGGGATTTGGAGAGAGTTGGAGAAATCGCGAGCGGGAAAGAGCACACTCGTCCCGAAAAAGGGGCAGGTCGTGGGGGGACTTTCTCGGTGCGTACCGCCATCGTGTCTCTCCTTCCTTTTTCTGAATGCCTCTCTTGCAGTACGGAGTGTTGGCCCTGCATTCTCATTCTTTCCTCTTCGGACACTTTTTTTCTTATCTGCACCTTCCAGTGCAACTCGCAGGCCGTTGACAACGTTGACAAGGAAGGCTCTTTTGCGGCTGCCAAAACAAGATTTTGCAACCAAGGGAAAGAGCGATGCCTCTTTAATACCACATAATATGACATATTCGTGCATATTCCACACATCAACGTATTAACCGTGCAGAAGAGTGGTGACGTTTTGTCGATTTTGTCCCGCGTCAGCATGCTCTCCTTCCCCTATTCTTTTACTCCTTCCCTGGGCTCTTGCCGTGATTGCTACGGAGTACACCATGTTAATTAAACGGGACGTTCCAGAAGCCTGCTGCTGGGAAAGAGCAGCCCCTCCCGTGCAACGTGGGCCGCAGCTTCCCAGACGAGCACAACTCTCGCCTACACACGTGCACGTTCCGTGCACGGAAGGAGCTCTCTCAGACACGCTCTCTCTTCCCATCAAAAAAGGCAACAGCTATCTTCCGATGTACATCACCATATCAAGGCTTACTTTGATGCTTCTGCGAAAGCACCGCAATCTTGTCTGTTCCAGATCCGCCTGCTTCCACCAACCCTGCACATCTCCATATCTCCATATCTCTATATCCCTCGCCAACGCCTCCAAAAACCCTAAGCCACCCATTCCACAAGGCCAGTCCGTCCCTTGCGCTACTTCTTGTCAATTAGACCCTTGGCCTTCTGTCCCTGTCTTGTGTCTTTTTTTTTTTTTTTTTTTTTTTGGTCTTTTGTCCCCATTAAAGCAACATTGCAAAAACGCTTCATGCCCGGCCGCGTCCGCTGGCTCGTCTTTTGAATGTCTTGTTTGTCTTGTCCGTCTTGGCTGCCTCTGAGGTCACAGCTGGTGTGTTGACAGCATCGAGCGTGTTGACTTTGCGTGGCTCCTTCCATTTCTATTGGCGGTTGTTCGCGGCCCCCCTCCACTAAGATCCTGAGAACGCGCGGCTACTTGCAGTTAGCTGCTGCCAAACTGGGCCAGCCCAGGCCTTTTTTACCTTTTTTGCCCCAGGAACTGCGATACTACTGTGTACACTGGAAACTGCGACCGACACTACCACATTGTCTGACGACAGAGGCCCGCGATAGAGTACAAAGACCACAAACGGCAGCTGTGCGAATAGAGTAGCTCGACTGGAAAGAGCGACACTGCCGCTCCTGCACTTTATGCACACAGTCTGCATTTTGCCAAGATGCCTTGCAGCCACTAAAATCGCCGCTACCCTCCCCAAAACAGAAACTGTGATCCAGCGGTCCAGAGCAAAGATCAAGGAGGAAGCGACGATCCTCCACCACGCTCCACGCCCCCAGTCGTCAGTTCCCAGTCGTCAGTCGCGCCTTCCCTCGCCGCCCCACGAAAGGGGGTTTTATTAGAATTGCGGCCCTCTCCTACCCTTTTCAGGCCTGTGGCCCTGCTGTACCTGGTCCTGCACCTAAATCTGTACCTAGTTTAGTACCTAGTCCAGTACGACGTACCTCGTTCTCTCTGTACCTGGCCTGGGTCAGGTTCATCGGGTTGGGTCTCTTTCCCTATTCGAATTTTTAATTCGCGACTCCTATTTTCCTCTCCTTCCCCCCTTGCCCAGTTCGGTCCTTCTCTTTTTTGTTCTGGCCTCTTTGTTACCTCTTTCCTTTTTGCTTCACCATTCTAGATCTCTTCTCCTTCTTCACGCTCTCTTGCTTCTTCGATTTCCTCTTCTCTCCTTTCTCACCTATTTTGCATTTTCGTGTCGATTCAACCTCCTCTCCCCTCACCGCGGTCTCCCATTCGCCCAGACTGCCCACGCGCCGCGTCAGGTCACTCACTCACCCACTGCAGCGCTTCCTCCACCACGACTGCCTTTCCAACGCTTTGCATCCCCTTTTAGTCGCGCCTCTTTTTTCGTCTTTTTTTTTTCGCAACTCCACGCTTTCGTGACGACAACGCTCGCTTTCGAGAGGCCTTTTTACTCTCTCAACGTCTACACTCGCTTCCAATCCTGTGCCGCGATCCGACCTCTTCTCCCGCACCCGAACTACCCGCTGCAAGAAAAGGAGCAACGCAACGAACACCAGCGGCAAACGACATCATCCGCCTCGTGTGCCACACATCCTATTATCTTTCAACCCCTTCTCGTGTCACCTTGTTCTCCTTCTTTTGGTGATTCGTTATCTCCTTGGCGAGCTCGCTACAACTCACGGCCGCACATCGATCGTCCGCCCGCCCCTATCGTTGCTTCTCAGCAAATACTGTAGATACTCGCAAACTCCAAATTGTTCCCCGACCGAGCATACTCAGCCGATTGAACGCGTTTGATCTCAGGCACTGTCCTGGCAGACACAGCCTTTCTCTTCTTTCCGTTTCCCCTTTTGTTCGTTGGCTATCACGGCCAGCAAATACTCATTCGCCCACCATGTTTACGTGAGTACTGCCACCGGAAATCGCAGATAGCCGAGACCCTGAATTGCACATTGGAAAGGGATGCCGGCCTGCCCAACATTCAGGAACACGATGGGCCTTGGGAACGGCACCAAGAACAACGGGAAGCTTCCATCAGGGACAAAGAAACTAACAAACGGCCTTGTGCCCTTCTTCCCAGATCCGCATTCAAGTCCTTCTGGCATACCATGACCAGCAATGACCGACGTACGTTTTCTTACCCTGCTCCCTTTATTCGCATGCATCTTACAACAGGGACAAACAACTGACCTGGGCCTGCTTTCTCTGTCTTCTCTGTCTCTAGACTCCGACTTCAATTCTCCCTACCGCACCGGCCAGCATGTGCCACTCAACCCAGAAAACGGCCACATGAGCGGCCTGGCCACCGTAGCCACCGCCTCCGAGTCGCGCCATGACGTCTCCTCACCATACTCTGACTACTCCCAGAACCCGCTCGACCGTGTCATGAGCCCAACAACCCGCCCGGGCGCCGCCAGCCCCCGCATCCCCCAAGGAAACCAGGCACCCTACTCACCTGGTGCACGGTCCGAGAGCGCCCGGCGCCAGACCCAGATGGGTGACGGTTTCGAGATGCAGAGTCCCACGGGCGAGATCCCCATGCAGTCGTTCCAGGACGGCCAGCCCCCAGCACCCCCCGTTGCAAGCTCGTGGCGCCGGATAGACAAGTGGGCCGAGGAGAACTACCCGGAGCTGTTCGACAACCTTTGCGAGGGTTGCACGAGCAACGATCTGAACGAGCTGGAGCATGTCCTCGACTGCTCCCTTCCCAACGACGTCCGCGAGTCTCTGCAGCAGCACGACGGCCAGGAGCGCGGCGGTAACCCGACCGGTATCATTTTCGGCTGCATGCTGCTCGATTGCGAGGAGATTGTCCAGGAGCGGGACCAGTGGCGCAAGGTCAACTCTGAGTACCTGTCTGCTGCGGCTGCCGCCGCTGCAACAGCAGCTGCTGCCCGGCCCGGCCCATTAAAATCCATGGATAGCTTTGGTGATGGTGCCCCCAGCGCCAGTGGTAGTGCCCGGAGCAGCGTCGATCACGGCGAGGCGTCCTCATCAAGGTCTGCGCCCTCAGTTGCCAGCAACGGCACCAGCTCGACATGGAGACAAGATCTTCTGGCCCGCCAGCAGAGTGTGCCCCCAGGCGCCATCCAGAGAGCCTATGCGCACCCGGCCTGGATTCCTCTTGCTCGCGATTGGGGAGGAAACAACCTGGCCATCGACCTTGCGCCCGGTCCTCGCGGCCAGTGGGGTCAGGTCATCATCTTTGGCCGTGATTACGATACCAAGTACGTTGTCGCACGGTCCTGGGCCCACTTTGTCGCTCTGGTCGCCGACGATCTGAGCAGCGGCAAGTGGTTCATCGATGAAGACAGCAATGAGCTGAAGCTGCGCGAGTTCAAGAGCGCGCGTGTCGAGCCTCCCTATATGGACATTCTGCGCTGGCGGATGGACCAAAAGTACAACCGCCGTGTCAACAAGCGGAGAACTGGTGTGCCTGGCGCTGCCGGGTCACCGACCAACGCTGGCTCGCCTTACGCCAGCCCTACCGACGCCCACCCGTCCGACCGCGGCCGGCCGCTCCAGCGGTTGAGCGTCAACTCACCCCTGGCCAGCCCGAGCCGCCCTTCGGGATACACCAACAGCAAACTGAGCCCATTAGCACGTGTCACCGAGGAGACGTCGCTGCCGGAGCTCAACATGGTCCTGCCCACAAACGAGGAGTCCGAGACGCTGGTTGAGGTCACGACGCTACGAGCGACGGCGCCGGCCGAGACAACGACGAAGCCGAAACTGGCCGTGACGACGGCAATTGCCGATGTCGCAGCGACCGACTCTGGCGCTGAGCCCGAAAACGACGAGAACGCAAAGCCTAACAAGGGCAAGGGCAAGGGCAAACAGGCCACGGTCGAGTCGGAGGCCGAGGATGCGATGAAGACGATTGAGATTTAGAGGTTTTAGCCAGCTCCATCAGCTCCATCGGCTCCATCGATTCTTTCTCGCAAGGCTCTCGTCTCCTGTCTTCTTGACTCTGCGACCTTCTCTCATCTCTTTTCTCTCTGAATCTCTCACTCTATACCCATACACGGAGCGACAGTACAGACGCGATACCACCAGCTTTGGATAGGAGTTTTTATTACGGCGTCGGGCATGTTATTTACACAGCAAAAGAAAAAAGAAGGGCTTTCTGGCGGCATTGTCTTTTTTCGTCTTTTCTTTTCAACTTCCATCCTTTTCCTCCTCGCATTTTCCAACCTTACACCTTGTCCGAATCACTTCTCGACCGCCAACAAACACGTGAGGCATGGGGCCAACCTACCGACGCTTACTTTCAGCATGGACGACGGCTTTTGAGCGATGATTTTTCTTGCATTTGTTTCGATTGAACCTGTTTATTTCCTTCCCTTCTTTGATGACCATACACGCATAGAGAGAGAAGTTGGAACGATGAGCACGAGCACGAACATGAGCAGCTGGAGCAGCAGTAAGGAGGGCGGTGAATAGGGAAAGGGAACACTACGAGGGCAGAGAAAGCTGGAAGTGGGTTCTTAATCTGGTGTACAGCCTTGTGTTTCTTTGCTTTGTCGTTGCTTTTGTTTTCTTTCTTCTTTCTTCTTTTTACATTTTCATTTTATTCATCTGTTTATTTTCTCTGCAGGTGCTCATAACTTCCATACTTCCATAATGGCACTTTTCACAATTTTTCATACGTCCTTTATTCTCATTACGTACATTGTGAGACGCGAACATCCGTATGGTGATGGGATGAAGACAGGCGCCATAATCAAAGGCACATCTCATTGAAGTGAGGTCAAATGATGTTGATCAATGAGTCTCGGTTGATGTAGATTTAGTCACGTGATAGTCACTACCAGCCACCCAAAAGTGTGGCTTGACATGGCGCCGAAACAAGTGGGTCCAGGCAGGCGCAAAAGCAAGGCCCCGCCCGTCTCGTGCATTGTACTCCGTACTCAGAAAGCAAGAGCAACCCAGGCGCTTTTGCCCCAGAGCTTCCGTCATGCCTGTCAGCCTCCCGATCCCAATAATCATCACCACATTAACCTCAACCTCAACCCGCAAACCACCTCCCATCGCAACCGCCCCACCACACGACCCGATCCGTCTCCGATAATTTTGATACGGTGCATCATTGACTGATCCCTTTTTCAATCGTCTGCCGAGCTTCATTTTCCTCGCACGCGTTCCCGAGCCGCCCCGAGCGATAAACTACGTCGTCCTCCTCCTCCTCGACTCTCCGTCGGCCTTTCATTGATCGCATCGCCGCGGTCGTAGTGCCCTTCCTTACACACCTCTCTCAATCGCCTGCAAAAAAAAATGTCCTTCGACGAAGACCGTCTCTGGAAGTTCCAGTGGCCGCAGTGGGCCAGCAGCGTCTTGGCCCGCAATGCCGGCGTCTACGCCTCGGGCGCTTTGTTTTCGCTGGCGTTTTACGTCATGATTGACGCTGCCGTCTGGTCCAAGAGCCCCTACAACGGCTCCGACGTCCACGTCACGTTTGTGGACTGGCTGCCGCTCATGTGCAGCAGCCTGGGCATGCTGATTATCAACTCGGTCGAAAAGGCGCGGCTGGCATCGGACAGCATTGGCTATTCGGGCATCGGCATGGGCGGCGGCGGCGGTGTGGCGTGGCAGGCCCGTGTTGTGCTGTTCCTGGGTTTTGCCAGCTTGGCGGGCGGCATGGCGGGCGGTGTGTGCATCTTTGTGCTCAAGTACATTGTGCCCAAGGTCGGGATGCCGATGCTGGGCATGGGCATTGGGAATGTTGTGGCCAACGGCCTGGTTGGTCTGAGGTATGTTTTCGACGTCGTCTATGCTCTATGTTCTCATTTTTGCTCTCATTTTTGCTCTCATTCTCATAATTGTTTCTCGCTAACCCTTCTAGCTCCGTCATTCTCTGGGTCAGCCAAAACATGGAGGACGAGTACGCCTACAACCTGGCTCTGTAAGAGAGCAATCGTCAACGTCTGGAGTTGGGGCGAGCAACATCGCCCACCTCGCTCCTCGGGTAGATACGTCCATTGAGATTGTGCATCTCCGCCTCCGCGTGGGCCGATCGGGCCCGTGCTGAGCCGGTCTCGCCCATGGACGACCAAGATTTGTTTGGGAGAGGCGGCCTATCTGGGTGCATCGGAGAAGGCAAAGGTCTGCTTCATTACTGAGACTCGAGCACGGGAAGGTACTCTCACTTGTCGAGCCCATTAACGCGCGTTCTTTCTGGACATGCTTTCATTGTTTGTCACTGTCCTGGAGTCTTCTCTTTTGTCTTTTCAACTCTTCAACTCCCTACGCTAGCTATGCGTCTGCTTCTCACATTTTTTTTCCTTATTTCATTTTGCGCTCTCTCTTTCACTACTCATTTTGTACCATTGCAAAGCCTCTTGCTCTGTGTGCTCTCTCTTTTCCTTGCGTCCTTTTTGGCAATTCTTGAAATCTGTACTCTACATCAGTCTCTCTTTTCTTTGTCTCTCTGCTTTGTGCGTTTCTGTTTCCATTAGGCAAGGCAGGAGTTTAGTTTCAACAATACATTTGGGATCTTCAAACCAGCCAATATCTACCAGTATTTCTCGCATATAGAGCACACTTTGAAGCACGTCCATGTTCTGCTTACAATAACATCCTGTATGCGACTTGGCCGGGTCTGGTGGCGGACTCGACCGTACGCACCAACGTGGCTATGTATTCTCGGCCAATGCATATGGCATAACAAAGGTATCAAACATTTTATCATCTGCTTGACGAGTTGTTGATTAACTGTTTAGTTCTCGTTATTCTTGTCTATGACTTTGGTCTTTTTGATTTTCTGATTAGTTTTAATTAAGGATTTCTTTAAAAAATGAAAAAAAGCTACAGAATATCTTTTCTCCAAAGTAACACAAAAATAATAAGTAATAATAACACGTAAACAACCCTTTGTGTTTGCTCAAATACTTTTATTATTATCGAGAGGCATGACAGGCATCAAAGTGAGGCGGATTAGCGAAAGACTGGCGTAGTTGGTGACATTCACCGGTCTTCTTCCGCACACGCCCTCCTCGTATCGGCCACCAACAGACAGCCTTGCTCCTCCACAGCCCTGCCAGTTTCGTTTTGCTTCCTTCTTCTGCCATTACTCTCACTTACCAACGAGGCGGTGTACCGGGTGCTCCATACTCGCTGAGCAGTGTCTCAGAGTTCCCAGAGCAGGGGTCAGTAGAGAGAGGAGGGGAGTGAAGAAAGAGGAAAAGGATAGGTGCATGTGTGATGTTTGGGGACGACGAGAAGGAAGGCGGCACACTCAGCCTTACTCTTCCCGTCAAGCTACCTGTTACTCTTTTCCCTTTTGTGCACATCGTGAGGCGAGGAAGGCATGAAGAAAAGAGTATGTGCTTGTAAATGGCGGGAACCAACAGCAACAACGGTCACAGCTCAATGTTTCGTCTCTTCCTTCTTATTCCTTTGATCCTTTATTGTTTCTGTTTTCTGTTTTCTGGTTCTTGTACAACACCACAACAGACACATTGGGTAGACAACCGTCACCGCTTCTTTCCGAGGATCGAGGAGTGGCAGATGACAGGGCTTAAAAAAAGAAAAAAAGAAAAACGCCGGAACTTGTCATCCAAGCTGGTGACATGTCTTTTTTCATTGCTTTTCGCTTTTCGGCGTATTTGTCTGCTCACCGGCAAATATTATGATCCTATTGTCCTGTTGTCCTGTTGTCCTCTTCCCGATACGTGACTATACCCGACCAAGTGCATTGCCCATCTTCCGCTCAGTATCGGATCCATGTCGGCCGTTCTCTCTATCTCTCCCCCTCTCCCTCTCTCCCTCTCAAACACTCATCTCATCCTATTCCTATTCTTATTCCTTCATAGCTAACTCCTAGACCGTATCGAGTGAGAGCTTGATGGCCCTGTAAATTTGCTCCGCCGCCTTTCTGCGAATGCCAATGTTCTCATTGCTTTCAGCATGATCCCGCTGTTACACAATGCGGTTTGAGGCGGGCATCACCAGCCTGCTCGCCGTATGATCTCATCACCTGTTCAAGATTTGTAGAAGCCTTCGCCTTTTCCTTCTCTTTTTGATGCCGTCTCTCCCTTTCGTATGTTTTTGTGGCTTCTGATCTTGCTGATGGCTGATACTAGATCATGGACATGTATGCTTTTTTCTTGCCGATACTCTGATTTTTTTTTTGCCCCGAGATGCGCAGGTGGACTGTAACCACGATCATGCATGGCATGAAAGTACAAGAGAAGCCCCAACAAAAAACCATCGAGACTGAGCAGATTGACATCAACTACCGTGGAATGATATCTGAAGCGAGTTTCTGACGAGGTGGAATGAGAGAGCAGCAGCAAAGTGGGCTGGGAAAAAGAGTTGGGTAGTACAAAGACAGCTCAGAAGGAAAATAGAAACAGGGGGAAGAGGCACGAGGGGGAAAATCAACAAGCCGATGAAGTTTGAGACTGAGAAAAAAAGGGGATAGACAACACGATGTACAACAAGAGCAAAAAGGAAGCAGAAATACGCCGGCGACCTCTTGTACGACGTCGGGCAACAGCTCTACATGTGGGGTGAGAAAAAATGGAAGCACAAGAAGACCGGAGAAGGACGAGGAATGGGAACACGAGAAAGTTCATGATCTTCACCCCTGTCCCTTTTTCTCTCTTGTACCTTTCCTTTGCACGTTTCTTGTGCAACCCGACACTCGGTTCAAACTTCAATTTTCTCCAGTCACCGGCAATTTATCTTTCTTTTATTGTTGTCCTTTTTGTGCGCGACGTGATCCGAACCAACAGACACGCATGGGATATGCTCCGCGGCATCCTATGATTCCTATGCGTTTTGACTCCTTTTTTTGGCTCCCAACACTTCACCGGTATGTTTCACTTGTTTTCTTCTTCTTCCTTCCCCTTGGGCCTTACTGTTGCCTCTGTTCACACTCGTCCTTATGCACACGCCCCCTCTTTTATTTATTTATTTATTTTTATTCTATGTTTCTACGCGCACAACAGTCGACGAGGGCTCTAACTTTGTATTTTCGGCCATATCCTTTTGTCTCGGAGGCCTGCCAATAGACGGTGAGGCCAGACCGGGAGAACGAGCATGGGACGGACAGGTCTCCAGGCTGACCAAAATATGCGGGAACGTGTTTGCAATACTCGAAGAAGACAATAGAAACAATGGACAATGTCCAAAGGACAATGAGCAATACACACGGCAGCCCGAGTCAGTTCTCGGCAAAGCTGTCTCCTTCGGGGGTTTGTCATGCAGTTGAGACGGGCATTTTGCGAAAATGTCCAGAATGAGCTCTCATATTCACAACAATGGACCATGGGAAAAATTACATGACAGCTGACAACCGAATGACAGTCAAAAACATATCACAAAAAAAAGCCTCGAGCCTATCATGAGATTGCGTCCATCAAAGAGACCAACACGAGGGTTGGTGGTGCTGGTTCATGCTGAAAACCGTGTTCTGCTCTCTTGAAGCACAAAAGCCTTTCACCGCCAGTCAGAGCACAGAGAAAGCGTGGCCATTTCGGCTAAGCAGGCCAGGCATACAGCATACAGCATACAGCATACATCAGGCGTACACATCAGCTCTGTTCTCATGCAAGGCGACAAAGGGCCCTTGCTCCTGCTTTGTGGTCATGCTGTCCTCATGTTGTTCCTACCTGAGCTCGACTGTGTTTTTGTTTTCAACCCCTGGACACCGAGTGTAGTACAAGGGCTTTTGGAATGACTGGAAAATAACACCGGTGCCGGTATGGATATTGTGGTTGTCGTGGATGTTGTGCACGTCGTTGGATATCGTTGGATATCGTGAGATTTGATTCAAGGGTATGGTGATGTCCAGAGATGTACCACTGACAAAAAGGTACATCGTCATAGAGTAAGGCATGCCATTTGCACGCCCCTCTAGATATGAGCATGCAATTTTAGTGCCCCGGAAAGATGCAGGGCGATTAAAAATCTTAATATCGAATCTGACAGAGAACGGATCCCAAAAAGGGACACATGCACACAAAGTCAATAATATACAATGTATCAAACGCCGAGACGACCACAATGGGCAACTCGAGTCGGCAACAAGAAGAAGGAGAGAGAGAAGGCAAAAAGAAGAAAGACCATATTGGGCTATCGCGTAAAAAGCACGATATAACGGACCGCATTGGAGGGCGTGTGCATTAAATCACGTTGCGTGCAGTTGCGTGTAGTTGCGTGTGCGGTGAATAAAGGTGTGCCCATGGCTGGTAAAATCTTGAATACAAATAAGGCTACGACCTCTGAATAAAGTCAATAGTAGGAGCACCATGCTCCGCATTACTGGTGCACTGGCCGCAAGCTTCCATATTTACCTCTTCGCAATGTGCAATATTTGGGTCGAGATAAAAAGTGAGAAAAGGATGCAAGCCACGCGAGCTCCGAAAACATACATGGCCGAGCCTCTTTTCTTTCAGCTTTTTCTGTCCTTGTGCCATTCTGCCTGCGAAGCTGGCGAAGCAGTTGCGTCGAGGCTCCATTGATCCATTGACCGTCTCTCGGATTTGTGATATGTCAGGAGGAGGAGAGTATGTGTGCCTCTCATGTCGTCTGCGCATTGCCTGTCCAGAGACAAGTGCGGCTCTCACACCCACTCCAAAGACCCGCGCATTTGTCCCTTTTTAGCACCTTGTGCACGCCTCTTTTCTTTTCCACGCCTGCCTCCGCCTTTCCCGTTTAGAGGTCTTCTGTTAAGTTGATTTTCCTTTCTCAATAATTGCAGCCCAGCTTTATCGTATATCACATATTGGTCTCACCTTGACGCCCCTCCGATGACCTTGGATTACTGTGTATGCATATGCGGCTGATCATAAACGGTCGGCGTGGGAGGTAGTGTGTGTGAGATATTGAGAATACAGGTGACGAATTGTATTTGTAAAGCACACAATACGTGAGATACAGACTGCCAGTCGACAAGAACAGGACAATGTAAAGGCCGAATGACGAGAATGGATCATTGTCACAACATCCGAGAAATGCCAAGACTGCTTACCAAGTATCTCTAGTGAGAAGATGTTAGAAGATGTTGGAAGATGTTGTAAACAAGCCAAGACGGCGTGGGAAAAAGAAAGAAGCTCCGGCCGAGGAGCCAAAGTGATGGGGAACGTGTGGAAACACAACTCAAAGACAGCGCGGCCTTGTCCTCTCTGCCACTTGGAAAACGAAAATGATTTGGCAGCCTCAGCCGAGAGCGGTGCTCGTAAACCTCGTCATACGACGTAGTCTTCAGAGAGTGCTGTTGTCTTTCTTGAACAAGAAATACAAAGTTATGTACTGCGGAAGTGCACTATTTTTCCAAATGAGGATGAGCACAGGGTGTGCCTTTCTTGAGCATGCCTGGTCAAAGGCTCGCCGAGGTTTGCGGTTGCGCTGTCATGGTATTCTATCCAGGACAGAAATATGAGCTGTCTTGTTCGTCTCCAAAGAAGCACTCCAACTAAACCGTCAGATGACTGCCAAAGCATAAATTCCATGCGTCGGGGGTGCAGAATATGATGAGCAAAAACGGCGGCTGGTGGTGTTATGGTGGTGGGTGGTAGGTGATGACGATGTGTTCCAACAAACAACTAGCCACCCAGGCAGGCAGTTTGAGGAGAGTACCTATTGATAAATTATTCATGGCTTTGTGAGCAGATGGCCTCATTTTCGTCCAGCAGTCAACGCCAGCCACAGCTCAGTCTTTGTTGCCATGCCATGGCCGGGTAGGTGGCACAGAAAATTCCCTAAAAGATACCAAGCAAAAAAGAGGCGTGGAGGCTGCAAAGAAAGGAGGGCAGAGGTTACACCCACGCCCCTGGCTTCCTCCACGCGTATGCACTCGACAACTCGTTGATAGTTTGATAGTTCTCTTGGCAGAGTGAGCGAGCATCTTTTTCTTGGATCTTTTTTTCCCTCCTTTTCTTTTGGGTGGGAACTATCTCCTGTCTTGCCTGTTGCTTGCTCGATAGCTCGCTAGCTTTGCGAGCTGCATTCCCCAGAATCACTCGTTCCTTGGAATTGATCCTTGACTTTTTGAAGCTTCACTAAAAGTAGCAATAGGATCTGGGAGACAAACAAAAACGCTATGCATGCCGCAGGGCAGAGAGGAGTCGTTTCTGCAGGTGCTTGTTGGAAAATCAATGCGACGCATGGAAAACCGCAAACAAGGCGAGCCGATGCCAAGCTCATGTGTCTTGTTCCCATCATATGAGCTACATAAAAGTAGAAGAATTCGATATTACCCTCATAGTCGGGTAGGAAAGGAAAAGAGAGAAACTTGCACAGTTGGCTGCTCTTCTCCTCTCCCAAGGAAAGACGTAGCGAGCTTTTCGAAACCCAAGAGCAGAGCTCAGAGGAGCGTCACTTTGCATCAAATAATCCCTTTGGTAGTCCTTTTGGGGGCGTGTCCTGTTGGTCCGACGTGAACGTAATCGCCCAAGCTGCACCCAAGGTGGTCAATCGTGGCTGCATTGTGCCTCCCAAAAACCAGCAACAAAGGTAGCAGGCAGACAGACAGGCAGGTTAGGGAAAGAATGAGGCGTAGGGTTACAGCTCACGGCGCACAAGTTGAGGCACCGAAGCGGGCAGGCAGGCCGATGATTGTCGTCTTTTGGCTCTTTGTCGTTTTGTCGTTTTGTCGTTTTGTCGTTTTTATAAACGAAAATCGGAAATAGTCCTGATTTAACGTCAGTACGTCAGTACGCCTGTACGCCTGTACGCCGTGATTCGTAGATGATTAGACTTGCAGGACTGCTTGGCGATCGATCACAGCAAATCGAGCCGTGCCAGCTTCTCGGCATACCAGCTCGTCGGCTTTTGCCAGCGCATCAGACACCAGACATCAGACATCCGACTCTCCCAGATCACTCGCCCTCGGTCATCAGTCACGTTACTCACGACTTCTGCCCGATCACCACCATCATCACAATCCTCATCTGGAGAATCTCGCGGCTTCATGTCCTCTCTCTCCGTGCCGTGCTTTGTCGTGATTGAAGATGCTTGAAGGTGCTTGAGATGCCTTTTCTCAGGTGGATAGGGCTGGCAGGATTGCGATTGATGGGGGAGATACCACCCGCCGCTGTCATAGACCAGTAGGCAGGTTCATCACAGTGCTTTCTGGCAACCCTCTGGAGCTGATGTGTAAGTCGTGATTCGCGCGGTAGGCTCTGCGTTGTCCTTTGGTAAAGGCTGCCGTGCTGATCGCTGGCTGCTGGCTGCTGGCTGCTGGCTGTTAGCTTGGCCAAGGATTGCAGACACTCAAAAAGAGCATCCATCCATGTTGGTCGTCCATGCTTCCTGGTGTAGTCGGCCCACCTGTCCAAATAGGAAATAGACTGCCTGGGCAAAGTCGACCGGCGTCGCGTAGGATGGAGTGTGGATGATAAACGAGAGGGAAAGAGGAAAGGAACCAAACGGATCAGTGTCGAGGGGGAAGACGAATGTACGAATGTGATGTATCATCTTTGCTCATGGAGCTCTGCGGCCCTTCTCATAGGGCGCCCGCTCACACCCCCATCGCCAAGTTGCCAGCGAAGCATACAGCCACTCCTCTTTTCTGCCTTTTTTAGGTTTGGGGGGGAGGGGGGGGGAAGTCTTCAGTCGTTGTTCTCCTCACTTGTGCGTCAAGCAGAGTGTTGTTCGTATACGGGGGGAGTAATGGTCCGTCTATTATGTTGGCATGTCTTTTCCCTCCGTATCCCACTTTGAGCAAGCTATCGTGGCCATGCATCGTGGAAATAGTTCAGCTGCCTGCACATCTGAGACCACCGAGTTGCGTGCAAAAAAAACCAATCTGGACAGTGACAAAGACAAAGATGCAAGAAGCATGGCACTTGTGCTCGGAGGATTTTGTCTTGTCGCCTTGTTTTGGCTTTGTGTAAAGTGCCGACAGACAAGCCAACAGCAAAGGCAAAGGAAGCAAAAAAAAAAAAGAGAAGAAGAAAAAGAGAGGGATCATCTGTGTGCACGATTCTCCGCTCTTTCTGACGCCGAACGAGGGCAATACCGAGCAGTTGACTAGACAGAGCGGCTTCCAACGGCAGTAGGGGCGGCGCGAGGCGGAGCTTGAAAAGGCGGGATCGGCGGCGTCCGTCGGGCCTCTGATGCGACTCTGACATGGCACAAGGCTTAATCATTGAGGTCGTATGGCCAGGAAATGACGATACGGCAGGAGCAATTCGTGTGCAAGACGTGTCGATGCATGTTGAATAACGCGATTGCAGAGCTAGAGTGAGATAGATCGAAAGAGGGGTACCTTGCCTGCACATTGTGCAGGCACGTTGCTTGCGCATGCTGTTGAAGACCGAGGATGTGGAAATAGAAAAAATAAAGAGGTCGCTGTCGAGCGCTTTCAGTGAGAGCGCTCTCAAAGGGAACACTCTCACAGGCACTTGCAGACAGATTGGAGAGCAAATGCAACAGCACACGGTTTGTCAGAGGCAAGCACCTGCAGCAGTCCCAAAATGGAGACCAGAGTGCATCGGAGGTGCGTCTTGCAGTGCAGCACTCACCCAAACTCCAGCACATCCTCAGTATTTATGGGCGCCGTGAGACAACGAGACCAAAAAGACAAACAAAAACGGCAGACCATGCCGCATAGCCTCCCCCTCTTCATCTTCGTCATGGGTTGGCTTGTTGGCTGTGTTGACGCGCGTGACTGTTTTCCCACGCAGAGGGAAGCGAAAGAGAGCGACTGAAAAGGGAAATCATACACAACAATATTGGATGTTTTCTCGTCGAGGCAGTCAATGGACGCATTGCGCCGCAGCTGCATTGAAAAGAGACATGGTATATGGTATGGTCGGCGGGTGGCACCTCTGCATATAGGCAATCAGTGCGACTAGAAGCGAACAGCAAGTGTAGATAGCTGACGCAAGTACGACGTAGCCGATGTAAAAGAGCTGGTGCAAGAGGCCAGTTGGTTGACCTGGCCGGCCGGACGGCTGGTTCTGTGCGTCGTATTTGAATTCGTGCCTCTTGGAACATGCAAGCCAAGGTCGTTCGGGGCGCTGAGCATGGCCTCCGTTTCGCCCTGTATGTGCAACTCGACAAAGAGCATCGTAGGTGCGCTCCTGCATCTCCCATCGTCACTGACGGGTCAAACGTTCCGTCGTGCGGCTGCTCTGTGTGGACGTCCAAAAGACGCATGTTGGCGGCGCAAACATGCAAATGCAACTCTCTGGGGAAGAGGCATCTAAGCCTCCAAGGCAGCAAGGAGTGCTGGCCGCCTTTTCCGCCTCTCCTCCATTGAGAAGGCCGGAACAGCCGAGTCTGAGAGAGGCCGAGTTGACTGCCGAGGAGGACAAGCGCCCGATGCGAGCAGCTTTGCGTGGTCTCAAGCAAGGCGGAATCTCTGATTGTTGTTTATGCCCTTGGCATCCCGCTCCTCACGGTTGTGTTTGTTCCTGTTTGCGTGCTTTTTTGTTGTTCGTATGGCTCATATGGGATACCGATGGGACGATATCTTACACCCGGCATACTTGTACAATGCATCAGCCGAGTGCTCCGGGCTCATTGGGGGCGACGGTGCCCACCAGCCTGCGTATGGTGTTGGTGATGCTATGCTGATATCAGGCGCCAATATTCTGCAAAGAACTTGGTCATACTCTTCGGTAGGCTCTTTGGTATTGTAAATCTCACAGCTCACAGGTATTGATAGCAATTGCTGTAAGTATGCAAGGGCCGCTTGGGGGACGTGCGGGCAGGCAGGGCGGGTTTTGGCATGGTCTGTGGGATTTGGGATTCTGCTGGTTCTCTTGGTACCGCATGGCGCATGATGGCTGTTGGTTGATAGGGCAGGCAACGAGCGCCAGGGAGGGGATTCTGGAAAGATTCGAAAACACATAAACACATAATCAGTAAGCAGAAATAAGACTGTGCTCGAGGTTGCGAAAGGTTGCCAGAAGGTGTGAGATGCGCGTCTGACGTGCATCTGCCCTGGTCTTTGTTCATCCACAACGCGCCTGGTTTCTGGTATTTCTGGTACTTCTGGGGGAGCAGCGTCTCCTTTTCCTTTCCCCCCCAGTTCCCAGAAAGTTCCCAAGCAAACGGCCAATGCGTGCGACGCGGTGCTGATAACATGGTGTGGCAAGGTCCGACGTCTCGCCATGGGTTTAATGGTTGAAGGAAAGTGTCTTGAGCGATGGGGATGGCGGCACAACTGCGAAAAGTACCGCCGCCAGTTTGATCCTTTGAGCGTGGCTGGCCGTTTCAAAACGACAAACCTTGCGGCTTGTTGGCTGGCTCGATTGACCCATGCAGCCGTTGCAATTCCGTTGTCATGGCGCTGGGCTTCCTTTTGGGTCCTTCTCTTTGTTTCTGGAGCAGTTCGTTAGGCCCATGATCCCAGCCAAAAAGAAGCCTGCGAAATAGGAGGGAAAGGCCAAGGAGAACGGAAGAAAGGACAGCGAAAGGACGATGAAGGGCAAGGGGCAAGAAGCAGAAGGAAGAAACAGGCGGGTCCTGCAATGCAAAGGAAAGATGGGTGGTGCCTGGCTTGTCTGCCAAGCCACGCCTGGGCAGGTTTGGCGAGGCTGGGATATGGGTTGTTGATGATGGCCATTGGCGATACAAAACGGAGGTTGAAAACGGGACGAAGGAAGAGAAACTCTGAGAAAGGGGCAAAAACAAGGCTGGTCTTTTCTCTTTCTATCATGTATCGACTGTTCGTTCTTTCCTTCTCTGCGCCTGTATTCTGGGATGCCCTTTCCTTTCTTCCTTCCTTCCTTCTTTCCTTCCCTGCTGTCCAGCGCAGGGTGTTTCCTTCCCTTGTGTTAGTGAGGACTGCCCCCTGGTCGTTCCTTCCTTCCCCCTGTAAATGTAAACTGGCGAAATGTGCTGTGCGCGATCGGACCCAGCTTTTGTCCCCTAGTCGCCTCCCAGCAGATCGCGCTCGCGGGGAAAGAACGAATGATGTGCAGGTGCGTTTCAGGCCAGGGGGTAAAAGGAAGGAGACAAAAAGCAAGGGGGACAACGACAGTTTAGAGAAGGAGCAAGGAAAAGGGAAAGAAGGGGTGAACCGCGAACGAAATGGTAGCCGAAAAGGGAAAGAGCAAAGAACACGAATGAGAACGCCAGAATAACAGAGCACCAGTAAAAACAGAAAAAACAGAAAAATCATGCGAACGCGCACTGTCCATACGGAGTACTTTGTACACTATCTCAAGTGTCCAAAGCACCTTGTTCCCTGTCCGTCGCATCCGGCATTGACACCTCTTGAACCCAAGATTCCAAGGAGTGCGACTTTAGGAGTATGTACGCGACACCGAGGCAATATCGAATGTTGCAAAGTGGGCCTCAAGGATATCTCAAGATACTGAAGTAACTAAAGCATCAAAACACACAAAGACGCGCGGGGGACACGTAAGTGCCGGGTATGTAGTGGGTGTTCATGGTGTTATGGTGTAGTTGTTTTTATTTATTTCTTAAGTCTATCAGGCCAGGCACGAAAGGGACGATAAGCTATCAGAGAACCAACGCTGTGACGTGAGTCAGGCCCAGCATCCAGAAACCAGACTAGCAAACGCAGGACGCCATCGGATACGCCAAAACGGAGGCATCAAGCGAAAACGTCGGACGAATTTATGTGTAGACGACACTGAAAGAAAGCAAAAAGAAAAGGGAGAAAAAAGCCTGACAGGAGCGCTGCCAAGTGCCTAGCTACGCGACGCCACGTGTTGGCGCGTGGTTTCTTATTTTGCGGAATGAAAGCGCGGCTGTGTGATCTTTGAAAGATAGGGGGAACCGGGAAAGCTGGCGATACGGAGTAATAGAACTCACTGGGTCCTTTAGATTCATCACGAGAACAAAAGCTTTGGGCTCTTCGATGGACTGCGAGGAACATGGTTTAGGCGTGGAAAGGCGTGGGGAAAAGGAGGGAAATAGAAAATGAGGTGGAAAGAAGATGGCTTCCAACGAGGGAACCGCGCGGAGGATCAATTTGATATTGGAATATTTCGATGAACGTCTTGGCAGAGTTCGAGCCACAGGCGGCCTGCATTTCCCTTTTTACTGTGTACGTAAACATATAGACATATTGCATCTGGTATTATTATCCCGTGTTGCCAATACTTTCACGATACTTTGGGTGTCGGAAAGAAGAGACAGAATCTCGCCACCAGGCGGCAGATATGCTGCCGCTTTCAGCATAGCCGGCCCGGGCCATGCAAATGCTGGCCTCTGAGCAAGCGGCCTGCAGAGAGGGGAAGTTGATGCGTTGTCCATTCAATGTTTAGGGGTGCACATCTTTGAAGGAGGTGAATAAAAAGGCGCTGGAGGCGAGGCAACACGGAATTGTTGTTTGTCGTCACTTTTGTCATCGTCGATCACGGCGTATAAGTCCTTCTTGATGGTCGCCTTGAAAGTTGTATTTACCTGTTCTTGCTCTTCTGCTTTGGGGAACTGCAGGAAACTGCATCTGAAAAAGGAAAACATGCACATCTGGATTGTGCGACACTCCTCTCTTATCCCTTTGCTTCTTGCTTCTTGCTTCTTGCTTCACAATCCGTTCACCGCAAGTTATCAAAGCCGACGAGCTGCAGATGAACATGGTAAACATGCAAAAAGTACTTTGCAAATGGCCTGATCGTACTCGGTATTGGTTTGTCGTGAGATACCTGTTTGGGTGTGCACCGAGTAGCAAAAGTGTAGACAGGCCAGGACGGCTCCGGCGGTCGGGGACGAGGCTGCATGCATGCGGGCTGAACGCGCAAGAGAGGTACGGCATGGGTACGTGTTGTCGCCCTGCGAAGCAAAATCAAGGTTGGCCGACATAAAAACAGGGCACGACACGTACAAAGACGAAGAAGTCGGAATAGCAACACAGTCTGAATTGTCGAAACGCAAATTTGAGCAGTACACCTCAAGTGTCAATGAGATCACCGAAGCTGCACAAGGCCGAAAACAGATTGACAAAGGGGCGGGGAGATTGCAAAGAAAATACGACGTACGGCGCAGCAAAGAAGCAGATGCGTTGCCGGTATTGCCATGCAAAAAAGGGTTGCACTGCTGTTGATAGCTTTGCACTGTACGTCGTATAAAAAGTGCTGCAGCTCTGTGTGAGCTTTTTGGTGAAGCAGGCGGCACGCCCCATGTTTTTCGATGCGACGGGGTTCTTCCGCGGGGGTCCTACGTACTCTTTGGATGCAACCTACTCCTGTCCTGTGCATTCTTGATTTTTACTTTTTGATCTTTTCGTGTGTGCAGGAACAAGCCCTAGGGCATCCTGCCTCTGTTTCTTGGTGCATCTTGGTGTTTCCTGCGTTTCCTGTGTCTCTTTGTGCTCATGAAAAGCCCTCGCACGACATCGCGATCAGCACGGGAACCCCGGGAGTTGTTTTCCGCTTGGATGAGGGCGGCGAAGAAAGGACATGGTACTGATCCACGTATCCCGCCGGACTGGCGCCATTGGCAGTTGGGGGCGCAATCAACCTTCTTCTCAGTGTTTTTTTCTTTCCGCGTATACCTCGTACGCCTTGTTCGTGAGCCAGCGGCTCTTCTCTCTCGACCATACCTTGTAGGATCTGCGGTTCGATGGGACGATGATTGCGTCTTGATGTGTTGTTCTTTTTTTCTTCTTTTTTCTTCTTTTTTCTTCTTTTTTCTTCTTTTTTCTTCTTTTTTCTTCTTTTTTCTTCTTTTTTCTTCTTTTTTCTTCTTTTTTCTTCTTTTTTCTCTTTTCTTTTTCTTCCTTTTCACCTTTCTCAATATTGTAGACATTTTTTGTCCGACGCTGTTGCGTCGGCAGGGCCCCTGTCTTGGTCGTATTGCAGTGCCTGTGCGCATACTGTTTTAGAACGAGGGCAGGGTAAGGATATTCGGACACTCAGCAGAGCTGTAAAAGTGAGGTGCAGAGAGAAAACAACTACGCGACGATGCAGAAAGTTTATGTATATGCAGGTAGGATGCGCCCACAGGTTATGCAAAACATGCAGTGTTATTTGCAGGGAAGGATAGCAATGATCTGCAATGCTGCAGGGAGCTGTTTTTGCTCAGGGACCAAGAAGGGAGGGCAATAAATATAATTTCAAGAAATAGAGCTACTGTGTCCTCCAAGTAACGTATAGCGGACTGCATTGTCACTGATTTGTTGTGTAAAATCTAGATTAGAACTTGCAGATGAAAACACAGGACAACGGACTCTGATTACGACTTTTTGATGCGAGGTGAAAAAAAGCGCGTGGCGTCGCCCGTAAAAACGCAACGTTGGACGGGCGCTCCCGTTGCTCTAACCAAAAAGGAACCAAAATGACAAACTTGGTGGAAAGTGAGAAAAAAATGACAGCCAATGAGAGCGGCTGCAGACGATTTCGAGAAAACCGAAGAAAGAAGAAAGAAAGAAATGATAATGCATGGAAAGGAGGCGTGAGAAAAAAAAGACTGAAAAGTCACATTGTAAAGTCGATGTCGATCGAGATGTACTTGAGGCTCTTTGCTTTCGTTTTGGGCATCCATCAACAAGTATCCTTTATGTACACGGAACAGTTCGAGGATGACGACATGAAAGAGCACCCCCGAGACCCCCTCTTCCACCCTCCAAAACAGCCCTGACAGGCTGCCCATCCTCCTTTTTCAACATCTTGTTGGCGTTCTGATAGATGGCCAGCGAGCGAACGAAATGGCATGATGGACAATATGGCAAAACGAACCAAAAAGAACGCATACGCCCCCGCCTCTTCGGAAGCCCTCGAGGCATCTTCCCCGTGTAAGAGGGTGTGCGATCCAAGAAAATGACTTTTTTGCCTACCGAGCCCATCTCCTTTTCTCTTTTCTTCTCGTCCCTTGTTCTCATCAAGCTGGGGGCCGGATTATTTCCCAAATGCTGCCCCCCCTCCCCCCTTTATGCTAGTATATCCCACCATTTTCATTACTTGTTTGCCCCGAATGCCAAAAGTGACGAGTCGCACACATTTGACAGGCGCAGTGAAAAGATACCGTGACAAAAGTCCGGTTTGCTGCATTTGTCAAATGGATAAAAGAGAACAAAAGGGCGCTTGGCAAATGGGGGGCAGCACACGACATCTCACAAAATAGAATGTGAGAACTGTGAGAGCTATGAAAAATGTTGAGGAAAGAGTACCGCAAAGGAGTCATCTATGGCTGTCGTACGTAAACAGCGAGCAGTTAAGAAAATGGTATGATGGAGAGGTCTTGCCGCGGTGTTCCGCCGTCTATATCATCTCAGAGGATATACCATGGCTTATACCATGGCTTCAACCACGGACACTGCCCATGATGGTATGAAAAAGAGACAGAAAAATCGGCTGTCACTTTATTTCACAGGGCAAGGCTCTGCCTTCCTAGAGTGGTTGAAATCATTGACACTGCTCTGCATACGTGACAGAAGATTGACAAAGGTTGACAAAGGCAGAGAAAGAAACAGATTAAGATGCAGAGGAAGATATATCGCAGATGCAACAATACAGAGTGTGATGGAGTAATGGAGTAGTAGATTGTTGACTTGGCAGCCTCGGGGCGACAAGAGGTGGTGTTTTGCGTGTTTTTGCGTGTTTTTTTTTTTGTCTCGTCATTTGGTTGTTGAAATTGACATCCACAGTTCTGCCTCCTTTTCAAACATTGCCTTTTTTCTACAGTCTCCGACCCCTATTCCGTTTGTTTTGTTTCCTCTTTCCTCCTACTTCGTACATTACTCAGGGGCATTGAAGAGAACCTATTCCATACTAGAGTTTCCCGGATGTGCATCCGAGATTCTTATTTTTGTTTCGTTTTGTTCCCTGTCCGACTTTAAATGTTCGGAGAATAAAAAAGACGATTTTTTCTGCTTTTGAAACGAGCCCAAGCCGGCATCCCTGTCCCATAGGGTAGGACAGAAGAAAAGGACAAGGAAGAGAAGGAACAGAAGACAAAAAGGATGCGAGGATGAGATGATCAACAGGATAGACACAGGCGATGGACGGATGAGTTGACAACTAGACGACAATTGCAACCACAATCCGCATAATTCGCTGTTCACTGACAAAAAAGTTGGCAATAGGTGGAGCAACTCAAGCGACGACTGAAAACATTGTCATGGCCAAAAAGGATCTCCATACTCGCCAATCTCCTTCAATCTCCTTTTTTGACATTCGCCTTGGCCGGCGCAATTCTCAGCTGATCGTCCTTCTTTCCCTCGACTTTGCATCCTCCCTACGGGCATCTCTACTCCGTAGGGAATATCTCGACTTGGCCAAGTTTCACCTTTTTTTTTTCTTTCTTTTTTTTTTTTTTTTTTCGTTTGGCTGGCGGCTGGGTAAGGGATACTCAAGAATCCCAACAACGCATTCCTACCTCAATCTCTCGCGTCATTTACACGTAACCTTGTACTCTTTCGAGGAAGCTCATGAGAGGGGGGATCACTCGGGAAAAACGTCATGGCCTACTGAAATGAAAAGACAAGAAAGAAAGACCGATGAGAAAGAGATTTTGCATATCTTGTCAAAGCGGAAATAAAAAAGGCCGAGTTTTGGTAGGATTCAAAAAGAAAGCACAGGTACCAAAAGCCAAGGCAATCAAGCTAAACATTAGAACCTGCAGATGGAGACATGGAGATAGTCAGATGCTATCACGAACTGTATCAAGTATGTATCTACAAAGTACACAGTATCTCCAGAACTAGACAACGTGCAACGCTCTCTTCTGACAAGTTCTGGCACAAGCTTCCTCGTTTGTCTTCTCCCATCTCGGTAGTTCTCAAAATGTTTCTTGCTGGCCTTGCATTCTGGCAGCCTTGGCGCACGCCACTGTCTCTCTCCTTTGTTCTCTTGTTTCTCGGAAGCCCGGCAACTATGCCTTTGGTCCGTTTCTGTTTTGAACGGTTTCTCTCAAGGCCCTCTTTTGTCCTTTTCCCGCGTTCATAGCAGAACTGCTGTGAACAAAGTATATGTTTTTGTAGAAATTATTTTCTTTCGGGGGTCGGGCACCGGCGGGCTGCACGGAGAGCGAACTCTCAATTTTTTACTCCGTATGTGTACGTCTGATTACCTGTTGGCCGTCCCCAGAAGAAAGGGGTGAGTGGGCCAGTGACATCTTTCTAGCTTGTGTGTGGTTCTCGAGAGAGGTCTTTTCCGGGATTTGGGTCACTTTTGGCTTGATTGTCTCTTGTTTAACTCTTTGGCTTCTGCCTCCGGCGCTCTTGGCACACATCCGGACACCCTCGACAACCAATGCCCAAGGCTGACTGCATTGCCTAGTTTCTTTTTAGGGCTATCTGTGTATTTGTGGATGGCGTTGTGGCTCCTAACTGCTCGATGCTTTCTCCGAGAAAGCATTGTTTACCAGTGTAAATACTCCCTTTGCTTAGTGCCTATGGCCCTATTTCTCTGGGCGGTTGATCAACACCTTTTGTCCACCGCTTTAGGCACTGTACCCCGCTGCAAGAGTACCCCTAAAAGGCCCTAAAAGCTCGTATTAGAGGGCCCTGTCATGCTTTCTCATGCTTTTCTTATGGGTTGTGGTTGCTAGAAAAGGCTCTAGTGATGGCCGGTCAACAAACTCTAAATATATCTCGACTCGACTTCGCTTCTTGCTCACCGTACTTTATCTCTTCTGCAGCACCCCCATTTCCCATTTTCCGTTTCCGTTTCCTGTTGTAAAGCTCGTATTCCCGCTGTGTCTGCAACGACGTATGTGTTGTCGAGACTTGTCAACAGCAAAATCTCAAAAGGCTTCTCGTGACCTCTTTCGTGATCGACATCGAGATCTTACCAAGAGCACGACTGCAAGGATCAGTACTCTCGTCGTACAGAACTCTTTTTGTGATTCGTAATGCTACATTGCTCTCCAAGCATGTGTCTTTTTGAGTTTCTCGAGAGTGCTTGGCCTTGGCATTACTTAAAGAGGGGTTACCTTTGTCCAAGGTTTTTGAAATTACCATCCTTTTCCCTGCGGGCCATGAGATCTCCCAGATATGCACAAGAGAGAAGAAGAGGATGCGAAAAGATGCAGAAAGACGTACGTCGTAGAAAGTTGCAGATAAAAACGGCCTCAGATATGCCACCTGTTGGGTTTAAAAATATCCGTCGAACCATCGAACGCATCGAGTTTCCGGGGGTTGGTCTGTCTCTTTATTTTTTTTGGTGTTTTCTTGGTGTAAGACACGCAGAAAAAGGGGATGTGGTTCCCCTTACCCTCCCCGCCTTTTTCAGGATTAACCTTTTTTAATGTGCTTCCTGTTGGGACCTTTCCATCTTCTCTGAAGAATTGGCAAAAGCACACTGTGTACGTCGTATGGCAGCCGTTACAGGGAAATCTCAAATGCTTCTTCCCCTCACCGTATTCCGTATTTCTTATTCATACCCTCCTATTTAGTATTTGGTGGCATTGATAACGCGGCATTCCAACAGGCCGCCATCATCCTCTCTTCTCTTCTTTTTCTAAACTCTCACTTTCCCGCCCTTCTTTCTGCTTGTCTGGTTCTCTGGTTCTCGTTCTACGTGGAATGACTTGCCTTTTAAAGTACCAATTGTCAGTGCACATGTTATCCTTTCTCTCCGGATGAACTCATGCACAGTAACAGCAGATGCAGCAGGAAGCAGAATTGCGATCCTGTTCCGTACTAAATAAAAAAAAAATATAGGGGGCGCGATGCCGCTAATGTTAACACTGACAAGCTAATACGAAGTCAAAAGCAGAAACCATACAAAGTACGGGCGCTACGGCGGACGACGTGGCTCCTGCGCTGCCGCCCGAGAAATTTCATGTCAATATCCTCTCTTGATTTCTCGTATCTGACAAGAAGTATCACTTTGCCCTGTTGCGGTGTTTTCTTTCTGTTTGCTCTTTCCTTCTCTTCGTTACTTCTTTCCTTCTCTTCCTTCGTTCCTTCTTACCTTCTTTCCTTCTTCGCCCCTGCCGCTTTTGTTTGTGGGTTGTGGGTATTTCGGTGTCTTGCCGAATATAGTTTAGCTTCGTCTCGTCTCGTCTCGTCTGGTCTCTCCTTCCTGTCGGGTTCGCGTCGTTACTTCCTTTTTTCTTCTCCTTCTTTTCGGCGTTCTTTCCGCCATGATGTCGGTTTTTCTCGTATTCCTTCCTCTTTTGGTCTATGCCACTTTCACTTTCCCTCTGTTCACTCTTTCCCTTTTCCCCCTCTCAGTCATTTTGTCACCGCAAAAGCATCATGACCCTCTTTCCTGTTCCGTTCTTCCTACCAACAGCCCGATATCGCGCCTTCCCAACAAACGCAAAAAGTACACAGTAAAAGTTGGCGCCGGTGCCGGCCAAAGTAAATAGGGGGAGACTTTTCAAAGAAGAAAGGGCCGCCCAGTCGCAAATAGGGCGACGTAAGATGTGACGACGTAACCACTTTCCCCTCTCTTTTTGCTGTCTCCTTGTTGTCTCCCTGCTTTTCTTTTCGCTCTCTTTCGCTCTCGCTCTCATCCCGAGTTCCGGCAACCCTGGCAAACCCGGTCATGAACTTTCTCTCTTTTCGAGCTCCTGGCCCCCTACTTTTTGAGTCTTGACCTTTCGGTTCTTGTCGTCTTTGCCCGGAAATAGAGAGACAAGGGTCTGTTGGAAATCCACAAAATGTTGGCAGCATGAACTACGAGTAAAGAACGACAAAACGACAAAGCCAAAGACAATCACTTGCACTCTCTCGTCTCTCACTCCGGACACCGTCACAATGGTTGAGTGGCTTGTGCAACGGGAGCAACGGGACTGCGACCTATCGTTATTGTTCAAGAGTCAAAATCAAAAAAAGGGGGTTGTTGCTTGCTTCAAAAATGCCCGCGTGACTGTCCAAAGGGTCGGATCAGACAAAGCAGATGAGAGCCCACACCACCAACAAGCCTCGACAGCTCGACAGTTCGACAGTCCGTCCATACAAAAATCGCGGCCGCCATGACAGGAGGCAACGGGGCAGCGTCCGTGACAAGCGGTTGGGCTGGACGGCCGTTTTGACGGCCGTTCTCTGTCCCCCTCTCGTCTTTTCATCTACGACGTATTACAACTCCAGACGTTCGCCGCTTTGGTTCAGGTACCGAAACAGGCCAATCACAAAACACAGTCTACGGCTTGTCCCACCCACGTTGTGCCACCCACCACCACTACGACGTACTCACTTTTGAACGCGCTGGCGGCGCTTTCTTTTTTCTTTTTCTGTGCCGTTCCTCCCCTCTGCCAGGTTAATAAATCTTTGCCGCTGTGCCGCCCGGCTGTTCGTTCTGTCGTCGACTCCTTGGCCTGTCTGCCCGTTATTGAGCGACCTGGGCTGAAGGCAAGGCCGGCAAGGTTGTAAACAACCAGAGGGAAAGAAACGACGCCCGGGCGGGCGTTTCGCTGGTTGTCACCACATGACCCCCCGACAGCAGGAGGGCCAAGCAGAGAGCTACAGCAAAAAAAGGAACGAAGGAAGCGGCGCGGCACGCTGGGCGCTGCCAATGCACGGAGTGTAATTTACCACTGTGTACTGCACCCAAAACCACTCAAAAAAAGAAACGCCATGCGGAGTGCAGATGCACGTCGCGAACACGGACAGGCGCCATGTGCCATGTGCCATTTTTTCTTTGCGACGACAGTGCGTGCAGACAGCATGCAGACAAACTGCAGACAAACTGCAGACCAGTGCAGATGATTATGAATGCAAAGCAGAATCCTACAATACCTTGCAAGGCTTGCCCGTTTTGAGCAATGCCGCCGTCAACACGCTCGTCTTGTCGTCGCGTCGCGCGTTTTATTACAGAGTATGGCTGCCTCATAAGACAACAATGCTTGTCGTCTTTCTCGTTTCCAGTCGATCATATCAAAGTCGGGTCTTGTCGACTTTTAATGTGATGTGACTCCATTTATTCTGTCCGTCCCCACTGTTTTGTCTCTCGGTTTCTCGAGTCCTGGTTGTTTCCAGTTTTCAGTTTACAGTGTCTTTTGGTCTCCTTTCTGGCTCTCCTGTGCCGTGGTGATGCGTCATTGATTTTGGAAGGTGGAAAAGAGTTCTTACTCGCTTTCCATCTTCCCCTGCTAAATACCGTGAAAGCGTTGCGCCGGAGGCTTTTCTGTCGACAACGACTTGACAGGGGTGTTTTGACCGTTTCAACTTTTGCGACGACGAGGAGTCACTGCCTCAATCCCACTGCGACGTCGTATTTACACCGCTTTCTTTTTCCTCTTCTTTTTCTTTCCTTTTTTTCCCTTTGCTTTTTCTCTACGAACTACTTCTTACTGAAAACGGCATCCTGGTCCTGGGCGGCACACTGAACCAGCTGGTCGGTCGCGCGCCCGTGCTCAAATAGTACACATAAATAGTATGTGTACGGAGTACATCCCGCGCCTTTTGCATTTGTATCCCACGTCGACTTTCTACTGTGCATGTACTGTGTACGTTGACTGCGCCTCTTATCACAGCAGCCTAAAAAGCAACTCCTATCGCGAATCAAAGACTGCAGAAACAAAACAACACAACATGCTAGAAGCGAGGCAGAGAAAAGCATGGGTAAGGGGGAAGCGAACCAGAGTGGTCTGACATGTATGATGTACTATTTATGTTTGGTTTGGCCCTTTTCTGCATTCTTTTCTTTTCTTTTCGCTTCACGTTCTTTTGTTGACAAGCAATTGTTGTTTCCTTTTTTTTTTCTCTTCTTTTTTCTTAAGTTTTTTTCTCTTTTTCTTTTTGTTTTTCTTATGAGACGTCTGCATTCATGCATCATCTTTCGTCCATACTCGAAGCAAATAAGAGGTCATCCGTCGTCATTGTGTACCCTCTCGTTCAGCTACTGCTTTGTTGTGAGGGGCATGCATGGTTAAGATGGATGTCGTACTTGTACATATAATCCTGCCCTCTCTGACGACATATTACTTTGCTTTTGCCTTTACCTTTGCATACCGCATGCAGATGCGATACCGCAATGCGCTCTCTCTCAGACTCTGTCAAGGCTCACATGCCATCTGTGCGTCTATGTACGTCGTATGCGGTGTGCTTCCCATTGTTTATCACTTTTCTGGGGTTTGACGCGACCGACGCCACCCGGCCATGGCAGTTGACCGTTGGCCTTGCACGTTCTGCCGATAAACCTTGACAAGGTCGACCCGTTTTTTTTTGTGACCTTGTTGTGGGAGATGATGACTCTCGGACAAGAGAACCCTGGCCGAGATTTGATGGGCAGATGTGCAAGAAGGTGAAATGTCGGTGAATGGTCTGAATGGCCATGTGCCAAGTCGAGTCGACGTCCAGTCAAATACGAATGTGGAAGAAAGGCGAGAAAGGACAGAAACTCTTCGGCCTGTCACCGCTCACCGTTGCGTTGCCGCATCCCGTCTTGGGTAGTCACGCGCCCTGCTTTTCTGAGCAAATCTCCATCTGCCCATCTCCGCAGATCGACTAAATTGCAACGTACTCGTCGTTCATACTCTTCTTGTTGATGTCCTCCGAGTCAAAGCTCCCAAAAAGATCACCAAACTAGAAACCCCAACCAGCTGGGTTTACGTCTGGGTTTTGCGGCGTGGGTCGCAATCAATCAAAGTCGTCGAACCGTCGTCGAATCGTCAAGCGCCGTGCGCTGCCACCGAAGCACACCGCTTTTGCGTTGGAAAAGAGGGCGCACGCTCGACTGGGTGCCCGCTTTCATTTACTGTCGCTCTTACTGTGTATGTGCATATTGTGTGCTGCGCTCGGGCGTACCTGCCGGCGCAAACACTCTGTTGTCGCAAGTCCCAAAAGCGAAGGCGCGAAGAAAGGGGGTTCTTTCCTGGTGGTTAGTTCGGATTTACTTGAGGGCAAGGACGACGTAATACTGCGTACAACTGTGGGGTTCTGTCCTCTCTCTTTCCTAAAACCAAATACTTACCAGATACGTCGTACAGCAGGGGAGCAGATCCCAGCAAGGTCAATACGTCATCCTGCTTCCTCTCTATCCCCTTTCCTCTTTTGTTCATTTTACTATGGAGAAAAGCAGAAAAATGGTACAAAGGTACAAGTACACGTTTGTTTCAAGACCGGGGTGGAGAGTTAGTGCCAGACCATCAGAGAAGGACAGACACATTCCTCCCTCGACAACAGCCGACACCAGATGAAAGGGATACAAGAGTGGACGGATCTTGATGGCCCTGTAACTTTCAGCGAGTACCTGCAAAGATTTGCAAGTATCATGGGCCTCTTATTTTTGAGGCTGGTGCATAATTACAGCCACTCAGCGTCTTCACAGCATTCTGTTGTTGTTCCTGCCCCATGCTTGCTTTTTTTGCCGGGGTTTGTTTTACCAAGTCCTGTTTTCCTTGGTGTACTTTTCTCCCTTGACGACTTGGCAAAGGACAGGAGGGCAACAAGGCAAACTGGTGAGGGGATGGAAAGACAAGAGAGAAACCAGCCACGGCACAGGGATAACCGGGCGCATCACTCCGGAGGGCCAAGGACGGTTCTCTCGGCGAGAAAAGTATGGCTGGGCTCTGGCAGGCATCACCTCCCAAAAAAACCGCTGTGCTGTCGCTGTTAGTGCTGACAGGCAAGTTCAGCCATGCGGTTGTTCTCGTATCTTTCTCTGTACTCTGTACTCTGTACACATAACAACTCCGTGGCCACTGTGCCAGCAGTTTTCACAGTGACAGAAGTACTCCGTACTCTGCACCGCTGGAACGATGCTGCCTGCACTACTCCGTACGCCTTGCGGGCTTCCAACTCATTAAAATGGGCCTTTTATCAGCAAGTGCTTTGCATTTAAACCCCTGCCTGATGTCGTATTCTTGTCTGATATTGGCTTTTTGGAGGACGGTAAGGTATGTGAGATGGAGTGCCCTCTCTGACATGTTCGGCCAGATAGCCGGGTACCGATCGCAGGGCAGACAGCGCCGCAAAGTTACAGGTCAAACATGCCGTCAGACAGTCGTTCCGCCAGCCAGAGCGTCTCTACCCAGAGGTGATGGAATTTATTGCTTTCTGTTTCTTGCCCACAGCGACCAATGCCACTGTTTGATATCATGACAGCAAAGACCCTACGAAAATTCTTGGCCGCTAGCCTCCCCTCGTCCCCTTACAAGGCCATTGTCAGACAAAACAAAGTACGCTGATCCCAGCAACATGAGGCGAAGCACCAGAAAAACACGCTATTATTCCTTTCATTGCTTGCGAGATGCACACAACAAGAATGGCCAGTAATTCTTGGTTTAAGCAGTGGAACAGGGACGCCCGACAGGTTATGTAGTAAGTAAGACGGCACAATTTACGAAGCAATAGCGTGTCCCCTGGCTCTTTTCTGTCTTCTGTGCTGTGTGTCCGCTGTAAATATAGAAACAAAAGGACCACTTTTTGCCAGCATGTTTGTTTCGGCTTTCGTCACTGCCTGTTTTTTGATACCGAGTACACTGCCCTATGAGAGTGCTGCAAATTGTACCTCGCATACGTTCGTTGAGCTTGTGTTTACAAACTCCCAACGGCTTGCTCGGCATTGCCTGTTGGTACCTTTTCTAACGGTTGGACAGGCGCCACAAACCAGAGCTGGTGGGTTCGTTCTCAAGCCGCTCCCACTGGTTGTTGTCCGTCCAGATGGCCTTTCGCCTGCCAGAAGAACAGGCTTTTTCTCCCCAATTTTCTCACCCCGACATGGCGAGACAGATCTGCCCTTTCCGCGTCCTTTCTCTCCTGCCGTGTCTCTTGTCTCCTCTCAAACCCCAGCTGATTTGCGACCTAGCACCGTTCTTAGCGCCAAAGCTGCTCCCCAGTGGTTGAAGTCGAGTGTCCGGTCAAAAGAATCCCGAGAAAGAGGAGACGACAGACGAGACGGACGCTCAGAGACAGCCGGCCCTATTTCATCTGTCTACTTGCATCCCTTGCTTGGGCAAGCGTTCTTTCTGAGACACACACTTTTGACGTCTTGTGTGTGGCGTTTTGCTCTCCGTCCTGGAGAACTGGCAGTCAGAAGAGGGCGGGCGTGGGTAGAGAGAGGCGTGGGACGATATCCGTTTGGGGAGGAGAAAGACGGCACGTAATTTATACCTCCGTTGGGCGACTAACTGGCTGCGAACGACATGCCTATTTTGTAGGGTTTCCAGAGGCGCGACGATAGTAACGATAGTAACGATAGTAACGGTAGTAACGAGAGTGACGACGATAGTGTCGGGGTGTGCCTCTGAGGCCATTGCCTTTTTTTCTGCCGCTTTCTGTTGGTTCACGATGGCCCCGTATTGAGCTCTGATCGATAGAGAGAGTCAATGGTCGAAAGGGCCAGCTTCGCCCCTTTCCTTTTTGGGCCGAAGTCCAAGTATACACAATATTTGGGCTCCCCTTTGACAAAGAAGAAGGAGCCAAGGGGTGCCGAAGCGAAAAAAAAGAGACGGAAGGAGCCACCAGACGCACGAAAACCCAAAATCTCACGATAATGACCGATTTCTACCTTAAACAGGCAAGAGATAAGTGATGGGGCAAAACGAGGGCAAGAGGGCAAGAGGGCAGGAGCGGGTGGGCAGCGTGGGATGTGGGATTAGATGGGGGTCGCCGTGGCTTTTTCTGTCGCTCTTTCCCGCGCAATTTCGATTTTCGTTGTTCTGATTGCCCATTTCTTCCTTTCGTCCACTTTGACTATTCGCGCTTGCCAACAAACACCCGCCCCCCATTTACTGTGATTTGTCTCTTCACGATGCGATGAGGCAACACGAAGACGAGAGAAGAAATACCACCACCGTGCCTTATCGTCCCCATATTCCTCATCTCTCCCTTCTCGTCCTCGTCATTCGTCGTACTGCATCGGGTCCTGCTTGTCCACCATTCTGCGCATGCACGTTTGTCCTCGTGCCCATTTGCCATGGTCCTGCATGTCAGAATATTCATCTTTCATCACGCCGTCTTTTCGACTTTTCCGCCCTTTGTCGGTTCCGTCTTTGGACTTCTTTCACTCCCTTCGTCTTCTTCACCCCTGCCAGCAACCGGGTCACGTCCCTGCTTTTCCCTTTCATTCGTTCGTTCTGCATTGGGCAATCTTTGCCTCATTTCATTTGACTCTTTTCCTTTCCTCCTTTCATTATTCCTTCCTACTTGCCTTCTGCTTTGCCGTTCTTTTCGATCGTCACTATCCTGAGACGTTGGCGTCGGCGTATTCCTTGGTCTGCCATGTCTCTTCTGTCTGCCTTGACTGTCAATCCTTATGATTTTCATGATTGTCAATGACAATGTGGTATTGTAACTGTCATTGACTTGTCACAGCTCTTTTTCGTGGTTTTTTTCTTCTTTTTCCCCAGCTGTATGAGCTGTATACTTTGTTTCGTCCCAACATACCCCTAACCGAATCCCCGGATCGCCATCGCATCGCAATGTGAGGGATATTCAGAAATTCCCACTTTAGGGGTCATTCCTCAAAGAAAAAAATCCTGGCAGGCTCCGTTCTCCGGATACCTTATTTTGAGAGAGAGACTCAGCAAAAGATAGGCACCCACCGTCTCTTATCGCAGGATAAGGGATGGGGCAGGAGAAGCACCGCTCTTGATAGTTGATATCGGCCTCTCTCTCGCGACTTCTCCCTTTCCTTGCTTCTTTCTTGGCTTTTGAGTCATTGGGCCATCATTGCTCCGCAGAATGCTCAGTAAACAAGACTGCCCGACTTCAAATGTCTATCTGTCCCCCAGATTTTCCACTAATTGTCACTAATTGTCACTAACTGGCAGCACCCGGCTGAACCGATGGACGAGGAATGCTGAGCTACCTTTTGTTTTGCTTGTATTGCGACAACTCACAGTGACAGAGGCAAACCCCGGCGCAAGTGAAACGCACCAGGACGGGGACTTTCAAGACTTTCCACGCATCTTTTCTACTCTTTTACTTTTATTCCGCCTTTTACTGCACCCTCGGTCACTGCGGAGAATAGGCCCGAGTACCGGTACCGCAGTGACTGCCACAAGATATGCTACAGCGCGCGCCGATACCGAGCCTCTTGTTTCACTTTTTGAGAGAGACCAAGTACGCGTACCGCCAGAGCGGACAGCATCCTCGCATCCTCGCCTTTGTGGGCGTGTCCCACCATGTCCAGCATGCCAGCATGCCCACCAAAAACACCTGTGCCTGGCATTAGGCGAGGAGGCGGTGGTTGCTCGTTGTCTTTCCCTTCCTAGTTCCTAAATAGTACACTGTACACTCACTGCTCGCTGTAAGACCTGCCCATTCTTTCGTACACTTGCCCAGCAGCTTGGCTCTTAGCAGTCCACTGTCTCCAGTTTAATAACCTCGGCGATACTTCAATCTCCGATAACACGCTGCCATCTCGATGCCCAAGCACCAGTCCCCGTAGGGCCAGCAAGTCAGGTTTTGTCTTTTTTCTCTGTTTTTTTTTTTCTCTTCTCTTTTTTTTTTTTTTGGCTCTACGGTCAAACCTCACGCACACTTTTTTCTCATTACCTCGCATTGACAGGTGGCGAAAAACCACCACCCAGTGCACCACCAAAAATGCAACAAAGTTTACAATAAGCAAATATCACAAACAAATCTTCCACAACCTCGCAACCACTTCATATTTCATGTGCCTCTTGTACCTGTGTTCCTGGCCAGTCCGGTCATATTGTGCTCACATACGCACGTATCGTTCCGCCCTTGAGGCCAAGAGATGGATGGACAGGCAGAACAAGACAGTCTCACTCACACACCTTCTTTTCAGCCCTCTTTTGTGTCCTCCCTTTTTTTATAACTGCCTTGGCTTTCTTTCACTTTTTTTTTATCGTTTGGAACTGCACAAGAGTGCCAAGCTTCTCCTCTTTGTTTTCTCTCTTCTTCTGCGTTGTCTGATCTCTGTTCATGCTTGCTGCTTGCGATACGAGAAATCCATGAACAGAGAGAACAAAGCCCTTGCACTACACCAATTTGCGTGTTAGTGGGCTTTTTTTTTCTGTTGCCCAATGCCCCGTATTGTGATGAGAGTGAATACTCCGTATGTAATAGAAAAGCACAGAAAAGTCACAATGCCCGAAGCTTTTGTGGTCGACAGTGGACACCATCGCAGCCCAAGGAGGGACACCAAATGAGCTTAATTGTCTTTTCTCAACTCTCCATCTCGTCATCTCGTATTTGTTTCTTTTTGTAGAAGATCAGACCTACTTTTTACCTTTTGGATAGGGCGTGGCGCTGGCTCGGACTCACGTTCGTCTGAATTACTGTTGATTTTAGACACCTCACTATATGCATATTGTCGATTATTCTACTACACATCCAGAGTAGTCGTGCACGCTTTGCCCTCTGGTCACTAGAGCGGTCTGGCGAGGAAAGAAGGGCCTGATCAACAGGAGCTCGCGCCGGGAGCTCGCCTCCAAGGGGGACGCGTTCGTGGATTAGAGGGTCAGAGGGCACTAGCTGCCAAGTTGGCCGTCTTAGGCGTCTTAGGCGTCTTTGGCTTCTTAGGGGCTTCTTAGGGGCTTCTTAGGGGGAAGGGGGATGTGCAAGAGTGATGCGCAAACTGGTAAGGAAAGGAGAGAATGGTGGTGGCTGCGGTGTGGAACTGAGCCAGGCCCCTCAGAGAGCACTTTCATAGCGCCGTCTCCTTGGGGGGTCGCGGCTGCTCTTTCCGATAAAGGGGTGGTGGAGGAAGAAAAAAATAGTGAAAAAGGGGTGGGAGGCGAAAAATAAAATAAGAAAGAGATATGCCGAGAAAGAAGGAGCGGTTTGTGTTCTGTGTGTCTGTGTGTGTGGGAAGGAAAACGAAAATGAAATGACGAGGCAAGAACGAGGAAATGAGACGACAACAAGACAACAATGCCAGAAACGCGCCCAGGATGGAAGGAATGATGGAATGAGAATGGTGACGACAAAAGACAATGGGAAGGAGCGACTGTCCCGGCAGTGATGACAGACAAGAAGCAGGAGCGAACAAGACGCAAAAACAAAAAAGAAAACGGTCGAGATACGCCGCCGCGCGCGTGTGAGCCTGTGAGCGCGTGTGCGCTGGGGTTATTACGAGCAGACGAGGACCGCAAAGGGAAAGAAAAACCAGGTAAGACAAGCTTGCCCAGTGTTGTCATTTCACTCTATCCGTACGGGTATCTCGCAGTGACGAAGGTGGTTGGTTGCAAGTTGGTTGAGTGTTGGCATGCGCATACTCAGAGCCCATCCTTCCGCTTTGCAAAGCTCCGTTACTCAGAACGTGGTTTCAGGGGGGTGGGGGTGGAGGGTGGGCAAACTGTGGCGGAAAGCGCAAAGGAGAAGCACTCAATTAAAGAAGGAAGGTACATGGGCGACATCACAAAAAAAAAAAAAAAAAAAAATCGGGCTCCTGTCCCAGCTCCTCGTCACCTTGTCACCCCCTCGTCCTTCTCGTTCTGTGGCCCTTCTTTCCCCCCTTCTTCCTTCTCTACCCCCTGTCGTTTCCATGCTAGTGGAGAACAAGCCCGAACCGCCCGTCTCCACTGATCTCCACAAAGTACACCGTACCTTTGCCACGGTTTTCTGTTACCTCTTCTTTCCTGACTGATGTGACATCTTTGCGCGGGAAGTATCCATCCCAGCGAGCCCAGCGAGCCTAGCGTTTTCCCACTACCTTTTTTTTGTCTGTACTTTCAAACTGCTTGTGTTCATGAGACCGCTTCTCACCCCGGCCGCGCCTGCCCCCATTTCAATATCACCTCCTCTGTTCTCATTCGTGGCTTCCGTTTTCGTATGCGCCGCCCAGCCGTGCCTGCCCTTCACTGTCCGCTGTGACTCGCCTTCTCGTTCTACCATGTGTATCACTCATTCGCTCTTTCCGCTTTCCTCTTTCTTATTTTCTCTTCCCTTGATCGCAGGGCGGCAAAGGTGAGAGCAGGGCATACTTGCGGTGAGGGAAGTTGCGACCTGACCTGATGACGCGGGAGCTGCCTGGCGCTGGCCACGACGGACTTGGTAGCGGCCGTTTATTTTCTATTTTATTTTATGTTTGTGCATCTTATGCTCTCTTCCTTTTTCATATCTTTTAGTCCCCCGGTATCATGCTCCGTATTTTTTTTTCTTGTATATTATTACTATTTAAAAAAAAAAAAAAAAAAAACCAAGCTGGGGCGCGCCAGGTCCCTATTCAATTAAGCCGAGCTCATTAAGCTCCCTGTCCTTGGTGGCTCTTTTTTCTGCTCTTAGTGGATTTCTCGTCTAACCCTTGTCATGTATGATTCACCTACTTTTTTACTGGGCTCTCTCGCTCTTTCCCCCTTCGCTCTTTCCGCCCCAATTTTTTCGCGCCAAAGAGAAAAAAATACAAGGGGGAGAACAGCGAAGCGCGACCGACCTCGTGTACGGCGCAACTTGGTTCGCACTTGCCGTAGACTTGTACCTTACTTCGGGCCGTATCTGGCTGTGACTGACCTCACGAACAAATCGAGTAAGAACGTCCCGCCGCTCTCCGTTCCCAGAAAACCAGCACTCACTACCGTATCGATTCACCCTGCTAAAGCTCTACTTCCCTTTTCCAGTAACCCTCGCCCCCCTCTTTCTCGCTCCCGTTCCTTCCTTACACAGCAACAACCGTTTTGCGCGAAACTAAGAGATACTAGGGCTCTTTCTTTGTCACTTCATTTTTCTCTTCTTTCGTTTCCTCGCCCTTTCACCTTCCTCTCTGACTCCCTTCCCTGTCGCCAACTCTGACCACGGTCAACATATTCCCCACAAACTTTTAGAAACGAACATCACGACTGTACAACGACCGTGTCGTACGGAGACACACACACCACGAGCGCATATACCATACACACCGTACATACTATACACGCCCCCCCAAAAATCCACCTGCGTGGCACTGACAAGCCAGAAACGACAGCAAAAAAGCAGACATCGCCTCCTCTCTTTTTTTTTGTCTTTCCCAGCATCGACGACCTCCCTTCCGTTGCCTTGTGTCACCGTTTTTTTTGCAACAAGGCCACGGCCCCCTCTTCCGAATTCTGCTCTTGCGCCGTAACGAAACTGCAGCCCGCAAACTGCAGAGAACCGCATTAGTACGACGAGCAAAAACCAGTAGAAAACGGACGAGCCGAACTGGAATCCCGGAACCGCAACACAAACAAGAGGACCCCGACAAGGAACGGGGACAAGGACCAGAAACTGGAGTCACGACTTGTACGCATCCCAGGCGGCATCACACAGAAACTCTAAATTCTTACGCCCTTCTTTTTCGCCTTTCCTGCACCACTTTGCGGACTCATTGGAACTCTCTGCAGCTCGCCCTCGCTTGCTCTCCCTCCCCGGCAATTACAGAGGAACAGACACGGCCTGGTAGTCCAGAGCCGCGCTTGCTCTTCTGTGTTTCTGTGTGTTGTTTGAGTGAATCCTGTGGTGTGCTTGACATACGACATACGACATACTACATGCCTGCCAGCAAGAACGGTTAAACCGGCCCCGGACGACAAGACCCAACATCAAGGAAGCAAACTTGCCAACCCGCGCGGTCCCTGGAACGGCCATGGGAGCCTGCCTCTCTACGTCTGCCCTGGAACCACTGCACCTGTCATCCTTGGACCTCTCCCAGGTTGTGCTGTGGGAACTCTGAACCGAGCTGTAACCCAAAACAGCAGCTTGCATACACAGACGCCTGCCACTTCATCACTGTGGCTCTTTTGCCGTGACGCCTGCTCTCTTCCTCACCATTGCAAGCGGCCGGCCTCTAACTGCGGCCCTTATCCGCCCCATCCTCGCAAAATATTAGATTCGCCAGACAACTCCAGGGACGACGTTTCGAGGGCGTACTTGTACACGGCCTGTACATATCTGCCTTCTTCCCTGGGGGTGTATCTATATTCCCTCTTCTGTCCCCCGTCTTTTTTGTCTCTCCTTGACTCTTCTATCTGTATTTTGTTCTTTTATTCCTTCCTTTCTTCTTCTTTACTTCTTTACTTCTTTACTTCTTTACTTCTTTACTTCTTTACTTCCTTTCGACTTTCGACTTTCTTTCCACACGTCCCCTTCTGTTAAAATAAACTCCCGTCGTCCGCTGCAACCCTTGTCCGCTGCAACCCTTGTCCGCCTACTTGGGCACAGTCGATCACCAAGCTCCACCCCCAACCAGCACACCAGCGCAGCAGCAGCACGAGAGAGAAACGGGGGACCGAGGAAACGGAAACGAATACGCCTGCAATAACAGCGAGTAGCAAGCAGCAGAAGGAAAGGAACAGGCAGGACCAGCAAGAAGCGAAGCATAGCAGCCACACACCAACACCACGGCTACGACTGCACAGCATTGCACAGCAGCAACCCGAACGAACAGTCGACAAGAGAAACCAGAAGCGAAAGGCAGATGCAACACCACGACTAAGCAGCAAAGACGAACGAAGAAGTGCGTGACGGCCACCGACGATACCAAGACGACGGCCTCTTTCTGCAAATTTGGAGCAAAAGGCACCTGCTGGCCAGATTTCCTGCTCAAGCATAAATCACCACCTCCCCACCCTCCTTTTCTGCTCTTTTTCGCTGTTGTTTGTGGGCTGGACTCGCATCAACTTTCCGCCCCCTTTTTTATTCTTTTGAACCGTTCTCTTCAGCAATCCCGCGTCTTCTTGCCAGACTGCAACCTTTAGACAAGGAGTTGCCCAAAACTGCACTTACACAAACAATCCCTGTTCTCACACGTTTTTATATAAGTCTCCAAGACTCCCACCTTTCCTCTTTCTTCCACACCCACTCCACCTCTTCTTCTACTTTTACTTTTACTTCCACTTTACTTCTACTTCCACTCCTGCTTCTTTTTCTTTTTATTCCCATAAGAGCTAGTCTTCTTCTCGTTCATCGTCACCTTCACTTCAAGACATCTTCTCACTCTACTCTTCTTTCTTCAACAACATGCGGTGCATATCAACATTTTCTACTCACTTCCCCTAAACGTTTCTGCTTTGCGCCACAAGAGCTTTGAGAGTTTCTTGATGTGTTCTTTATGAGACGGCTCCTTTCTCTTTTTCAACAATTCTTCCACCTCATCTGCATCTGATTCTTCCGTCCTTCTTTTGCTGAACTTCTTTCTTCTTAAAGTCGTTCAGCAAAATCTCAAAACCATGCCGTTCTTCGACCTATCTTCACATACAAGTTTCAGTACAGCAACTGCCTCTTCAATATCGATACCATCATCGGTAGAGGAATACTCCACAACCTCGTCGACAGCGCCATTATCAACGCCGCTGTCATCGTCACCCACAAACTCCATTTCAAGTTTCAAATCCACTCTAAGCCGGAAAATGGCTCTGAGCAGGAGCTCTTCAAGGGAGAGCAGCGGCCGTTCGCACAGCATGCAGAATATGCAGAACATTCAGAACATGCAGAACATGCAGAACACGCCGCTTGCTGGTCCCATGATGGAAAGGTTTGTTCAGGCACAGGCACAACAAGCACAAGAGCGGGCGTTGGAGCAGGCACGGCGGTCTTCCGAGAACGTCAACCATGGCCCCATCTCCAACACCAGCTTCTCCAGCATGGCATCAAGCTCCCACAACTCACCCACACTCATCTCCGATGTGCCAACACCAACATATGGCAACTCCACGGTGCCCTCACCAGAGCCGCTCCGTGGACGGGACGGTGGGCCTGCTCCCATCTCCTCGTTCCAGCTGCCAGAGTCCATGTTGAGCCACAAGATGAGCGAAGCCTCTCTCCTCCAGCACACGCCGCCACCCAGCATTCATCCTGGCAACAACGGCAACGCCTCCATGTCACAGGAGGCATCAAAACAAAACGGCAACATTATCCGCCGCCTATCGAACCGTGCCTCCAAAGCCATTACACGACGCAGGCCGTCATCGGCTCACCCCAACAGCCGGGACGTCAGTGTCGGACCTGGCATTCTTCGCAGGCGAAGCGACAGCAACAACACGGCACCCGCCAGCGACATTATGGACCGGCCTACTTTCGACACGGACTCTGAGTACGACGTTGACGAGCGCGACGATGGTGACAGCATTGCGGCATCCATGTTCGACGGCATTGCCAACACCGACGCATCTGCCACTACTAATGGCACGTCTTCTGTGAACGGCTCTGTCGCAACAGCCACAGCACCTACACCCGCCGAGGTCGGCCCCGTGATCCCTCTTGCTCTCCTCCACGGCATCCCCATCCGGAAAGTGTCCAAGAAGCACAAGCGCATCATCCTCACGCTCGACGCTGAAGCCGGCAAGGTCTCTTGGGACAGGTTCCGCCCGTCCAAGAGCATCTACATTGACGACATCAAGGAGATCCGCACCGGCGGCGACATCCGCCAGTACCGCCTCGACTGCAACATTCCCGAGTCCGACGAAAGCCGCTTTTTCTCGATCCTGTACACTGTTCCGGGCACCACCAACACCAAGCACAAGCACTTCATTGCCGATACCGACGAGAACTTTTCAGACTGGACCAGCACGCTTGACGCCATCTACAAGCACCGCCAGGATATGATTGCCTCGCTCATGGCCTTCAACGACAAGGCTGTGCGCGGCTACTGGAACCGCGAGATGGCCCGTCAGTCTTCGGACAAGCTCAACGCCCAGTCCACCACAGCTCTAGCCGGCGAGATTGACTTTGCTGGTGTCGAGCGCGTCTGCCGCAACCTGCATATCCACGTGCCCCAGGAGACCCTGCGCGCCAGCTTTGCCGGTGCCGACGTGATGAAGACGGGTCGCCTCAACTACGCCGGTTTCCAGGAGTTTGTTCGTCTGATGAAGAAGCGCGGTGACATTCATGCCATCTACCGCACTCTGGCATCGAACGCCAACCTGGGCATCACGCGTGACGAGTTCTTTGACTTTCTGCGCAACACGCAGGGTGAGAACGTCGACGACGAGCTGGCTTCTTGGGAGACTGTGTTCTCGCGGTTTGCCCGCCGGCCCAAGGCTTCTTCGTCGTCTGCCAAGGACGTGGCCGTCATCAGCGATGGCGAGTCGGCCATTAGCGGCACAGAGGAAGTTCCGCGTATGTCGGAAGCCGGCCTTGCCAGCTACCTCACGTCGACCTACAACCTGTCCGTGATCAAGGAGCCCAAGCAGTACACCTTTGACCGCCCCATGAACGAGTACTACATCTCCAGTTCGCACAACACATACCTTGTCGGCCGCCAGATTGCTGGCACGTCGAGCGTCGAGGGCTACATCTCGGCCCTTACGCGCGGCTGCCGCTGTGTGGAGATTGACTGCTGGGACGGTGCTGATGGCCAGCCCATTGTCAACCACGGCAAGACGCTGACATCGAGCATCTCGTTCCGCGAGGCCGTCAACGCCATCAACCGCTACGCCTTTGTCAAGTCACCCTTCCCTCTGTGGATCTCGCTCGAGGTGCACTGCAACCCGGAGCAGCAGCGTATTATGGCCCGGATCATGCGCGAGGTCTTTGGCAGCAAGCTCGTCACGGAGCCGTTGTCGAATGCGACCAACCGTCTACCCTCGCCGTCCGAGCTCCGCGGCCGCATCCTGGTCAAGACCAAGAAGACTCAGCAGCCCACGACGACTGCCACCACCGCCGCCACTACTCTGCCGCCCCTGCCTCTGCAGAGCTCAAGCGAAGTCATTGCCGCCAACACCAGCGAGTTCTCCGGTCGCCGCCGTGGCAACAGTCTGCCGACGCCGTACCAAAAGTCTATTACTCTGGACGGCAACGTGCCGAGTGTCATCTACTCGCCCACGAGCTCACTCTCGCAGACCTCGCCCCTCTCGTACTCGGCCGGCCAATGCAGCCCCGTCCTCAGCCCTGGCCACTCAACCCCGACGACCCCGCGCAAGTCCAGCACCCCAAAGGCACGCCTGACGACTGTCAACACCATCACCGAGGGTGAGGTGGCCCGCGAGATCCCGAGCAGCAGCACGAGCGACTGCGACAGTGGCAGTGAGAAACTCCCGACCAAGCACAAGCAGAGCAAGATCGTGCCCGAGCTTGGCT
This sequence comes from Sporothrix euskadiensis, assembly GCA_019925375.1. NCBI lineage: Eukaryota > Fungi > Ascomycota > Sordariomycetes > Ophiostomatales > Ophiostomataceae > Sporothrix > Sporothrix euskadiensis. Next base: position 382,001 of record JADHKQ010000019.1, on the reverse strand, counting down.
GCTTGGCTGTCTACTGTGTGGGTGTGCACAAGGCGACGCCCTTTGAGGACGCCGACTGCAAGCTCTTCAACCACATCCTGTCGTGGGACGAGACGGTCTACGAGCGTGGCACCAAGACACGCGACTACCGCCAGGCGGTGTACTTCCACAACATGCGCTACCTGATGCGGGTGTACCCCAAGGCGTACCGCTTTGGCTCGTCCAACTTCAACCCGTTGGGCCACTGGCGCCGTGGTGTGCAGATGTCGGCTCTCAACTGGCAGACGTACGACTTGGGCATGCAGCTGAACGCGGCCATGTTCACGGGCGGCACCGACCAGTCGGGCTACGTGCTGAAGCCGCGCGAGTGCCGCCAGTTCCAGATTCTGCCGAACCTGCCTGGCGAGAGCAAGCCGCGCGAGCTCAAGCGCGAGCGCAAGAACGTCAACTTTAGCATTGGCGTCGTGTCGGCCCAGCAGCTGATGCGCCCGGTCAACTTCCCGGACCGCCGTACGCTGGACCCGTACATTGAGGTTGAGGTGTTCATGGCCGACGACAAGCGCGACCGTGACGAGAGCAAGCAGCAGCAGCAGCAGTCGTCCGACTACCTACCGCAGACGCCGCTCATCTACCGCACCAAGATTGCGCCCGGCAATGGCTTCAACCCGGTCTTTGACCAGCGCTTCAACTTCCGCTTCACGACCAAGTACCCGGACCTGGTGTTTGTTCGCATGAGCGTCAAGCTGGCCGAGAACGGCAAGTACACGAGCGGCAACCCGACGGCTACCTTCACGGCCAAGCTCAGCAACCTCAAGCAAGGCTACCGCACGATCCCGCTGGTGGACGTCAATGCCGACCGCTACATGTTCTCGACACTGCTGTGCGAGATCCACAAGGAGCCGATTACGAGCGTGTTTGTGCCCTGTGCGACGGATGCGCCCGAGGCCGGCGTCACCAGCACCAACAAGCTCAAGAGCATCCGCACCGTCTTCAACCGGACGACCAACCTGAGCCCCAAGTCAAGTATCGACAGCGGGCCGTCGTTGTGATTGAAGTGCACACGTACTATCATCCTCCCTTCTCCTTCTTTTTCTCCTTCTTTTTCTCCTTCTTTTTCTCCTTCTTTTTCTCTCTCTTTTTTTTCTTTTCTTGTAACACTATTTATTCTCCTTTGTCTTTTGTGTCTTTTTACTTTGCATTGTACCCCCCACATTGTCCCATTTTTTTATAGCAAGCTTCAAGATATGACAAAAAATTCAGCATAGCGAGGTGTGGGTTGAAACGGCCAACGCATCTAAGGGTTTCGTTTATTTGGTTTTCGTTTGGTTCGGTTTTGCTTTTACACACAACTTCACTTCTGTTTACCCACCTTTCTAACCAATTTTTTTTATTTCACTTATTTGTTTACTTATTTGTTTACTTTTCTTTGTCTTACTGCTACCCGAACCCATCAAGGCGTTTATCATTCCTCTTTTGTCTACAATTGCATTTTTGGTTTATCTATTCCCCCCCACGGTGGACATTTATCAAACATTTACGATCGCTACATTTGTTTTCGAATTTTTCTTGTATTTTTCTTTGGGATCACACACACACACACACACACACATTATTTAACGGATAGAAAAGCGAGGCAAACAGCAATTTACACAATGCACAGTATAGTCCTTTATCAGCAACATCATATCAGGGCAATGTTATTTTTTTTTTTTTTTTTCAAATCTTTTATCATACTTGTTATGCACTGGCTGGTTCATTTTCTTAGGACGGGAAACTGGTTTACACACAATGGGATAGGCTAGAAGAGCCCACATGCTATTTGTACTTTTTATTGTCTATTTACACTCTGGCAACAATGAACAATGATGAACTTGCCTCTCATATCTTATCCACGTGCTGTTGGCATCTAGGACTTCCACGAGTCTTTCTACCAAGTCAAATTCAAATATTCAAGCAATACAAGTCACCCTCTTTGCAGCAAAAGCCAGGCCCTTTAAAAAAATGGCCGAAGAAATCAACGAAACGGTCGAGATCCATGTTGCCAGTGATGCCGAGAGCCGCGGCGCTTTTTTATTCATGAAGCCAGGCGACGTCGGATGGAGAAACACAATCAAGTTTTCCACGCCCGGCAACAGCCTCCACTGGATCCCGTCCGAAGACGGTTTTGTAAACTCATAGGTATGCAATGGGTTTGCCGTGTTTGTTGTGGTCGATCCGTTCGCAGCTTCACGTTTTTGTCAATGGTTCTCAACTTGAGATTTCGGAGTGAGTGATTGATGGAGACAACTGTACCGCCTAATGAAACTCTTCTGGTTTCTTATAATGATTCAATTTCTTTTTTCTTTTTGGTAGATTTGGCATATATGCCACATACACTGGATTCTATTGGATTTTTTATTTTTTTTAATTTATTGATCGATTCTCTTTACTATCAAGGGATAAGAACAATTCATTGTCAATTCTAATTTTGAGTCATTGTAAGGCAAGACGTAAACAGACATTTTGTCTTTTACACATTACAAGTTGAGGCCTTTCTTTCCTTTGATCAATATACACTTGGCTTTTGCTTACTGTAAAGATATCACATGCCCAGCCAATTCGAAACAGTCCATGTCAAATCGTATCCGAAAGAAAATGAAAAAAAAAACAGGCTCTACCGTGACCAAAAAAGAGTAGAGAGTAAACCAAACAAAAAACCAAAATGAGATGGGAGATGGGTAGTGCTTTGCTCAATATGCATGTCGTTGTCCGCCGTCACCACGCAAAAGTGAGCACACCTCCACAATCACTTTTCCTGCAGATCCCAAAGCGCCTTGAACATACTGTCTCTCTCGAGCAGTGCCTTGGGCGAGTCGTACTCCATCGCCCGGCCCTCCTGGAGGACAAGCACCTTGTCAAAGTCAGCCACGGTACGCAGCCGGTGCGCCACCACAATCGCTGTCCAGCCGGTAAAGTCTTTTTGGATCAGCTTGTCCACAAACGCCTCGGTCTCGCGGTCTAGACTGCTTGTCGCCTCGTCCAACAGCAGCACCCGGCTCTTGCGTGTCAAAGCCCGTGCCAAGCAGAACAGCTGCCGCTGGCCGGCACTCAGCCAGTCCGTATCCAGGTCGGCATCGAGACCGCCCTTTTCGTCAATAATGGGTCGTAGGTTGGTCTTGTCAAGCACGGCCCACAGCTCCGCATCGGTGGCATTTTCCAGCGGGTCGAGGTTGTACCGCACGGTGCCCGCCAAGAACATGGGGTCCTGCGGCAGCGCCACCAAAGACTCCCGCAGAGCGTTGAGATTGAGCTGTCCTGTTTCGATACCGTCAATCTCAATCTGGCCCTGCGAAGGTGGGTACAGACGTAGCAGCAGTGAGATGAGTGTCGACTTGCCGCTGCCCGACCGTCCACAGATGGCCACCTTTTCACCAGGTTGGATCTCCAGATTAATGTTCTTAAGGACAACGCGGTCGCCGTACTTGGCCTCCAGGTTCTGCACACGAACGGCTCCCCGAGATGGCCACTGCGGTGGCGGCATGTCGGGTCCATCCTCCTCACGCGGTGTGTCGTTGGCAAACTCATTGACACGCGTAATGGCGCCGAGACTTGTTTCCAGCTGCGTCCACATCTGGATCAGCATGCTCAAGGTCATACCAATACCCATCACACTGGTCAAAGCGACACCCAAGAGGCCGGGACTAATCTGGCTGCGGAGGCCGACGGCGAGACCAATGACGACAACCGCCATGGCAGCGACAATCAAGTTGAGAACCAGCGACAGCCACCGCTGGATGCAGTACAGCAAATAGTACGGCTTTTGCGACTCGTTCAGGCGGCGCAGGTTCTCGCTCTCGGCATCGCGGGTCCAGCCGTACGCACGGAGTGCCGTCAGGCCCGAGAAGGAGGCGATAAAGTCCGAGTACAGTGGTGATTTGGCCTCGAGATCGAGCAGACGCATCTGGCGAGATGTTCGCAAGTAGAACTTTTGCACGCAGTACAAAACCACAAGCAGAACGGGGACGATGATGCCGAGGTAGCCCGATGCCACACACGTCAAAATAATTTGAGAGATGGCGCTGATAGCCTCTGCCGATGTTGTTAGTTTGTGCCTTTGATGTGATCACACACACAGAGATAGATACGTACGAGCATAGCACATCATGAACGACATTGGAAGCGGCATGTCGACGAGCGTCATGTCCTGACTGAATCTGCGGGGAGTTAGTAGATGCCATTAAAAATGCACTTGAGGTTGGCTGGACTTACCGGTTGACAATCTCGCCAGAGTCTGTGGCGACAAAGTATGATAATGGAGCACTGGAAATGTTAGAAGAAAGAAATTTTCAAAGACGCTCAGGAAAACTTACTGCATGGCAGCGACGAGAATCTTCCGGTGGAGGACCTTGGCTGAGTGCGGTACAATGACGACCATGAATGTCCAGAACTCAGCGGCCATAAAGGCGACGTTGAGGGCACCGAACAGCACATAGATACCGACATAGTAGCCAACACGGCTGTCAGGGTGCTCCTCGTTGGCAGCTGTCCAAATGTTGAGCCATAGGGCTGAAAGTAGTAGAGAGGTCAGTACGCACGTTATTCGACGACAATAATGAAAACGGATGTAGAGTCAAACTCACGTTGGGCAGTCCGGAAGCCAATGTTGCAAATGGTAAAGGTGGCATACAAGGCAAATGCCTTGCCACCGAGGGACTTGAGATACGAGAACATGGCATCTGCATTCCGCTTGCCACGGGAGGCGCTGTCAGAAGGGCTGTCAGAAGGGCCGGCGCCGGAAGGATCGCCAGCACCAGGCGGTTTGCGGCCCATAGCTTTGGCGGAGACGATGCGCTCGATGACGGCTTCCTTTTCCTTCAGTTCCTCCTCCACGTCGAGGGCATCACTGACTGCAGCGGTGTCCATGGCAGACTTCTTCAGGCCTAGAGCAGAAACAAAGCCCTCACTCGAGTTGAGATGGTCGAAGCTGCCGCGCTCCGTGATGCGACCGCCCTCATCGAGGACAATGATGTGGTCGGCATGTGGCAAGAGTTGGACTGGTTGGTTAGCACATCGTAAATCCAAGAATGGCAGGGTGTATTGACTTACTATTGTGCGTTGCCAGGATTACTGACGTTCTGTTCTTTCTCAAGAGACCTTCGGGACCGAGAGTGGCTGTAAAACATTTGGAGTACGTATCGGCATCGAGGCCTTTGAGAATGTCGTCGAGGATGACAATGGGCTTGCGGTTGTAAACAGCGCGAGCAAAAGCCTGCTGCGATTAGCAAATCTAGCCCCGTTTCATGTCAAAGAGCCATATCCACACGATACTTACCACGCGCTGCTTCTGCCCACCACTAAGAGAAACACCCCTGCTGCCAATAATGGTATCGTCCCTCTTTGGGAACTGCTCAATATCTTCGACCAATTGGCAAGCGTGAATCACCTGTTTGTAAAACTCTTCGTTGTATGGCTCATACGCAAGCACGTTCTCCTTGATTGACCGGTTGAGCAGCCAGGCGTCTTGGTCGCAATAGGCCACCTCTTCTGGAATGGTGAACTCAACAGAGCCCTTGAACTTGCGGCATTCACTAATGAGCGCCTTGAGAAGTGTTGACTTGCCAGAAGCCACGGGGCCGATAACCAGGGTCAAGTCACCGGGCATAATGTCAATATCGACGTCGTTGAGCACCGGCGGCGAGTCTTTTTTCCAGCCAAAAGTACCCTCACGGACCTTGATCCATGGCTGCTTCTCCTTGTCTGCGGATTTCTCGGAGGCATTATCTGTGCCCAAGACAGTCGAGTCGCGAGTAGTAAATGAGCCCGCATCGGAGCGCGGCAACAAAATGCGGTAATCCTCACGCTTCTCTTGCATCAAGAAAGCCTGAATGCGGTCAAGACAGGCGAGGGCCGAGGCCAAGTTCGTCCATGCCGTCGTGATGGTCATGACGGGCATAATGAGCACGTTCAGCACGCTCAAGGCAGTGAAAGCTTTGGCGACGCCAAATTGGCTGTTGCCGGATACCTTTTGCACAATGGCATACACTGCAAATGTCACAGCCGGCATAAGAAGGGATGGTGCGATGCCGAGGAGGAGGTTCCACACCTGGATCTTGCGGAATGCGGTCGACTGTTGCAGCTCGTAGTCACGAAGGGCCTGGATTTGCTGCTCGGCCTTGTCGTTTAGGCCGGCCACCTTGACGCCCTTCATGGAGCCGACAATATCGGATGTGATGCCCACGCGCTTCTGAATGGCGGCCATCCACCGGCGCTGGCGGGGCGGGATGAGCTTGCCCAGCCGTGCGGCAATGACACCGCAGATAACGCACAAGACGATGGGCGCAATGCAACTGCCGCCCAATTCGCTGCCGAGAATACCAAGAGCGATTGCAAGCTGCACTACACTCGGGCCGAGATCAACAATGTTAAATGTCGTAAACGTGATGCGGTCGACATCAGTGCTCATGAGTGACAGTGCAGCGGACGAGTTACCCGTCTCGGCCCGGATAGCCAACATGTTCTTGTAAATGATGGTAACCAATGCACCTCTGATCTTCGCCATGGTACGGAAGGCCACGTGCATGTACCAACGAGTAGTCAACTGGGGAGGTTAAAATCTACGAGCGAAGCTAGAGTTAGATCCAAAAGAGAGCAAAGGTACGTACAGCAATACCGAGGTAGACGATGGCATAGGCACCGATGAGACCGTAGCCGTAGCTCTTTGCTAAAGCGGCATTGTCAATGTAGTTGATGGCGGCGCTCACGAGGTACGGCTGCGCCAAACTGAGACCCATCAGGCCGACACGGGGCACAAAGGCCATGGCCAGCTCCGGGGCAAAAGTCCGTAGGGCGGCATACGTCAAGCAGTGCTTGCGCTTGTAGTTTGCTACATTGTGTAAGTGAGTGGCGGCTAAAGGAGTATGGCTTGGGAAACAATAGTAACTCACCCTTCAACCAGTGGCTTTGCAGACGCTCATACAAAGTCTGACCCCGGAGTCCATCGTCAACAGGGTACAGGTCGTCCATGGTCAGGTTGCGCTTGTAACCTTGGACGAAGAGTGGGTTCAGCCAGGTAAAGAACGTATCTCCAAAGACACCCTGGATTATTTCGGGAGAGACTTTCGTGCCGGCCATAGTAGAGTGGCTGTACTTGTGTATTGACTCGATAAAGATCAAAAGCACCTTGAGGCCGAATGCAGCCGAGAAAATGGGGGCCACCGTGGCGTTATTTAGAAGCATCCATTGTGTACGAATGCGAGGCAGGTCGCAGAAGATGGAAAAGAAGAGGAAGATCTGGACGAGATAGGAAGGGCGTAGAGAGCGAACATGCTCAAGGTCCGCGACTGCGGTCAAGATAATAGTTGTGCACAAGCTCACGATACTTGACGCAAGTGTTGTGTGCGTGTGAAAGCCTTTGTTGGTGCCAAGAAGAACGACGATGGCCAGCTGTACGCCCGCCAAGGCCGTAAATGACAACTGTACCGTGTTAGTGAGGGTCCAGGTACATAACAAAATGCGGTGACCATAAATCACTATCTTACCAGCTTGATGGCTCGCAAAAGAGGCCATCGGACAACGGCATCACGCTTGAAAAGGTAAAATATGCGAACAAAGGACAGCAACAGGGCAATGCCGCAAGGTGCAATCGAGAGAATGCAGTCCTCGAATGTGAGCGTAAAGTCGAAGCTGTAGCAGTCTGGCCCTTGCGTCAATACGGGGCCAAAGCTCCCATCGTTGCCACAGCGGACCATGACCGCGAGGAGGAGGAGAGGAGCTGTGGTGGTGGACTTGAAACAACCACGCCCAGTGATGTTAAGCGGTGGTATGAAGATGAAGCGAGCTATATGAAGGGTTGACGAGGCGCATCGGTCTGTTTGGGTGAGTATCACAACTCAAAACTATGTGTGTCGAAGAGACAAATAAGAGCTCCCAAAAGGCAATATGAGACCAGACATAAGACGGCTCCGGAGAAAAAGTCAAGATCGACGGGCAACGGGACTCAAACGCCCGATGGCATGCGGCAGAAGACGTGGTTCAGTTGAAAAAAGTATGGTTGAAAAAAGGGGATAAGGTAGGGGTTGACGATGTAGAGAGACTAAGATGTGGTCGATTTGGTATTGGCGACCAACACTTTGGAGTGCCGGCATGAAACAAATGGGGTCTGTTGTCTCTCCTGCCGTCTGCCGTCTGCCGTCTGTCCTCTTGTCGGCCTTGTCTTTTTCTTGGTTCGAATATGTTTAAAATCCGCGAGTGCGTTTTCGTTTTGTTCTCAAAGCGTCTCCGCGCGGCATAATGAGTGACGGTGTGATCTGACGGTGCAAGCCACAACGCCTGCAGTTCTGCCGAGATGCATTGTCGTCTCGCAAATCGAAGGGGGAAAAGGAAAGAGTGTTCAGACGGGCGGTGATGAGTATCAATGGTTACGGGCCATTGCATGCGAAAGATAGGAAGCGGGATGTATTGTAGTTTTAGGGACCTGCGATGTGGCAGACAAAAAGGGGCGAGTTGCTGAGATGGGCCGACACAGACGACATAAGGCAGGCACGACGCGGCATCAAGGAAGCACAACCAAAACGGCAGGAACATGGCAGGGAAGGCGCTACTGTGCGGCGACTTGTTTTTGTTTAGAAATTCGCCAAAGTTTAACACAACCACGTCGGGGTCCGACTGCTGCCGATTCCCGATGACAGGGAAGTGGCGATCCAGCGTATCGCTAGCGGGAGAAGGAGCCGTGAAGCTGGCACCGGGGGAGGTCTCATTGCTGCCTGGAACACTTTTTGTCCTGCCATTTTGGGAAACAGCCCACCATCTTAGATGCGAGATACGAGGCTAGTGGAGGAAGGCATGGACTGTACTCCGTACGACGTAGGTCTTTCCCGATTAGTACCAATGTCGCGACTGGTCAGCGATCGTGAGAACGCTTTTTCGACGTCGATTTTGGATATCTACTGAGTATTCGTGTATCTTCCAATTGTTGCCCCTTTCAGTGTAGAGCGGCACAATTTTAGTGACGTCGAGTCTTCTGGCGACATTGCTGCAGGCTGCTGTCGAAATCTGGAGGTAGAAACGCGCGAACGATGTGTGCTTCAGTGACTGCCTACCTTTTGTTACGACTGCCGACATGTCGACAAACACATTCGAAAGAAAAACAAACGAAGCATCAGACAAGCAAGACGGTGCAATATGAAAGAGCGAACAGTGATGATCATTACATGTTTGCTTGGAGAGAGTCGTCTCGCCAGACGGCCCGAGACTGTCCAATAACATGTCGCATGGGACAAGGCTTGTTGAAACGGCGTTGGCTGTTGGCGGCAGCATATTAGGCGGGGTATAGAGTAATAGAAGAAAATAAAGGACCCCGTCGAGCTTGCTCAAAAGCCTCATCCACTGCCCTGCATACATAACAGTTGCTATATCGTTAGTTGCAATAGCGAGAACGAGTTCATAGAGACTGATTTCACAAAGAGACAGCGTGTGGTGCGTCTTGCGACAGAATTTTGTCGTACTTCTTGGTCCTTCTCATAGCAGGCCGTTTCTGTCCCACAAGTCGTTTCCTCGTCGTATTAATGCTGCAGATAGGTAATACGTCGTACACACAGTTGTTCATATGCCCGTCGAACAAGCACACGACACTGCTTTTTAACTCCTATTTTATTCTCCGACCCATGAGCGGCCCCAGCTTTCGTCGACCATCCCGCCGACACAGGAAGTCAGCAAAGGCAGCCTGCCGAACAGGTCCCGATGCCGGGTTCTAGAAAAGGCCGCCAGTAGAGGACGTGGCCTGCTCCCAGCATTCTATGAATGACGGAACCTGCTAAATGCCGACGGAGTCTGCAAGTAGCACAAAATCCTACACGACAAACATCGAGGCAAAGGACCATGGGCAGCGTTTGTGACTAATTGTTGAATCGTCCTGATTGTTTTAGTCTTCGGACAATTCCCCATTCCATTCTCTATCTTGGGACTGCGTCTGCGGTATTGCAACCATTTTGGTCGCATCTTTGCATCTGGGAGAGCACAGGCTAAACTCTCACATATGCTGGTGACTTGGAATCTTATCAGGCCCGGATCCGGCCGTCATATGCAAAGGGTCCCAAAGGGCGCAACCACAACGACACTTGCTGGTCTAGACACCTGCTCATACTTGTAAGCAAAATTTAAGAAAAGATCGAGCAAGAACGAGTTCATCGAAAACAACAACACAAAACCAAGCAGCAGTGAAGTGACCAGAGACTCTAAAAAGTCAATAAAGTCAATAAGTGAATCGAACAGGGTGTGTAGAAGCACGAATAGAGGTCAGGGCGATGGCTGCCAGATACGGACAATATGGTCAATTTGACATGTTGTTCAATTGCGCATTGAAATTTCTTTGTTCTATCCTGATGTTCTTTGCGCCCCTTGTTAACCCTGTTTGCGACCGATCCTGTTGGTTGGCTACGATGCATCAAGCGACAAAGAAAACCAACAGATTAAGCAAAACTCCCCAAATCTGTTGTGTGCAAGCTGTATCTCTATTTCAAGAAGGGTGCAGTTCGGTGTAGCCGAATCCGGACGATGATGATGTACGACGTACTTCTTCGGACCCCAGAACGCTTTTTGTTCCTTTCTCTCGGCGTGCTCCGCGATGCGTCTCGCTTCTCGCAATTTGCATTTGTCTGCAACTCTGTATCCTCTTCCTTTGAGTTTGAACGGTTTATATTTTGAATCAGTTTTTTCTGCTACGGCTTGGTTGTCGTATTTGACCTTTAAAGACCTTTTATTTTATCTTTTTTTTACAACTTTTTTGATATTATAAATTTACCGCCAGTAAGCATCATTGGTTGCAACTGCCGTATCCAGAAGAGGCCAACAGCAACTTCCGATTTAAGAAAACAGGCGAGCAACGAAATGGATGGGGCCCAATGAAGAAAGAGTAGCCATTTGCTTTCATCGCGCCTGCCTTTGTCGACGTTCTCAGGTTCTTTCCCATTCGACCCAACAGTCGCGCCTTCCCCCCGGAAACGTTGACGACCCCAAGCAGGATCTGTTTTTGTTGTTGTTGCCAAACTCTTCTGTTTCCCATCCTCTCCTGAGAAACTTGTCCTCCTTTCTTTTCCCACATCCATGTCCTGTCGCAACTTTCCGAACAAAGCAGAGTTTCAACTCATCTCCTTGTTCTCTCTTCTCACCTCGGCCATCCTCGACATCTTTTCTCATTGTCATTTTCAATCTTTCTCAATCACTTTTAATCTTTCTCATAATCTCTGCCGCAAAATAGCCACACACAAACGACAAAACACCACAGCTGTATGGCCCACCGGATCTTTGCAGCGTGACACACTTGAGCACTGCGCTGACGGCCACAGTCATGGACAACAATCCCTTCACTGCAGCGGCAAGGGCCAAGCAAAAAAATGATCGAGCTGCCAGATTGGCCAGGCGAAACGCCGCAGCAGCACCAGCAGCACCCCCAGCAGCACTCCCGGCTGCAGCACCAGCTCCGGTACCTCCAGCCCAGGCTCCACAAGGACAAGCACAGCCGGCAGGAGCGGCACCGGCCCAGCAAGCCCAGCCCGGCCAGGCCCAGCCAGGCGGTGCACCGGCAGTGGCAGCGGCACAAGTACCCGCGATACCTGCACCAGCACCAGCAGCAGCACCACCGGCACCGGCACCGGCCCAAGCATCGGGCCCTCACGCAAAATACCTCCCTGCTGCCTATCGTGTTATTGCCTGGGAAAAGTTGCACGAAAAAAAGCTCGAGCGAAAGCCGCCCCTCGTACCCCTCGTACCCGCGGAACTGTTACCTCTCTTTGCCACTCTCATCGACGAACTACATACGCGGGGTGAGTGGGAGAAGCTTGACGGGCAGTCGAACAACACCATAGATGGTGTTAGCGCAACATTGGGCCTTTTGAGATCAGATTTCCACGGCGCGTCAAACCCTCATCGCCCAAATGGCAGGGCCAAACGCGCTCGGAAGATGGAGAACAAGCAAAGGCGGCTTCCTGCGCGGGACCAGCTTGTCCTAACCAAGGCGGAATGCGCCGTGGCGGGGCTCATACTTCTCTTGGAAACTGCAGTGGCGGCACAAGCAGCACCTGGACCTGGACCTGGACCTGGACCAGTCCCCGGAGCTGTACCCGGAGTAGCGGGAGTAGCGGGAGCAGCGGGGCCAGCTCTGCAAGCACTACAGGCCCAGATCCAACAAGCCCCGGCTCAACCGGGAGCCCCTGCACCGGCACCCGTCCAGCTACCAGTTACTCCTGGTGCAGCCATTAGAGCGGGTCTTGTGGCAGCCGCAGGCGACCAACCCGTGGCCAGGTGGCGTTCTATATCAGAAGTGAGAGATGCCGCACGGCTATTGCAGGGGCTAGCACCGCCGATGCCGCCAGGGCAACAGGCTGCACTGCCGGCAGCACCGTCGGCAGCACCGCCGCCAGGACCGCCAGCAGCACCGCAGCCGCAACCTGCGGTAGTGACACTAAGCCTCAGAGCAAGGTACAACGCTCTCACTCAATCCCAACGATCCAGACGGAAAACGGCGGTTCTTTTCGAAAAATACTATGAACCAGGCCACATTGATGCTTTTCACACGCACTATAGAAATGCTCACGTTGCCGAGGTCGCCACAATCACTTTGCCCAAGCCCGGACCATGGCCAGGACTCAGTACCTCGGTGTCAAGAAGGAGGTGGCGGGCCTCTGTGAATAACCGCGACTATATATCGCCCGTGAGAAACGTCCTCATTCCGCCTCGCATCGACGGCATCGATGAGGACGGCGTTCATTATCCCCCCGGAGACACGCTAAACGCAGCACGACCGGCCAAGACAAGGATGACGCGCCACAACATGATGGCCATGGAGAAGCCAAGCCTTCCAAGCCCAAAGATAATGACAAGGCTGAACGGCTTGGCTAGGAAGTTGACTATAACAGGCTTGCGACAGCTGCGGCCCCTTGGAAAAGGTGGGTTTGGCTTTACAGCGCTTTTCAGAGTAAGGAGGTCGTCATCAAGAACAAGGCGGGCATTGTTCTTTGTTGTCAAGGCTTGTGAAAGTCCCCAAAAGAATGACCTCACGGGAGAGAAAGACAATCTAAGGGTAAGCAGCACAACTATCACCAGCTTATTTGGCGTTCCGAATTTGTCTGTCTTCTTTCTTCTGCTCATTAGACAAGAGCTAACAGAGACCAAGAAATTTGTGGGGTCGAGACACATCGTCCAGTTGCTGTCCACAAAGATGATCAGAGACGACCTGATGCAGAGAAACCTTAACAAACTAAACCAGATCGAGATCGAAGAGGCCGAGGTGTACGAAAATCTGGACAACAGCTCGGATATTATTTTCATGGAGTTTATGGAGCTGGGAAACTTGGACGACTACATCGGGAAGATGAATACAACTGGGATGGGGCTCCCAAGCCGTGGACTGTGGCGAATTCTGTGTTGCCGTAAGTATCCCACTGATGATTGATCTATGCTGTTGATTCGATATCTAACAGTATACAGTGACGCATCAATTGATCGCCTTGAAATACCCACCGCCACCGGGTGCGAGCTGTGAGGAAGACGAAGACAAAAGCAGGCCCAGAGTCCAAACCGAACAAATTCCCGAGGACCTTGACGACAGCAAGGCCGTCGTCCACTTTGACATCGATCCACAAAACGGTATGTTGACGCCCCGTCCCACAATGAAATCGGCGTGCTCTCCTCAGAGGACGCCAATGCTGAGTAGAGCACTGCGATTAACGTCACGCACAGTTCTCATGGATGGCTCTGATGATAAACACCAGGCCTTCCCCATCTGCAAGGTTTGCATTTCTTATCCTGTTCTGTTCTGCGTTGATTTTGCGTATATTTTTTTTCTTCATGCCATCTTTGGAGCGACCAATGCAGTGCTAACGAATGGCATTTTTCTCGCGTGGCATAGCTCTCCGATTTTGGAATGAGTCAATCGGTGGCAGACATTCCGTAGGTTTTCTTTATCCCCTGGCTGAGCTCTGCAGCAGCTGACAATCCTACTCCTGCCAGGAACTCGAGCTCGGATCGGCACTCTTTGCGGCTAGCAGGAAAGACATATTACTTTGCGCCCGTAAGTTGTCACTTGACATCACCTTGATATTGAGTACTGAGGGACAAATTCTTGGCATTGGATGAAACTCGAATAGAATGGCTGACATAGTTGACTGGCATTTTTGCGGTAAAGGAACAATTCTCCAACGAATGGGACTATTATCCCGACGATGTCCATACAAATCCAGACATCCGAAACTGGACGGCTGGCAACTACAATAGCGAGATGAATGTCTATCAGATGGGCCTGGTAAGTAGACTCTGCAGAGATACGTGACTTAGGCTGCCTTACTGTGTGTTCTTCAAAGCTCACCGCAGTCACTCTTGGCTACAGATTATGGTCAACCTCATCACATTGGAGGACCCCGTGCTCCCCCCAGTACCTGTCCTATACTGTGTGAAGAAGCCAGTCGACACCGGTGACCAAACACAGCTGGATGACGAAGAGCATGCCGACATCGCAAAAGATGTCCATGATCTGTACAAGTATCTGAGGGCTAGAAACGGCGCCTCGACTACAGAGGAGGACGATCGAAAGAAGGCCATGTCGGTAATTCCAAAGGCTGACCAGCTTGTTCCCCAGCGCATGTCTGGCGAAGTTGGCATCGACATCATGCCGTACGACAAGGCACGCAAGTGCGGCTGGGTGTGGACGTATGCGGCGCTCCTTTTGTACACGGACCCAGATGGGGTTGCCAATGGGACACACAAGGGCATCTTTGATGATGATATGCTCGACTGCATCTGCCTCATGTTGGCCCACCGACCAAGCGACCGCATTGGCCTTCAAGATCTTCACGGTATTTGCAGGAGGAAGCTCAACGAGCTAGAGCCTGAGCCCGAACATCCCTATTCACTCGACAACCGCCAGAGTCGAGACGAGAACAATTTCACGGATGGCTATCTACGGAGTTTGGCTGCACTGATGAGTGAAGGGACTGCAACGTACAACATCGGCAATACCGACGACCTCAGGGACATACATCCATATCCCAGTAATGGAAAAGAAAAAGGCAAACACGCAGCGAATAAGACCCGAAGACACCCTCCTGACGCAAACTACCAATTCAGCACCAATGACACGTACGCTTCACACAACTGGCGTCCAAGATATTTGAACCGCCACCGGCAGCCTGGAGCTCAGGATGCATCTGCCCAAACAACGCCTCAAGACGGGTCCCAGTCTTCATCTCAGGCTGCATCTCATCCTGGGTCTCAGTCCTCATCTCAAGCTGCACCCCAATCCTCAACTTCTCAAGGTGCAGCCCAGTCTTCGTCCCAAGCTGCACCCCCGTCTTCGTCTCAAGCTGCACCCCAATCTTCATCTTCTCAGGCTGCATCCCAGCCTGGATCTCAGTCCTCGTCTCAAGCCGCACCCCAGTCTTCATCTGCTCAGGCTGCATCCCAGCCTGGATCTCAGTCCTCATCTCAAGCCGCACCCCGGTCTTCATCTTCTCAAGCCGCAATCCAGTCTTCGTCCTCTCAGGCTGCAGCGCAGCTTGGTTCTCAAACTTCATCTCAGGCCGCACCCCAAACCTCATCTCTTCAGGCCGCACTTCAGGCTACAGCTCAGGTCGCACTTCAGGTTGCAGCTCAGGCTTCATCTGGCCCTGCAGCTGGCGGTTCATTTGCCGGCTCAGGTGGCTCTTCCGGCTCTACAACCCAGCCAGCACCCCAGCCAGCACCCCAGCCAGCACCCCAGGCGGCACCCTCATCTCAGCAGCCTCACCAAGCAGCACCGAACCAAGCACCACCACACCACTAGAATCTATCACAGCACCGCAGAATCTAGGCGGGTACTTAGTCTTTTGACGCGATTGGTAAATCACTGAGTATCCTTTATGTTTGTCCGAGTGTGTCTTCCCGATTTATAAGTGTCTATTGTCTTTTCTTTCTTTTCTTTTTTTCTTTCTTTTCTTTCTTTTCCTTCCGTCATACGTTCATCTTTTGATTTTAGTTTTTCTCTTTTATTCACTCTCTTATTACTGTTGTTCTTTCCTCCTTGGTTCAAGCACTGTTTGGGTTCTGTTGGCGTTGCAGTATTGCCATTTTATTTCTTCACTGGCCGTCTTTCGACCTGTTTACAATGTGATCTTTTCGTTGCGCAGTTTTTGAAAAGTTAATTTTATCTAACTTCATGTTTCCGTTTTCTTCAAACAAAGAGTCCAACCTGTGCACTGACGAATACCCACAATGTAACGAAAAAAAAAAAAGGATAAAGAAGTTGGAGAGGGAAGAAGCTTGGCCCGTAATCAAAGCAGGAACCAAACAGCAGCTTATGTTCAGACCCATCTCGTCAACACATCTCAAACACTTGCGTCTCTTTAGTTGTTCTTGCCATTCTTCTTCTTGCCGCCAGCCGCAGCTGCAGCTGTAGCCGTGGCTGTGGCCTGGGCTGCGCTGTTGCCGGCAGCGTTGTTGGCAGCACCCGCAGCCGTGGCCGTCGCAGCCGCCTCGGAGGCCTTGAACTGGGCGTCAATAGACGAGAAGATGGCACCCGTCGTAGCAGCACCGACTATTGTTCGGTTAGTATTAGTATGATGTTATAAATGAATCAAAAGAGATGTGGAGGGGACATACTATCACCGGCAGCAACAAGGGCAGCAGCCTCAGCGGCGGCATTGGCAGCCTTGATACCACCGGAACCGTCGTTAGCAGCGACATTGACACCGGCCGCGGCAGCGGCGTTTTGGGTGGCAATGGCGGTGGCATTGCCATTGTTGTTGCCGTTCTTGTGCTTGTTGCCCTTGGGAGCGGCAGCGACGAGGGAGGCGCTGGCGCCGAGGAGGAGGACGAGGGTGCTGATGTACTTCATTGTGGCGGTGGGTGAAGAGGGTATCGAAAAAAGTGATGAGAAATGAAAAAGAAGAGATAAAAAAAAAAAATAAAGATTGGTTGAAATAAAACAGGTCGACCGGCGAGTAATAAGAATCAGAGTTGAAAAGAAGGAGCACAGCTGTGATGGACGGTGTTAGTTGGTGATCTTTAATCTTGGTATTCTTGCCGGTTGCCCTTGGCTCATGGCTCAACTCACCTCGAAGAAAGATGGATACAGATACTGAGGAAGAATGAGATAAGGATAAGAACAGGAAAACCAGGAGATTTAAAAGAAAGAGAGGGAAAGAAGAAGAAGAAGAAGATATTGGGGCAGATAAAAAGGACACGGGATATGTTGCTCAAAATAACCTTGGCGTTGAGTTCAACTCTGACTATGTACACGTTAAAATTGTATGCCTCTACAGAGAGACAGGTCTGTGTGTTTACCTCTTACACCCGCGCCACCCAAGCCGCCCGTGATCGCTGGTTTCGGCTTTCGTGTTTGATCCGCGCAGCAGCAGCCCTGACCACAGAAAAAGAAAAAAAAGGGTCCAACCAGTCAGGGCAAGGCCAGGGTTGATTTCAAAACAAGAGAGCCGGGACAGACGCCGCCGCATTGGCTTTTTCTGCGGGGGTTTTGTTTTGCTTTGTCTTCTCTTTTGGAATATTTGTGTCTTTTAGACGGTCACTGTCACTTTGTCTGAACATCTTTTAGACTTTCAGAAGTATGTCAACTGAGCTTGGCTTGGCAGACGAACATCAACGACAGGTGGGGCCTTGGCCCAGACCACGATCGATGAGTTCTGAGACTTTAAACCAACAAAACGTGCCGTCTTGGCATTTTGAAACGGGAATGCCAAGAGGTTGTTTTATGGCCGTTGTTTTCCGGCTCCTCTTGCTGTATCCTGTCGTCGTATTTTTTGTGAGCATCTACCCAGACTGCCCAGACTACCCAAACTTCCCTTGACAGAGCAAGTCTTGGCACAAACGTTGTTTCATACCCTGTTTCCGAACTGCGACGACAGCCGTCGAAGGATTTCAAAAAGAAGTTCTTGCGCACACATCCATAGATATTGCGAATTCTCAATGCACAATGTAAAATGGCGTGAACTCCTGGATTGAATGTCCGTATTCTTGAATAAAGAAAAAGACAGTTGCAACACAATTGCCATGGCAAGAGCAGCAGCAAAAGCATGCCAGAACGGGATAGTGAACAAATATCGTGCTATTGCCATTGCCTCCACGGCCTCTTGTTGGTACTCGCATGGAGTCTGTTTTCTTGCCATATTTGTAGCCAACCGCCTTGCACTTGCATCTCGTTTAGTTCAGTCCTCTTGCTGGATGGATGCCAATATACACGCGGCAGAAGAATAGGGAATGTGAGGTTGAGAAGATGAATGGAGAGAAGTGGAAAGGGCGACCGTGTGCATATCACAAAATCAACTGCCGGCAGTCGTCATCATCTCCTCCTTTTTCTACATTATACATCCATCATTCAGCATCTTGGACACCGGCCCTCAACCACCTCTGCAGCCGCAGCGCCCGACTCATCATCTCGCGACAGGCCGGCCAGTCAACGAGCGCAACATTCACCAGGCCAATCTGGAGGATGGACTTGGCGAAACGGGTATGGATGTGTGAGTAGATTCCACCACCGCCGGCTGCATCGCTTCTTTGGTGCAGAGTCGGGACTATTGCTGCCACGATAAAGAGAAAAACACCGACGACACCTCGCCAACGATCAAGTGGGACACGCCATGACGCGGCAAGGATGGCGAGAGCGTCCTCATCGGCACAGACCTCGCTGAGTGGTCGTCTCTCCAGAATGGCGCGGGTGTAGAGGCTGGCTGTGAGACGGACGGCTGTGTACAGCGGTCCAGCTGGAGGGTGCTGCGAAGTGAGCGGTTGAGGGGAGGCCGGCTGTGTATCGTTGTCTGTCGTGGGTGGCGAGGGCGGCGGCGAGGATGATGTTGGACGGTCTGACGAGAACTTGGGATATCTGGGCAGAAGCGAGTGCGGCTTGGGTGGTTCCTTGTCGGTTGGCGAAGCTTGCTGGCTGTCGCTGTTGACCGTCGCTCCTGTTTCACTGGAAATGGCTACAGCGCCGTCTGCCGCACCCGCTGGAGGCACAGCGCCATCTGGTGAGTCCACGGGTAGCTGCTCAATCCTTTCCAGAATCCACGCGGCCGTCGACTTTAGCGATGCCAACTCGTCCTCGGAAGGCATGGGAGGCAAGGCCAACACGGCATTGATTAAAAACACCATCTCGTCGAGCAGCCAAGCCGTCGCCGGGTGCAGGCCAAGGGCAGAGACACAGACTCCAAACGGCAGCCGCGGTGCCAGCAGCGGGGAGCTGTGCGAAAGGCTAAACGTCGGCGGCGGCAGCTCGTCGTACACGTACGCAAAGGACGCGTCCTCCACCTCTTGCAGAATAGGCTCGGCCTCCAGGGCAATGGCAATGATGGCGTCGCCGACGAGAGCTACCTTGGTGACCAGCGCGCCGACCCGCGAGTGCGCGAACCCGCCGCGCAGCTGGACCATCTGGCGCAGACCCTGGAGATGGGCTTGCATGGCTTGTGGTGTGCCATAATAAAACTCAATGGAGATGAACTGGGCCACAGCGCCCATGGCCTCGTCGCCGGCACAGGTGGCCGCGTCGGTGCTGCGGAAGTACTCGTTTAGGGTGTGGATGGCGTTGACCTTGATGCGCATCGTGGTGGTCTCGTCGAGGAAACGGCGTTCTGCAAGCGGCTGGGCGGAGATGTAGAGCGACGTCTGGACGAGCAGCGGCGACTGGACACACCAGGGCACGTAGTGTGACAAGAATGGGTTGTCGTGGTCGGGCACGCCATCAAAGGAGCCCTTGAGATGGCAGAGGACCTCGCCGACTGTGATGTTAGTGGTGATCTGCAAGGCCACACATAGACAGAGAGGGAGAGAGGGAGAGAGGGAGAGATGGACATACACGTGTGGATGAGCATGGTATTTTGCTTGTTGACGACAATGGGCAGGCCAATCATGGCATCCAGCGGGCCGGCTAGCAGCCATGGACTTGGTACGGCCGCGTTGGAAAGCGTGCTGTAGTGGCGCAAGTCGATTGTCTGTGTCCGCCGTCTTGGTGGCCGATGGACTGCTGCATTTTCTGTGTCCGATGGTGATCTGGTTGCACCATATATGGACAGCGCTGAATGTTGGATGGAGTCATGTTGATGCTCGTTTTCATACCCATCTTCTGGGGGAGAGCACACGGGATATTCAGTCACTCCTCCAAGGTCACACCATGGCGCAATAGTCTTTTGTCGCTGGCTGGCTGTCTTGGGAAGTGTCCTCTTTTGCAGTGTTAGCGGCGACCTTGGCGACTTGTTTGGTAGTGGTCTTGCTTGTTGGCGAAAATGAAACGCCCGTGGTGTACTGGCAGGCCGGCTAACGGGGAAGAAGAAAAGCGGTCTTGACTGAGACTGCGGGCTGTTGGCCAGATATTGTTGACTCGTAGAGGGCGAGTTTGTCGGCAACGACGCCTTCATGGGTCCGTACTCGCATACTGGCTCAGGAAACCGCCGTTTGCAGTTGCTGCATGGCTGCATTTTGTTGCACTGGATGTGTTAGTAAAGAAGCTGCACCGGCTCGTGAAGCAACAGAGAACCCCCGCATAAGGGTACAACGGGCACAACGGGCGCAACGGTCATGCAAGCCATCGGAAAGTCGACGGCAAAAACACCAAGCGAGGGGAACAGATGTGCGCAAGGTGTGCAAGGGCAACTGAAAAAAGGCAAGAGAAGGACAAGGGCATCGGAAACTAGACTCTATGGGGATATACACATAACCGCGGTGCACTCACCTTTTGTTTTCGTCGTTGACACTCGGTGCACGACTTGGTCCGGCGGGCTGTCCGCGGCCAGACGGTGGTGGAGCGGGCAGGTCCTGGGCCGTAACCTTTGCCAAAACGACTTCCATCCCGCTCTCGCTCCCGGGGCCATGGTGCCGGGCTGATCAGTGACATGGTTGCAGTCTACGGGAAGGGAAAGAAGGAGAAAAAAAAGAGAAGGGGACAGACGTCTCCAATGAAAAAGGAGAGGGAACGAGTCCGTAAACGTTGATAAAGGGGTGGGGCCAAGAGAACGTCTTTGCCAAGTCGTCGTAGGGCTGAAGACGAGACGAAAATAAAAAGATCAGGCAGCGATGGCGAGCAATGCCGGTCAAAAAGGGGTGATGACAAGTCCGAAGGCTGAGTCGGGGGCAGGAGAATTTGTGTGAAGATGCCTGGATGCCTAGAAACGCAAGATGCAGT
The DNA here is from genome assembly GCA_019925375.1 of Sporothrix euskadiensis. Lineage (NCBI taxonomy): Eukaryota > Fungi > Ascomycota > Sordariomycetes > Ophiostomatales > Ophiostomataceae > Sporothrix > Sporothrix euskadiensis. The sequence goes on along the minus strand of JADHKQ010000019.1, from coordinate 360,892 downwards.
GAGAAGTGCGCGATAGGACGGGATGAAAAGCGATACGACAGTACGAGTACAGAGTGACTTTGATGGCCAGCCCTAGGACAACAACAGCAGTGCCGGGTCCCAGTCGCCATTTAAGCATAGGGGCACAGAGCGGTAGTCGATTAGTTGGGACCGAGTCTGCCTTTCTTGTACAACTGGACTGGTCTTTGAGACTATTGGGATGAGGAAATGTGATTGGCGATACTCAGTCGAGTTTCTTGCGTGTGGTCTTGGCGGAAAAGCCACTGGAAAAAGTCGAAAGCCACGGGAGGTGAGCGTCACACTGGCGAATGAGACTTTAAGCACAGCCACGACGATGTAAAAGATAAGGGAGACAAGAGAGTAAGAGAGTAAGAGAGTAAAAAAGTAAAAGAGTATAAGAATAAAAGAGCAAGAGAGCAAGAGAGCAAGACAAACGAGAGGCAGAGAGACACAGGAGCACAGGCTGATACAAACAAGAACTGTGCCGTTAGTTGGGATGCGTATTGAGAAATGATATTCCTTGAATCTTCCAATACTCCGTATTCTACGTTGTACTCGTTTCTCAATCCTTCTCATATTCTCTCTTCTTGTTTTCTCCTTTCTCAATCTTTCGTCATCGACTTCATCCCTCATCTCCTCATTGTTTTGTTACTTTACCTTACCCATTGTTCAGCCGCAGCTACATTTGGAACCAATAAACTCGCTACAAGCAGCGCCATTAGCACAAAGATAGGAGAGAACATAATAACACAAGACAGTGTTCAAAGCCACAATGATGAAGAGGCAGCCATTCTGGCTTCGTCTCATCTCACTTTATGCTTCTCGGCAAATCATTCCATTGGTTTTGAGTTGGTTTTTTTCAACTAAATCAATTTCATAAACATAACTTGCTTGTACAAAAATACAAAAACATGCAGAGTTGCAGAGAAGCGATATGCAATTTGAGCTGAACTGGCTCCTCCCTGTCGTAGACAGGGTCCATCACTTTCAACGTCCCCTTCAATCCATTACAGTCCCTTCACATCGATCATAGTCTACCTTTAGTAGACTCTTAATAAGAGAGGTTGTGAGGCTTGAGTGATTCATGAAGAGAAGTTTTGATGTCTCTTTTCCGTCTCTTTTCTCAGCACTTTCAGTCGCTCGAGATCATGCTGCATTGTTCAGCCTCTTCTCTCCTCGTCGGCCTCTTCTCCAACTTTCGATTTTTCTCTCCGCTAGTTGTATCCTGGAAGTGGGAAAATCAACTTCCAATGCTCCATTGTGTGTGTGGCCTTGTGCTGGGCTCCATCGCCTCCGAAAAAGAGTAGGTGGAAGCGCATACACAGTACGGCGTAATTACTGAGTAGAACCAGGAAGGATAATGAGAGAGACACGATATGATAACGATAGAGCTCAGCTCAGATTGATAATGGCGAAACATGGTTGGTTTGGATCAAGTCTAGACACTTTAAATGGTCCGTGTTTGTAGGGAGACCGGCTGGGACTCAAGAGGTCAAATTCAGTCTGGTCCCTGTCGATTAGCTCCCGTGATGTTTTTCTGACCTTGATGTGTTCTTGTAACACCGATCGCGCCTTCCCGTTTCTTTTCTGTCGCGCCGTCATCGTTCCTTCCCCGTTTGCTGATATTTTTGTCCACGTGATATATATGTTTCTGAAAAACAGACTTCCGTTTGCATCGCCTCTAATTACGAGATACATCGCCGGACAATCACTTTCCGTCAACACCAACAGTCCCTCCAACACCACCACCGCACCTCGCCTCCAATGCCAGCAACGAATTGACCGTGTCCAGCACACTCTCCTCCAAACTTCGATACTGTGCTAATCCCAGCACATCCTGTGACCGGCGATTGTCAAATTGGTAGACATTGGCAGGCAAGTCGTCGGGCGTCTCCTCGACAGACGGAAGACGCTCAGCCACCAGTTTCTGTTTGTCTTTATCACCGCTCTCCCAGCTCTCCCAACTCTCCCGCACAATGTTTGCCAGCTTCCCATTGCTAAAGTGCCCGCCGACAACATAGAAGCGACGCCCACCCGCTTCGGAAATCTCCATCGCCCGGACGTGAGCCAATGCCACATCGCGCACATCTACCCATGTGAAGACGGGCCGCGTCGGAGGCACGCCGCCACTGTCGACCGTCCACCTGCCCAGCACGCAATCCCGGATCCGCTGGTTCGATGCATTGACGCCCTCCCAGCTTGTGAGCCACGGCTGCACCGGTCCAAACGTGTATGTGCAGTTGATCACGGAGAGGTCAAACGACGTCGCTCTCTCGCTGCTGCCCGTCTCGGTCGCCGTCTCCACGTCGTCGCTCCCGTTGACTAGTGCCCACGCCGCCCGCTCGGCAAACACTTTGCTTGCTTCGTACGCGTTTTGCGGCTGCTGGGCCTCTGCCCACGTCATGGGCCGCCAGCAGGACTCGTCGTACACGGCGGCATGGCGGGCCGGGTTGAGCATCGCGGCCGACGAGGATGTCAGGACGACGCGCTGGACAGACGGAGCCAGTTTCTGGACGGACCGGAGTAGACCCGTGGTTCCACGCAGAGCCGGATCAAGAAGATCACGCACGGGGTCTTCAACGCGCAGCTGGTACGGCGACGCTGTGTGGACGATGCAGTCAAACGGCTGGCTGGCGAGAACGTCGTCGAAAGCGCCTTCTCTGGCCACATCGTCGACGAGTGCAAACGAGACGAGTGGTCCCTGGCTCTCAGGGAGAGATGCAAGTACAGCGTTGCTCTTGTCTGCAGTGCGGACAGTCGCCACCACCGAGTATCCATTCTCCAAGAGGATATCGAGGATATGTGAGGCAATGAAGCCAGAGCCGCCTGCAAGTGTCAGCGTCTATTGTCTATTGTTCTCAGGCAAGTGCTTTTTCAGGGTATCTTACCCGTGAGGAGAACTCTTTTCTTTCCCGACATGATTGCTTGCTTGAATTTGGAGACGGGCGAGGACGCAATTAATTGCGACACACCCGACTATTTACTTCAGAATGAGCAGTCTGATTGTATTAAATCGACAATAAACTCCAACTCCTCCTTCTCGGGCGTAAACTGCCTAGAATGGAAGACGACAAACAGGCAGAATACTCCATACAAATGCCCATCTAAAACACAATCCGGACCTCCAGTGGCGCCCGTCCGGCAGCTGTCCCATCTTCTCTCCCGTCTTCTCTCTTTCTCTCTGTTTGTTCACCCCCACGAACTGGTACACAAGACAAACCCCGCAGTGGTTGTGCAACACGGTCGTTTTCGTCTTCAATCGTGGGTGTGCTGGGTGCTTCGGTGACTGTTTTTCTTTATCGTGCATAAAGAAGAGTATACCACGGGATTCTGTGATGTTTTATCTACTCCGTACAGCCTCAATAGGCAAAGCTCAATTTGCAGCACATCTCTCCGCAAACTCGTTCTCATCATGACTGCATCTCCAATTCTCCACGTTGCTATTGTCGGCGGTGGCATCACCGGCCTCGTGCTGGCCATTGGCCTCTGTGCCCGCGGTGTTTCGTTTACACTCTACGAGCGCGCCTCTGGCTTCTCCGAGTTTGGCGCGGGCATCGGCCTCAGTCCCAATGCTGAGATTGCCATGGCCTTGCTTGCTCCGCAACTGCATACTGCATTCAAAGAAGCTGTCACGCCAAACGGGCTCGACTACTTTCAGTGGATCGACGGCTTCAACACAGACGACCACATCTTCAAGCTGCACTTGGGAAAAGACGGCTTCCAAGGCGGACGGCGGTCCGAGATTCTCGGTGCCTGGGCGGCACTTGTCGATCCAGCCAACGTTCAGTTCAACAAGGAGGTCGTCGCCGTCGACGATCCAAAAGAGGGCCCTGCGACGCTGAGCTTTGCTGACGGCACAACAGCGACGGCCCAGGTCGTCATTGGCGCCGACGGTGTCTGGTCCCGCATGCGCACTCTGCTGTTTGGCCCCGAGTACCGTGCCACCTACTCGCACCAGTACTGCTTCCGCGCCGTTGTGCCCATGGACGGTGCTGTGGCTGCACTGGGCAGAGACCGCGCCTCGTCTCGCTTCATGTACAATGGCCCCGGCGCACACGCCATCACCTACCCCGTCGCCAAGGGCGCCATGCTCAACGTTTTGGTCGTCGTACACGACCCAAAGCCGTGGACCACTACCGGCACCGATACCGACACCGATGCTGGCGTCGCCAACCGCCAAACGACTGGACGCGGCCGCCGTGAAGACGCCGAAAAGGTCTTTGAGAACTGGCAGACCACACCCCGCGGCATCGTCAGCCTTTTGCCCGAAGCGCCCGACCGCTGGGCCATCTTTGACATGCTCGAGCACCCCGTGCCAACGTACAGCCGCGGCCGTGTGGCGCTGGCTGGTGATGCTGCCCATGCTGCCGGTCCGCACCTGGGCGCTGGTGCTGGTTTTGGCATCGAAGACGCCCTGGCCCTGTCGACTGTTCTGGCCCAAGTCAAAGACCCGTCGACGGTCGACAGTGCCCTGTCCGCCTACAGCAAGGTCCGCTACGAGCGCACACAGTGGCTTGTCAGAGCCACCCGTGACGCAGTCGCCCTTTTCCAGTGGCACGGCCCAGACCCCAACAAGGGAACAGATACAGCCACGTTTGGTCCCGAGATTACCTGGCGCTTCCATACTGTGTGGAAGTATGATCTGGAACGGATGCAGGCTGAAGTGAAGGCGCTGTATGTTGCCGCCCTAGGTGTAAAGTAGTAGTGATTGAGGTGGAAGTGGAACTGGAAGTGGAAGTGGCAGTTGCAGTGACAGTGGCAAGGGATGCTAGATGAGTGACAATGTCGGATGGAACTTGATAGATCATCAGCTCACTTACATACGCAACTTCTATCAGTGACTTCTATCAGTGACAACAAAGTCAAGAGACTAACGTATCAGTGGCCACCAGCATCGTGACAACCTCGCTACTGTATCTACTTGCTCATCATCGCGACAATTCAAACAGTGACTTCACTCATAAAAAGAGATATATAAGCTCGCGATTTCTCCCAAAGATGTGACCTTTCTCTTCTTCTTCTTATCCTGCATTGACTCCTGCCTTTTCTAAGAAAATCAAGATCATCTGCTGCCTTTTTTAAGCCAGACCCAGTCGCAACAACAAACTCAAGATCACCGACAAAGCACGCTCGACAAGCACCCCGACGATGAGCGACAACTTTAGCAACTTCTCCTTTGGATACGACTACGTATCCTCCTCCAAATCCTCCCCCAAGACCTCGGTCCGGAGCAACGGCCCACGTCCATTCCCGACGACCCGGTCGTCCAGCTCGACCGCCACCTGGGGAACTACGATTCCCTACAAGTCGAGCTCATCGTCGTCGTACAGCTCGACGAAGAAGTCCAGTGGCCCGACCTACAAGAAGTAGGCCTCAAAGGTAGGTAGGGAAGCTTTTGACTGCTCACAATCTCCACGGAAAGCTTTTTAAAATGGCAAATTGTCTTGCCAAGTTGGCCGCACTCTTTGTGTGCGGCATGATGATCTGCTGGGAGGAAGACGACTAGCGGGTGAGGGTAAGACGGTGCAACTTACACGGTGCTGTATGTGCTTTGATGAGATATCTCAACGATTTATGAATTAATACGATGATTTACATTTTTTAAATACATAATCATTATCCTGTCATTTGCTAGTGCAGTTTGCTCTTGCTTTTGTTTTTATTTTTGTATAAGATAAACAAGCTGGGTTAGTTAAATTGACTGATCATGAAGAACTCATTCAACTGGCTTCACAGCCGACAAACGGCCCTTTGCAGCTCTCTTTGTTTTGCTTTTTCCTGCAGCCTCAACTCGGGCGGTTCAAAGACAGACCGAGCTTGGAATGGCTTCTGGGTGCCTGCAATAAAATGATCAAATGAGTTATAATTGTTCATCAACAAATAAAACAAGAATCACAAATCACGTTCTACAGTCTTAATTGTGCTTAATTGTGTGGAGGTGAAATGGTTGTTCGTGAACAAAAGAACGGCCGTAGAAATTCAGCAACAGAAGTTTGAGAGTGTGCATGGGCATTTCGTAGAACAAAGCGTATCTGCACAAACCACTGTTACCGTACATTTGATGAACATCTACGGTTTTGTCTTTCTTTGTTCAGACCATAAATGGCATCATGTATATAACACACACAATTGTGCACCAGATTCACAGTTTATTTTGTTTCTTTCCTCATCGCAACAACAATCACAGAGACAAGAAACCAAAGCCAACAACTCTTGAGGAATATCCATATATTCCAAAAGAGTTTCCAGATTTGCAACGAATCAAAGTTGCAATCACCCCAGGCACTCTCACGGCCATGCCTTCCAAGCATAGCTCTGACCGTGGCCGGTCTCACGACCAGTCTCGCCACAAGTCTCGTGGCCGTCCTCGCCATCGCTCCAGCTCCCGTTCTCGTTCTCGCTCTGACGGCCGTTCCAAGGAGCAGCGGTTCATTGACAACTGGAACGCTTTCATGAAGAGCTACTCTCATGAATACACCAACGGCTACTACACCGGCCCCAAGTCGTACCATCCCGACTACCCGGAGGAGCCCAAAGTTCTCTCTGGTGAGGCTCCCCGTCGCCGCATCCCCAAAGCCATCCCCAAAGCCATCGCCTACAACAACAATGACAAGGACGACGACTACGACGACGACAACGACGACGACAACGACGACGACTACGACTACGACTACGACAGTGGCCCGGACACGAGCAAGGGCAAGAGCCGGGCTCACTCTCCACGTCGCTCTCGCTCTCGCTCTCATGGTCGCCACATCCGTCACAGCCGTCACAGTGGCCACGGCGGCCACGCTGTCCCTCCTCATGTCCCCGACCCGCCTTGCTACCCTGGCTATGTGCCCACCTATTCCCCCAAGAGCTCGGCCCAGGGCTATTCCAGTGAGCACCACTCCTATCCCCAGAACAGTGGTCATGGCTATGAAGCTAACGGACCATCGTCCTACACTATGAACAGCGCCTCGGTCTTTGACGCTGTGCACCCGGATGACATGCCCGGTCCGTCCTCTGCGGCCCGTGACTACTCCCGTGACTACTCCCGTGGACGTACTCGCCACCGGGACGACTCCCCCGGTCCTTCCTACGACTACGACTACAGCCGGGACCGCCGGGACTATTCGCGTGGCGCTCGACCCTCGAGCATCTACTCCAATGCTCCCTTTGGCCCCTATTACGCGCGCAGTACGTCTCGTGTTCCCTCTTACATTTCTGGTCGCAGTTACTCACAGCCTGCCTCGCGCAGCCGCTCTCGTGGCTTTGGAGGAGACATTTCGCATGGCTCTGACTCCTACTACGGCGGCGGTGTCTCGTACGGCGATGCCGATATTGTCACGGCCGAGCACCCCGACGACATGTACCGCTCGACCAGCCGTCCGGGTGTGCCTTTTGGTCACCATCGCTCCCAGAGCCTTCACCACGGCTGCCACCGGAACCGTCATGCGAGCCCAAGCCGTCATCGTAGCAGCCGCCGCAGCAGCCACCGCAGCAGCCACCGCAGCAGCCATCGCAGCCCCAGCCGTCACCGTCACCGTCACCGTCATCACTCTCACCGCCGCCACCACCACCACTCTCGTCCCCGTGGTTCTTCCCGCTATGTTGAGGAGAGCTACTACTCTTCTCGTACGACCCGCAAGGGTAAGAAGAAGAGCCGTGGCTTCTTGGACAAGGTCAAGGACTTGTTCCACTAACGAAAGTGCTCAGAGGTAGGTGAAAGGTAAGTAAATAACAAAACAATACGTCAAACTTTACAAGTGTAAATACTCATGACAGAAAGTAACACGGCTTTCACTATGCAAGAACCTCAGCTTATCTTTCCTTTTTTTTTTTTTTTTTTTTTTTCCCTTTTTCCTTTTTTTCTTTTTATTTCTCTTATTTCCTTTCCTTTCTTTTCTTTTTTTTTTACCAACGAAAAACCCGAAACATACCAGATTGTTTTTAGAAATAAATGATAAAACCCACACCAAAAAACCTAAAATGTCCGAATAATCAATGCAAAGTGAACGAATGCAGTAATGTCAACCTAGATGTGACTTGTGTTGCCATACTTTGTTGTAAGAAGTACGGTGTGAATAGATTTTTCTCAAAAGTACAGTGCAATTTCACTAATAAACATGCAAGGCAAGTAACTAATTCAGAGACAGCTGGTCTCCTGCGCAATCTGTGCACGGCTCTTTACTTGTCTGTGTGCAAATATGTACATGTTTACTCGGAGCCTCTCATTTCACCGGCATTCATCTTTGTATTGTTTGTCTAGCTAGGAATCGCTATCTGTGGAAGACGAAAATTGCACAGCTCTGTACAAAAGCTATCTAGAAAAATGCATCGCGAGATCATCGCCATGTTGGGAGCTGACACAGTTGCCAGCCCCTCGCCAAGGCCATTATGGCCAGAGCCCACACTCACACAGACAGAGTAGTCGCCATGTCATGTCAGGTGAGAGTCTGTGGCTTGTGTCCAGGCTCAATCTATTTGCCCTTCTTCTTTTCCTTGTCCTCCTTGTCTTCCTGCTTGACAACAGGAGGGACTTCGGTGGTGGGACCTGGGGCAGGAGTGGGCACCTCCTTCTCCTTCTTGCTGTTGTCCTGGGGCATTGTGGTGGGTGGGGGATTTTTCTGGGGGATTTTTCTTTTTGCTTTTGGAAGCGTTGGCAGTTGCTGTTTTGGAGAATTTGGTGTTTTTTGGTTGTCCGTGGGGGGCTCGTGGATGAGAGGTGGTTGGAAAGGAAGAAGGAAAAGAAAGCACCCCCTTCTTGCTGGAAAACTTGGCCCTATTTATAATTTTTGAGAGCCAGGTTTTACAACTGGTTTACCTCCTCTCGTGTGACTTCACGTTGAGGCAGCTTGTGGTTGTGTGAAGAGCGTAAAGGTGGCAAGCGATGGTGAAAGTAGTAACAGTGTGCCACCTTTGTAGTGATACATATGGGTAAAAGCTTATTTGCGTTACGGCCGAGCCTCATGTCATCCCGCCATTACAAATGCAAGGCTCTTCTCGTGCAACTTGGGTCCGTGTCCACTGCTTTGCCGCTGGATCGTAGACCGTCTTGATGGCTTCACAGCGGCCATCGTACCATCTCTTCTCACACGTCATGGTTGTAGGACCTGACCAGCTGTCTGGCAAGACGACGTGGACATTGTGGATGCGAGGCTCTAACATCGGTAGAGGCGTGAGTGGTGGCGGTGGTTGGTCCAGCTCAAACAACTCGTCGTCCAAAGACAGGAAAGGCGATGACTGCACTGGCTCTTCAGGTATTGCCAACGCAGCTTCTGGTGTCTCCAGACGAACGACTTCTTCCGCCACTGCGCTCGCTAGTTGTGAGTCCCACAGCCCTTCACGACTGGGGATTGACTTGACAAACCGCACTGCCTGCTTTCTGATCCGAGGTACGCGACAATGTAGTGCCGTGAAGTAGAGCGGCGGTGTCCAGCCGACATCTGCGTTAAAGAGGCACACTACCGGAGAGGCGGCGGATCCAAGCTGCTCTGCGATTTCAGGATCGACGCGGAAGTGAACATCTTGCGAATTGTGAACATCCTTGACAGCACGGATGAACAAGAGGGCATTGCGAAGGATGGCCAAGAAGCGGCCAACATGAGCATCAAATGCAAGCTCGGTGTCCGGTGCGAGACATGTAGCGATCAAAATAGATGCCATATCATAGTAAAGAACAAGCATCTGGTAGGCGACGCGGGCGAGGAGATCGACGTCAGGCCTGGCATACAGACTGACCCGTGACGCTCGGTAGGTAGCATGCCATGCGTCGAGAGTGGCAACGAGACGAGCTTGCTCACGGGATAATACACTTTGCGTTTCTCCGTTGGTTGATGGCGACGGTGACGACGCCGATGAAGATGATGTGGGATCGCCGTCATTGAGGAAAAGGTGCGAGGATACGACCGCCTGGCGTTGCCGGCTGTGAAGGCCCTGGCTCTGTCCTGTGAGCGTGAAAACCTCATAGACCAGCTGATCAAGACTATTTCTCGCCTGGCTGACCGACGCAAATGTTATCGGTAGACTCAGCAGATGATGGTCTGGCGAGAAGAAGTATTGTGGCGCTGTGGGCAGCATAGAGCCTGCATATCCGTGCCCGAATTGCGCTGCCAACAGGTTCATTCTCGCAAACGCCTCGAGCAGCCACTGGTCGATGGAGTCCATTGGCAATGAGCCCTCTCTTTTTCGTCCAGCATAGAGGTTGTCGAGCAAGCGTACCCCGTTCTGGAGGTGGGTACTCCCAGTCTGAAAACGGCCTCGCATAAACTCGAGACACGTAAAGAGCATACAAGCCACAAGCATGATACGAGTTGATGCGATATCATGGGATGCACCGGATGGTCCCAGTGCACCACGCGTGGTCGGCGAGGACATCAGATGGTGGATTGCCTTGTTGTACTGCCGCAGAGTGAACTCCTCGCTGCATGATTCTGCCGCGGCAAGACGCTCGTTTGACGTTATGCCCATGCCCTCGCCACCCCCAACACGTCGATGGACTGTGCTCAGGGCCAGGGCTGCATGCAAGACAGCCGGCTCTTCGAGGCTGGCACGGATAACCAGCACATCCCAGAACGCCATCGAAAAAGCGCCGCGCAACTTGACTGCCGTCCGCCAGCGGAACCAATCCAGCCAGTGACACTCTTGCGAGCTCAATGGAGCCACGGTCGCGTTCAAGAGCTGCGGCGGGATGAATTGCCATGGCGGCGACTGTGCTGCCTGACGCCGACGCCGGCCCATGGCCATCATGAGGGCGGCTGGCGTGACGGCCGAGACCGAGTCTGGGGCTGCACCCTTGTTGCCGCCACCCCAGATGCCATATCCCTCACATGTTCGTCCGGTAGAGACACATCGTGAACATGCAGGACGGCCCTCGTCGCACTTGACCTTGCGAAGTCTGAAGAACAAGAGGATCGGGAATCAGCAAGGGCTGTGTGGATAGCCGATTGGCACCTTGAGTGTGGGGTAATTTGCTTACTTGCACGTTCGGCAGCCTGTTTTGACTTTGGCTTTGGGCCGTGCAGGGACCAGCCGCTTGTCGCTCTTTTTGTCGCTTTTTGCAGCAACGGCCTCGCCGTAAGGCTTGCTTTTTGTATCGTCCATTGCCTTACCGCTTTGGTGATGCGGTGCATCTGCACGAATGTTGCGCGGATTTCTGGCGGTCAATCGTGAAAGACGACTGTCGAAAATTGGAGGGTGTTTGTGCCGGCCATATGCAGTCTATCTCCGCCGAACGCTACGGGAGCCGGCCTAGTCGTCACAAAGACGGCGACGCTCAGATTTGGGTGGGTTTTTTTGAAGTCAAACGAAATGTTGAGCTCTGCAATCTAGTCCGTGTTATTCGAAGAATTGTCTCTTATGTTTGTCGTCCAGCATCTTGAATGGACTGAACACTTGGATCTGGGAGAGAAATGCAAGTCGTAAGACGTTGTTCCCGCTGACTGCCAGCCATTGGCAAATTGGCGGTAAAAGGTCGTATTGTGAACGAGGCCATGACAGGAAGAAAGATGACTGGTGACATCAACTGCCAGACGAAGTTTAGAATATTTGTTTACGCTGTGCAAAAGTTGAAGTCGCGAATGTGCGTATTGGGAGATGCAGTTGGAAAGGACTGCTTATGTTATTCAGGGGCTGCCATCTCTCCCTAGGTGAGGCAGGAGCAATAAGTCACGGAAGGAGGCTACCGGCGGCTCTTGAGTGCACCTTCCACTTACACCCGTAGCAGATGGGTTATTCCTGCCATTCTGGGCTGGGGAAGCATCATCGTCTTGGCGACTTCAACAGCAATGGCAGTCGCTTCTCAACGGCTGCACAACACGTGACCGTGTCTTGAAGCCATCTGCTGGTAGCTGATTCGTGGGGAAGCGTGGACGCTGTTACCAAAGCTGAGAAATAAAGACAGGAGCCCCACATTAAAAGCTGGGACCTGGACTAAAAAAAAAAGAAGAAAAAAAAAAAAAGAAAGAAAGAGAGAGAAGACGAGAGGACAGTGACTGGGAAAGAGCGCCAGAACGCCAGGGAAAGTCCGATGCAAACAGCACCATCGCTCCTCCACTTCTCGTCGCCTCCTCTTTTGCCTTCTCTCGGATTCTCCTCAACCCTTCCCACTCGACCAACATCTCCACCCCAGCAGCAGCTTGCGTTTGTCTGTTTGTCTGGCCCAGCTCCCAACATTCGCAATCTCTCCCATCCGCCTACCGGCATCCTTTCCGTTTGCCCCAACCAGCGTCCATTCCTCTCCATCATCTTCCTGGAGGAGACTACCCGGCTGCTGCGTGGTCGTTTTCTTTTTTTGCATGCGTTTGCATTGTCACCAATTCAATCCTCTCCTTACTGACATTCTCGTCAACCTAATCCACCTCACCTTGTGCCAGAAGCATTGCTTTGCCTGGCGACCGCTCCTTAACCCATTACGTTTCTCACTCTTCGCTCTCCTTTCGTCACCTCTTTACCTTACCCTCGGCTTAAGAAGCTTGTTGTTGTCGGTAAGTGAAGCTCCTGGATGCCCTGTCCAAATATTGCATCATCGCGATCCCTACCCCAGGTGCTTCGGCCTTACTCGCTTTTATGCCTCCCTCGCGCATACTCTCCCTATCTGTCCCTCTGCATACGACGTACTCTTTTGCACACTCTTTTACCTGCGGCTCGCCCAGCCAATGCGAGCTCAACACAACTCAAAAGGATCGGCGTCGCTGTCCGATGGCAGCCTGCCGGGACTCAGGGAGACTGAGACTACTAGCTTTTGCGGAGGCACCTGCTTGAATCACTTGTCGTCAGAGCTGCTTGTCACTATTGCATCAGTTTCTTCTCGTGTTCGGAGCAACTGTGCTAACTCCGGCTCTTTTCGTCACGACCACAGCATCACGCGTTCTCTTAAGCGATACCACGATATCCCGATTGCTCGATATCACGATAACTCGCCTACGGACCAATCGATATCGATGCTCCATCCCACGCCGACACCCACCTGACCACCTTATTGCCTCGACGCCGCTCCGATCATGCCTCCCACGGCCAATAAGCCGCCGCCTTCGCAACCGGCCGGCCGGCCCAAGAATGCCCGCGCTGCTGTTGTCCCTGTGATCCCGCTGCCTCTCGTCCAGAAGCAGCAGCAGCAGAGACAGCAGAAGCTGCAGGAACAGGAGCGTCTCAAGCAACAGAAGCTGGATCTCGAGAAGAAGCAGAAGGAGGAAAAGGACAAGAAGGAACAGGAGCTGAAGAAGCAGCAGGAGGAGAAGCAGAAGCAGAAGGAGAACAAGAAGCCGGCACAGGAAGCTGCCAATGAGCCGAAAAAGGACACCGACTCGCTCAATGGCGACGACAACCACAAGACCGTCAAGTCGCCTGCTGTCGTGTCCACGCCCGTCGACAAGCCCTCCCAGCCGGCTTCCACCCTCACCCCGCAGACCGTCGTCGACGCCTCGACATCTGTGTCGTCTCCGACTGCCTCCAAGACGCCCCAGTCATCGACAAACGCGACCAACACGACCCTGGCCGACCCGACTGCCGCTCCCTTTATCCCTCCCACCACTTCGACTATCGACAGACCGTCGCAGAGCAGCGGACCCGTTGTTAGTGGAGCCCCTCAGCCTCACATCGCCGCGGGCCCGTCATCTGCTGGCCTTCCCTCGAGCGGCCATGCCGTGCCGGAATTCGTCTTCCCTCCACACTCGCGCAGCGGATCTGCCGCCCGGCAGCGTGGCGGCCCGCCGAGACACACTCCGCAGCTTCCACCGCACCCTCAACACCCTCTCCACCCCCAGCATCACGCACATGGCTTCCACCAGCCGCACCCTAGCGCGAGTAGCATTACGTTTGGTGCCTTTCACGATTCCAACAACGTGTCGCCTGTCCCCACCGGCCATGGCCCGCTCCCTCCTCCGCCTGGTCTGATTGCCGGTCCTCAGTTCGTGCCTTACAACATGCATAACATGGGTCCGGGTGAGTGGCAAGGACCGCCTGGTGTGCCTCTGAGTGCCGACGTCAACGGATTTGCGCCCCCGTCGGCTGGCTTCAACCCCTCGACACCCGGTAGCTTCCACGGTTCGCACTCGCCCGATAATGTCACCGACGGATCTGTCTTCCAGCACCAGGGTGGAGCCATCCCGCCCGGTGGCCCCAACGGACATCTGCCTCTTCGCAATAACGATTCGATGTCGTCGATGATGTCGCCGCCCTTCTTCCAGCCCTCTGGATTCCCCAACGCCGCTCCCCACGAGCGCCATGGCGGACGCGACGAAGTCCCCAGCCGCGGCTTCGACTTCCAGTTTGTGCACCATCTGCAGCAGCAACTTCGGCACAGCCTCGACAACCCACAGACGTCAGACTGCCACCTGATTCTCCATCTGCCGAGCGGGAACGCCAACGCCAACTCGAACAACGGCAGCGAGTCAAACTCAAACGGCCACGAGCAGCAGCAGCAGGTTTCGACCACCATGTTTGCTGGCCACCGTAATGTCCTTTTCCAGAGCCAGAGCGTTGGCCACCTCATCCGCAACGATGTTGGCACCATGCACCCCGGTCCCTTCAACCAGCCGATCCTTGCGCTCCACATGAAGATCGAGGACCCATACATTACCGGCGACGCGGCCGTCCAGGCTCTTCGCAGCCTTTATGGCCACCCGCTTGCTGATGTCCAGTCCCTTGACAAGGCATTGGCGAACTTGACTGCCGGTTTTGTCTTCATGCTGGACCACGTTGAGAGTGTGGGTGCCGAGCAGGCCAGCCGCCTGGTTGGCTGGGACACTATTGAGAAGGTGCTTGCATATGGCCTGAATGGTGCTTCGTTCCCCAACACTGCCGACGGAAACACCAGCCCGAACGGACCGGCCTATGCCCACGCGGACCTTCGCTACGGCCGCGGTGCTGGTCTGGCTGTCCGCCGCCTACTCAGCCAAGCTGTAGACTTTGTTGTTCGCAACTTCCCGACTACCTATGTCTCGAACGCTGCGCCGACGGCCCACTCGATTGACGCGCTTTCAACGCTCATCCGCTTCCCCATCGACACCTCAAAAACAACCGCCGCCTCCCAGGCCACCGACGACAACGCATCAAAGGCCGCAAGCAACGGCACCTCTGCCCACCTTCGGTCAGCCGGCTCAGTCAGCCTGCCCGCCAACTCCAAGAAGGGTGGCCCGCGCTCGCCCAAGATTGTGTTTGGCGGCTTTGCCGACGAGACTTTCAAGGCCGGCCACGGCAGCATTAACGGTGTCCTGAACGCGGCCGACAACAGCCACACTGATGTTGCATCGATTCTCTCGCGCATCCTGGTCAACCTGCCGTACGACTACCTCAAGTACGTCCTGGGCCACCCGCAGCTCACCGCCGACCGGGTGGCCATCACCGGTGCTGTGATTGAGGAGCGCGAGCGCCGCCGTCTGCAGGCCCTGGATGCAATTCATGCGGGTGCCATCTTGAACAACTCGGACCAGCGTGACGCCATCCTTGCCCGCCTCCAGCGCCCGACTCCTCCTCGCCACCGGGACCACCCTGTCGCTATTGACGGTTGGGATGTCCTGGGCTGGAAGGAGTTTGCTCACGGCGAGACGGGCGAACTTGTGCGGGTCTGGGCTCATGCTGATGCATCTCGTTAGGGTGCCCGATGCCGTGTGCCCCGGATCCAGCGCCTCAGACTGTCTGACGTGAGCCGTCGTCGTTGATTCTCTCTGGCTGTGGACAGGCAGCTGCTGCCGAATTGATCGTTGGTGCGAACTGTATGTTTGGTGCTTTCTTTTCTGTCTCATTTTAACTTTCATCTTATTGTATTGCCTGGGCAAGTGTCCACGGCAAACAGTTCTGTTCATTTCTACACTTGTTTTATTTGCTGCCTTTTTCTCCTACATTTTCCCCACAGCATGCGCTGCATTGCCTTTTGGAGTTTGGTCCACCATTTTCATTTTCACTGTGCGTCGTGTGGGAAGTTGTTCTCACAAACAGCACACTCCACATTGCGGTCTTTTTCTGTTATTTGTTCCTGTATTTCTCATTTTCTTATTTGTGCGGCCCGGCCTTTATGGTGGAGGGACCAGGATCACAGAATCGGGATGAAAAACACGAGACAAAAAGCGAAGGACACTATTATCACTGGCCGGCGAGCCAGAAACACATTTGTATTTTACCATTTCATGAGCGACACAACAAAAAAGTTTCGTCATTAACACACACAACAAGAGGAGGAAACAAACAAAAAGGGGGATGAGGTCAAGTCAGAGTCAGAGGGACAAGAGGAGCGAGATGGACGAACTGGGGGAATGAGGGCAAAGACTCTTGTAAAGTCTATTTTGCCGTACCCATTAGTTGATACCCACGAGGATATTTTATCATGGTTTTATTTCGTTGTATTTCGTTCTTCATCTTTTTAATGTTTTCATTTTACTCTTCATTCGTTTGCCTGCCGTCGTCTTTGTTTTATGATTTCCGGTGACTGCCGCTTGAAGCTGATTGAAGCATCAACATGCACAATTGTAGAGGAACAATTCAAACGGAGCTTTACTTTAATTTCTGCACAACCGTAGTGGATTGAATGCCATCGTGATGTGAAAAGTCAGTGTTGTTTTCGTCTTGATCGTTTTGGTGCCCATTGTTCACACCGGAAAGTGAACAGCCGAGCAATTCAACATCTCATGCGTGGCGCGATGCGCGTGTAAAATGAAGCTTATGCGAATATGCTGGGCGAAAAACAACAAAACAGCTGTTTGGCGAGAGGGGAACGAGCTAGTGGTGAGCAACAGCAAAGGGAGATTCCTCGGAATCCAGTAATCAGGTAATTCAGTATTCCAGTAATACTGTAATAGTAATAGAAAGCAGCCCTGTCAATATGTAGGGTCAATAGCGGGAGACGGATGATTATCGCGAAATGGAATGGACGCCGCTTCTCTATTCTTTCTGCTCTTATTTCGGTTCACTCCATTGCTCCTTCCTCCTTCCTCCTTCCCCTGCTACTGTGTACTCTGGACTCTCCTTTTACTTGGGTTCTTTCTTTCTTGTAATTTTGCATTGAGTTTGTGGAGAAAAACTGGAGCAGGAGCCACCGACCCAAGGGCCCATCCGCCCAATTTTGGCAGGACCACCGTCATATGCGCAAAAGCTGCAAAAGCAGAAGGCTCGTGAACGCTCTTTCCTCTTTTCTCTCCTGTGGTGTATTATTGTGTAGTGTTTCGTCGCTTTCCTCAGTCTTTTGGCAGCAACCCACCACCAACTTGGCGCCGCTTTTGACGTGCTGAAAAGTGGGCTCCTTCCCTAAAGAGGCAAGGCGGCCTACCAGCCGAGGTGTTTTTGCTCCCCTCTCTCCTCATCTCTCCTCGTTCTGGCGGATTGCTCCTCCCTCTTTCGCCTATCCCTTCTTTCCGCTGGCTCCCTGGAGAAAGTGCAGAATAAGCACGTGTAATTGCACTAAAAGTCCCCTGGAGCCATCCAAAAGCACAAGCCCAGCCAATCACAAGCTATATCTCCAGAAAAAGGGGGCCGCGATTGCCAAGCTACGCCGTAGAACGCGCTTTTGGGTGGTCGAGGGTGGTTGTTTCCCCATTTTCCATTTCGCTCTTTCCCTTCGGTCCTCCCCTCTCAGCGGCCTCTTCTGCTCTTTCCCTCCCTTTTTCAGCATTCCAACACGAAAGCGAACGTCGCGTTGTTTCTTGTTCTTCGTTCATTTCCATCCCACCCTCCCAGCTTCTCTTTTTCTTTTCTCTCTCTTTCTTTTCTTCTTTTCATCTCTTTCAAGTACATCCATCACGAGTCGACCGTTGAATCGGCCGTTAGCGACAAGACAACCAACAGCGCCCAACTTCGCGTCATTTTGCCTGTCACGAGCTTATCTTTTGCAACAAAGTTTAATCTCCACCAGCCTCCTCTTTTCGTCCAATTTAATCGCTTTTTTCCCTTCTTTTTTGGTCTTTTCGCATATCGCAATCGCAATCGCATCGACAAACCAAACCGGATCCGATCGCATCTGTGTCGCATTTCACGACAACAGTCAGATCCCAACTCTCGCCAATGGCGACGTACGCCTGAGTCTCTATCATTGAGACGGCTAGACACTCTTATCTTTCAGCCCAACTCTTCCCTCGAAACCGTTCGAGGGCCCAACTTCATCTTTCTTTCTTCAATCATGGCGTCGTCCGCCTCTGCGGCGACGGCGCCGAGGCCTGCCGCCTCGGCCGGCGGTGCATCGCCCAACGAAGCCATTCTTCGCAATGCCCTGCGCTACACCATCTCAGCACGCGAGTACGCCGCCCTCCACAAATACGTCTTGTCCAAGTCCAAGCTCGTGCGTCGGCGCGCGCCGACCGTCGAGCAAGTGACGCGCATCATGAACGGCCCGTCGTCTCTTCCTCCCTCAAAAGCCAGCACACCTCGGCCCAGCCCAACCGGTGGTCCTCCAAAGAGCCCGTCCAAGAAGGACAAGCTGCCAGAGCTTACGGACCCGGACACGCCGCGCGCCATCGTCGGCGCCGACGACTTTAATGCCAAGGCGGTCCGCCATGCTCTGCGCGTCTTCACGGCCAGTGCTGCCGGCCTGAAGCTCTACGATGCCGTCCAGCGCCGTCTTTTCGGCAAGCCGAGGTACGTCATGCTGAATAGCCATTATCAGTACTTTTTTTTTCTTTTCTTTCTTCTTTTTTTTTCTTTTTTCTTTTTCTGTTTTTTCCCTTGCACTCCCGCTAACACCTCCAGATCAAAGAAAGAACCTCTTCACAAATCCCCAACCGTACGCCTCTCCCTCTCGCTTTCCGCCATCCTCCTCCTCTACCGCCTCCTCTTCCGATTCTTCACACGGCTGCGCACGCACCTGCTCGACCCGGCCGCGTTGCCGTTCCGCGTTCGCAACCCGCGGACAGCGGCGGCACTCACCTCTGCCTATGCGCCAGCGGCTGGCGCCTCCTTGGCCGGTCTGGCGCTCGGCATTGCCCCCGCACAGTTCCGCATGACTCTGGCTGTTATGGCCGTCTGTAGGGCACTCGAGTTTGCTTGGAACGCTGCGGAGGACGCCGGCGCCATCTGGGGTGTCGATATGGTGCCCGTCGCTGTCCGTGCTGCCGTCGGCACAGCTGCGGGTGCTGCAACGTCTGGTGTCGAGAAGCTCGTCACTGGCACCACGGCTCGTGCCAGCGGAATCATGCTGGTGCCTCGCCCGCGTCCCCGTCCCTGGTGGTGGGGCTCGTGGATGTTGCAGCCGATTGCGTTTGGCCAGCTACTGCACGCATCCGTCTTTGACCGCGACTGCTTCCCGATGCCGTACGGTAACTTCATCTTCAACCGCACGCTGCCGACGGACACTTATTTGCATGCGGCGCCCACCGACATCCCTGCCGCCATGGCTGCCAACTGGCCCGGCCCGTATCAGGTGCTCGATGCCATGGCAGCGATGGCACGCGCCTACTGGCCAGCCTTCTCGTCGCCGGCGCTCTTCCCGACCAAGGATGTCAGTCAATTGCTGGCACTTCCGACCCCACCGGGCGCCTCGGCTGCCGCAACAGCGTCTGCTGCCGCCGCCACGGCCGCCATTGCAGCCGTCACGCCGCTCGCCAGCCGGGCACACCCGCTCATCAAGTCGCTGAGCTGCGCGACGCTCCACCCCGACGACCCGTCCTGCGGCCGTACCTACCTTACCTACTGGCTGCGCGCGTTCCCCGCCTACGCCCGCTTCTTCCTCGTCATCTACACGGCCCTGCAGCTGCCCCGAGCCGCCGCCGTCTACCACGCCCCCGTCCGGGCCATCCAGCGCCTGATTGCCCGCTCGCTGCGCTCGGCCACCTTTTTGACGGGCTCTCTGTCCACCGCCTGGGCGTCCATCTGCTTCTTCCAGGCATGGCTCCCCCGCCGCGTTCTGCCCACCCAGCGCTTCTTTTTGAGTGGCTTCATTGCCGGTTTCTGGGCCTGGGTCGAGCGCAAGCACGGCCGCACTCTCTTCCTCTACTCGGCACGCGCTAGTCTCGACAGTGTCTGGAAGGTCGGCGTCAAGCGCCGCTGGTGGCGGCCCGCCTCGCAGGGTGCTGATGTCCTGGTGTTTATGGCGTCGCTGTTGTTGGCGGGCGCCGTGTACGAGCGCCAGGCGAGCGCGATTCGGGAGCCGGCATGGCGCAAGGGTGTGAGCTGGGTCCGTGGCGAGGGCTGGCGGGACTGGGCCGTTGAAGAGGACGACGAGGACGAGGACGAGGAGCTGCTGGTGAAGGAGGACTAGAGGAGGAGGAGGGTGTGATTGTGATACCGTCTTTTGTTTTTCTTTGGGGTACCTTTTGTCTTTGTTTTCTTTGGGGTACCTTTCATCTTTGTCTATTTATTTTTGTAATCACGCCGGGAACCACAGACTGACTAGTATAGTAGATCAGTCTGTGGTATGAACGAAGCACGGCCGAATAACCAACTGCACGATGCTGGAAACTATGTCTATTTCATTTTTATAGTAAGAGAGTCTTGTCATCTTTAGAACACCAGTTCAATCAGAGAGCTCGATAAATAACCTTGCAATCTTCCAACCAAAGTTTTTCGTGTTCCTATAGATCTTGTCCACTTTATCTAATCCTATCCTTGGTCAATGTTACTCTCAACAGATGAAGCTCTGCCGCAAAAAGGAGAAGATGGAGGCAGTTAATATCCACAAGGCGGGAGGAGAGTCCATCAAAGGAAGAAAGATGGAGAGGCGGCACATAATTGTACACAGTACGACGTACTCCGTGCTTGTGTTCCCCTTTCAAATCTCTTTCCAGTGTGTGTGCGAATTGCTCACCAAGTGCTGTTGCAGGCAAACACATCTAAATTTTTGCTTCCGCTGTTTCCCATTCTGGCAGTCACCTCCGACTCTACAGATCCCTCCTCCGTACTCTGTATTTCATATCCAAAGAGCCTTGCATAACGTTGATCAACAAACACCAAAGTGCAGTTTGTGCCTCAGCCACGACGGGCAGTGAGAAAGACAAGAGCCCCCATCCGCAACACGACAATGACCTGTCTTTCAACCGTCCCTTGACTGGCCCGTCATGGCCCTGAGCCCCCCTACAGAATCCTTCGCTCGGTGTCAAAGTGGAGACCGGTAAGCTGCACGCGACGTTTGACTCGGATTTATTTTACTGTGTACTCCTTACTCCGTACTTGGCTCTCTGCATTTACTTTGGCCAATCTGTCAAAGGCCAATATCTTATGCTCTTATACTCTTATGCTCTTATGCTTCTTTTCTGCAAGCGACAATCCCCCAGCCCAAAAATATCTGACAAACAATCAATGTCCATCCGAGGGGGCGGTGCCAAGTCACATCAAGTCACAGCGCAACCTTCGCAAAATCACCAAAAGAGTGATCAGAAGAGGCTCCTTCACAGACCCCTGCCCTCTTGCTGACTTTGTCAGTTTGTCTCATCATTCCCCCCAAAACCAAACAGAGCCCCCTTTTCTCATTTTGTGTGGCTCGACGGTTCTGCTCGAAGAGAGCCGCCATTTTCTCAGCTTTTTATTCTTATTTTTTAACCTTTTTTGACAATGCTTTTCGCTCGCCCTCGTCGAACAGGTGGCTGACGAGCGTATCCCCGAGTGCTGGGCCGTAAGCACATCGCGTTTTATCCCCGTAGGCTTCAGCTTTTCCCTCCCATACGAACAGACAAATTTGCCCTGGCCTTGCAAGGTGGCTTCCACTCTCATCAGGCCCAGTGCGCCAGGACCAAGCGCTTGTTTCTCACGTCCTGTTCCCGGCTGTGAGGTCCCCTGTACGGAGTAAACAAGTGGCATCCTGTCTTCCTCTTCCTCTAGTAATTTCTCTCCGTTTTATTTTCTCCTCTTATTTTTTCCTCTATCTTTCTTCTCCTCTTTTCTTTTCTTCTTGTTCTTTTTTCTCTTCCTTTCCCGTATATCTCGTGTTTTCCCTCCCTTCCCCGCCACAAGATCGGCATCACATCACGGCCAGACCGTTGCATATTCGACTCTCTCACTACATTAGTAACGCACGCCGCTTTGCCATATATCATCACTCGGTCTAGCAATGCGGTCCTCGTCAATACCGCCGGCGTTTCTAGCCAGCGTCGCCCTCCTCCTTCTCCGGCGCATATCGCCTGCCACCGCCACTTGCTACTATCCCAACGGCGGCACCGCCAACGATGTTCCTTGCAACAGCGAGACAGACGAATCGACATGCTGCGGCACCGGCTACGCCTGCTTCGGTATCAGCTCGCAATATTACCTGTGCAGGTCCACCGGTGACGAGATCCAAAAATCGGGCGCCACCACCTACGTCCGCGGCTCCTGTACCGACAAGACGTGGCGCAGTGGCAACTGCCCGAGTGTCTGCGTGGACCCAGACCGGGACGACGTGTCGGGCGGCAATGGCGTCGCACAGTGTCCCAACTCGGACACGGAGTTTTATTGTATTAGCAGCGGTCTTGGCGAGGCCAACTGCAGCACTGGCTACCAGTTGATTGACTTTGCGGGTAAGTATCGTCCCGACAGTTGATGAGAGCCCATTCACGGCCTCATACGTCGTACTATACTGACTTCCTCCAGCAACACCTACTGTGCTCACCACCATTGGCATCATCCCATCTTCCACCTTTTCCTCGTCGTCGTCCTCGTCGTCCTCGTCGTCCTCGTCGTCCTCGTCGTCCTCGTCGTCCTCGTCGTCCTCGTCGTCCTCCTCCTCGTCTTCCTCCTCCTCGTCCACCACCACCGGCAGCGGCGCCGGCAGCTCGTCTCCGACCAGCTCCACAACGCCAACGCCCGACACCGGTCTCAGCCACTCCGCCAAGGTCGCCGTTGGTGTCGGCGTCTCTCTCGGTCTCGTGTTTGGCATCGGTGCCAGTGCAGCCGCTCTCTTCTTCTTCTTCCGCCACCGCAACAAGAAAAGGGCCGAGCAAGAAGCTGCTGCCGCGGTTGCTGGCGGTGCTGGTGGTGCTGGCGGTGCCGTTGGCGCATACCTGTCGCCCGAGATGGCCAATGCGCCCGCTGGCTATGCACTCGCTCCCAACTATGGTGGCCAGTATCCGCCGAGCAGTACATCACCGCAAGCGCCGTCTGGGCTGTATGATGCGCCATACAGCGCCAACAAGGACAGTCCGCCACCACTTCATCAGCAGCAGCAGCCCGTGGGTGAGATGCCGGCAGACGAGTCGCGGTATGAGATGGCATAATCGGTGGTCAGTGTTGGTCAAAACGAGAGTTTATCTGTTTGATTCTTGTACCTCTTTTAGGGGTGGCCCAGGGAAAGTGTACTTTATTCTGTGCCCCCCTTACCCCTTCCTTCCCGGAGTTTTGGTAGCCTGTCTGGAAAGAGCGGTTGAGCGCATCACGACTTCAAAGCAATAGCACAACAAACTGTACAAACACCCCTCGCTGCTTGCATTCATACTGGCGGTAGAATGAGCATTGTTGTCTCAACAGACTGAAGAGCGACCGATTGTGATACGGGTGATGGAAGACGGGACGGGACGCGGTTAATCAAGTCGGTGTTGGAGTGGATCCCGCCTCCTGGGAAAGTCAAGACGCGGCCTGGGGGCTCTTCGGATTGGCCTCGAATGTGTAGTGTTTAGATTGGTGGTGAAAGAAGTGAGTAAAGGAGACGTACTGCAGAGCCTCTCCGGTGTGTCCGCAAAGTGGCGTGGGATGGACAGAGGCAAAGTAGACGTGGAACTAGACAGGTAAATCCAGAGTTCTTGGCAGAGAAGTGTTGACTTTGAGCAGTACAGTGAGACTTCTTTCGTTCACTTTTTTCTTCTGAGAGCTGTCAACCGTCAACCGGCAAGCCTGTCAAAAATCTACAACCTCACAACCCGTTTCTCAGGGGCACAGTCTTCTCTTGGAGCGAACGCAGGCTGGTGTGGAATCGGTGAAAGATCAGATACGGGTAAGGAAGAGAGGATGCCTTCTATTCATGACTTTCTTCCAGTCTTCCTTTTTCACCGTATCCAATCCATCTTTTCTTCCGTTATCTCATCTCGTTGAAACAAGCACCAGTGCCCAAGGTTGCAGGTTGCTATTGTCGCTTGTAGGGCCGTTGGGGATGTGCGGGATAAGAGGCCGTGTAGTTTTTTGGCCTTGTTTTCATTTTGTAATTGTTTTTAAAAAGGTGCATCTTTTCACGAGCTTTTCAATGTTATTTCTTCTTCTTCTTTATCTTCTTCTTTATCTTCTTCTTTTTGTTTTCTTCAGCAACAGTTTCGAAAGGAAACAAAGCAGCTTTTGTTTTTAAAACAAAAAAACAACTAAAAAAGAGTCACAAGAATAAAAAAAAAAAAAAGATTATAATAAGGGCAAGAATTACATGAACACGACAACATCCATTAACACCCAATTCATCTCATTCGTGTAAAAAGTACACAGGACACAAAGGCAGAGCCCTCTGACCTAGCGTCGCCTCCAGTTTTCGTTTCTGATTTCTTCTCATTAGGCCTGCACTTTGTTTATTCCGTGCCGACGACCGGGAGCCACCTGCTGGCTTTCCGTCTTTCATCTTTATCATGAGGCTGGCTGGATGCATTCTACGACAACAGGCGAAGTCCAAGAATAGTCATCTGCGCGTTAATGTACCCGATACGCGAATATTCAATATTCAATATTCAATAATCAATAATCAATAAAGTAATGTTTAATCTCAACTAGTCTCCCCAACTACATCACCGCATCACCACACAGCCTCAGATCGCCACCTCTGTTTTGTGTTCACTCAACATGCTCCGCGCCGACCATCTTGCGCTCAACGTCGACCTCGCGGTCAAACTGGTAGGAGGAAAAGTCGCGTGCGCGCAGGTTCTTGGAAAAGAGGACGTCGAGTTCCTCGTAGGTGCGGCCCTTGCACTCGGGCAGGCGGTAGTAGGACCAGACGGCGATGCCCAGCGAGAAACCGGCAGCCAAAAAGCCCGACTTGCCCTTCCAGTTGCCTTCGGTGGAGCCCAGGACATAGGGAGCGACGGTGGACGAGCAAATGACGCCAATGTTGTAGGTGTTGCGGGCCAAGGAGATGGTCTTTGAACGCAAGCGAGTCGAAGACGTCTCGGCCACAACAATGAATGCCATGGGGCCAATGGTCAGCTGGTAGCAGGCGTACCACAAAAAGTAGAAAGCAGCGCCGGCAAAGCCATAGCTGCGCGCGGAGCCACCACGGGTACTCTGGGCCACGCTCAGGAAGCCAATGACGAACATGATGAGGGACATGCTGATGGCGCCCGTCATAAAGATGGGACGACGGCCGTGGCGGGCGGTGATCAGGGTGGACGAGAGCGTGCACATGAAATGAAGACCGCCCAGACCGACAGTCAGCTTGTACGCATCTGACGACTCAAGACCGGCCTGCTCGAAAAAGTAGGTGGCATACGACGTGATGGCAAAGCCGACCAGCACCTGGGACAGCCAGGCCACACAGCAGATTTCCGTGCGCCAGCGGTTGGAGCCCTTGAAGCAGTCGATCCAGGACGCGCCCTCGGTCATGGCGCGCTCGAGCTGGGTAGTCTCGACCATGAGGGCGACGGCGCTGCGGGCAGTCGCAGCAATCTCATCGGGGGAGGCGCCGTTGGCCGTCGTGAGGCGGCGGACAGACTTTTCGGCCTCTTCGATGCGGCCCTTGCGGACGAGCCACCAGGGCGACTCGGGCGCAAACACGACGAGCGGCACAATGATGACGGGGAAGGCCCACTGCACCGCAAAGGGGATGCGCCAGGCCCACTGGGTGGTGTTGCCGGTCAAGCCATCGAGCACGCCGTACGAAAGCAGCTGGCCGATGCCCCAGCACAAGACAACAAACGTCTCGAGGTAGGCGCGCAGGACAACGGGTGTGACTTCGGAAGCGTATGCAGTGGCCAGCGTGGTGTAGATACCCCAAGAGATACCGCACAGCAATTCACCAGCGAAAAGAACACCGACCGAAGGAGCAAAAAAGGCCAAGAAGATAAACGCCGTCAGCCAGGCCATGGCGCCCAACAACGTCCTCTTGTGGCCCCAGCGCTCGGTAAATATACCGTTCAAGAAGATGCCCACAAGGTTACCGAGCGGACTGGCCAGACCCAGGGCCGTCTGCCACTTGGCCTGCATCTGGTAGCCCGTGGTCGATCCCGGAACGGCGACACCGAAGCGCTTCTGGAACGCGGGGAAACCAAACAGAGTGCCAATCAAAGCCGTATCGTAGCCATCCATGATGACGACCAGCGACACGACGACCGACCAGAAGCAGGCCTTGGGGTAGAGTCGCAGGGCATCCCGCAGGGTCATGCGGTGCTCGGCCTCGGTGGCATCGCGAGCGTCGGCATTCAGCTCGGCGAGACCGACCCAGGCGTTGGAATTGTTGGGTGCATCGGTGGCGTCGGCGGCCGGAGAAGAAGAAGGGGGAGCAGGGGGAGGGTTGAGGTCGGTAGTCTTTTCCATGGTTGTAGTAGTTGAGTGGCACAAAGTTAATGGAAGAAGAAGGTGATGACTGTGAGGCAGAGTGAAGGGAGAAGGGAGAAGGAAGAAGGTCGTGATAACAACAACGACAACAAGCAATCACTTATTTATCTACTTTTCGTGCTCTGGAGATCAATGATCCTTGCCTCGTCTTCTCCTCATTTTCTCCTCATTTTCTCCAAAGACCTCGCTTCTATCGTTGCTCGGCCGGCAGTATAGCACAGTCGAGGGCGAGGTACGGAGTACTCCGTAAGAGAGATGAGACCAGACGAAAAGAAAAACAGACTCACACATACATCCACTTACACCATAGACAACACACCCACTTTAGTCACAATTCCACGCCCAAAAACATCCATTTCTCCGCACATGGGGTTAGTGTGAGGGGAAGAAGAGAAAAAAAAAGGGTGGAAGGAATCGAAGAATTGGGCGAGAATGCGAGACAGAAGGCTGTGGAGATGTGAGAAGGAAGAGAGAGACAGGCGTGACTGTGAGGTGCGTCGACAATACTCCGTACTGTGTGCGGAGTAGAGGATGGGCGACAGCCAACCTGGATCCTGGGTCTGTTTGGTTTTACCCTGGTCTCTTGGCTTCGCGCCAACCGGCTATATTCAAAAGTACGATATCAGGAGGACTAAGGCCGGCATCAAAAGGACCAGGATACGAAAGCGGTGAGGGGAGCAGGGGGGATGGGGGCTTGGTTGCGTGGAAATGCCGTGGAGGACAACAATGTGGAGTGTGGAGTGTGGGGAGAGAAAGACAAAGGACTCGGACACAGAGAGAAAATTTTAGGTAGTGGTAGCGCGGGAGCGTGGTTGATGGTCTCGGTGGTCTTTTCGGTGCACATTCTCTGGTCGTGCATCGGCCTGACAGGGGTATTTCCACGAATCGCAACGATCAGCGAGAAGAAGAGTCTGTCGTCCGTCCGTCGTCCGTCGTACATGGCGGTTGAATTGAGGTACAAGAGGGTACTTTGAGTTGCGGGTAACGACGGCCAAATAAGCAGGACGAATGAGTTCGTCTGCAGTGAGTTCAGTGCAGCTCACTTACCCCACTCAGGAAACGTCGCTCCGGCTGTGAGCAGTACTCCGTACTGGGAGTACGGAGTACGCCGTAACTGTGTAAGCATTTCGCCACTTGCAGTCTTTCGCAACTCGAAAGTTTTGTTTCACTAGCTCATGGCAATTTGACCCTACAATGTACGGAGTACCACGTCGTTGTCCGCCTGAGATGTGGCTTGGACAACTGCCGTCTTGGCTTGCTTGTTGCCTGTCTTGGCCGTTCCTTCTCTCCTTGTCCCCTGTCCCTCGAGGCTGAATCTTAATATTTAATAGTCCCCGGTTTTAAATGAACTAATGTATTATATTATGTATAAAAAGTCTCTAAAAAGTAAGAAGTATTAAATACCCTTAAAAGTCCCCTATAAATACTGTGAGGGATTTCCCCGTTAATTCCTATATAAATTCCTTAGGCTGTTCTCTAGCCCCCTGCTCCTATTTGATACCCGGCGCCTCCCGCCTTGCTGAGTGATTTATATATATAGTGGGGAAGTCACCAAAACTACCCCCAAGTCTCAAGCCACCGTAGTGAAAGGTGAGACTGCTCACTCGCAGTCGTATCCCACGGGCATCGGTAAAGCTATCGGTACAGAAGATAATTGCCGGGTACGGGTGGAGTTGTTGTTGTCAAGTACCTCGTTGTATACTGTGGATTTTCGTCAAGTACTTCTCTTCCTCATCTCATCCAGACTGCCAATATTATCGTCCTGGCTAGTGATTCCTCACAGCGTGCGACGTACAGGATCACTAGCTTGACGGGCAAGGGCTGTGTTGACGATGCACGTCCTCGAGACTACTGTCGACAGGGGCCTATTTTGCCTAAATACAATACAACAGAAAAAGGACACGACGAACAAAGAGACTCCGTTTGGCCCCTCACGATCGTCATCTCAGAGGAAATGAGGGGAAAGTGAGGTGTGTACAAGATACGGTTGATTAGGAGAAATGCATACGAAACAGAGAAACAGAGAAACAGACACGAGAGAACAGACTACAATCCGTTAAAAGACTGCAGACAGCAGCGGACACAACACCACACCCGGTATTCCGGACCGCTTCTGTGCACCGCATTCCTTTACTTTCCTTCTCCAATTCTCCAATACTACCATTGACACCTTTTCTCTTCAGAAAGCACCTTCAGAGAACACCTTCAGAGAACACCGTCGACACACCTCCTAATGACCCTCCCCAACGAAGACGGCGTGGCTGCCTGGCTGCGGTACGGCACGCTGCCAGCATCTGCCCGCACCGCCGCCAACAGCCCGGCCGTCGACAGCATTGTCGTCCTCGGCGATCACAATGACAAGAGCCCGGTCACGGTGGCTGCACAAGAGCTCGCCGATGGCTTCGAGAAGATTCTCGGCCGTGCCGTGACGACTGTCAAGGATTCCGGGTCTACTGCGTCCGGCACCACAATCGTCGTCGGCACACTCTCCGACTA
This sequence comes from Sporothrix euskadiensis, assembly GCA_019925375.1. Classification (NCBI taxonomy): domain Eukaryota; kingdom Fungi; phylum Ascomycota; class Sordariomycetes; order Ophiostomatales; family Ophiostomataceae; genus Sporothrix; species Sporothrix euskadiensis. Next base: position 332,065 of record JADHKQ010000019.1, on the reverse strand, counting down.
TGAGGCTGCCGGCCACTCAGTCAACAATGTTGAAGCTTCCTCCTTCCTCTCGCACGAGGATGGCTACTGGCTGGACTCAACAGCCGAAGCACACCTTGTGCTGGGCAACAACAAGCGCGGTGCTCTGTACGGCGCCTTCGAGTACCTGTCTCGCCTCGCCCAGGGCACCTTTTCGTCCTTTACGTATGGCAGCCGCCCCAGCGCGCCCATCCGATGGATCAACCAGTGGGACAACATGGACGGGTCGATTGAACGCGGCTACGGCGGCAAGTCGCTCTTCTTTACGCAAGGACGGATTGTCGATGACCTGGAAAGAGTCCGGCAGTATGCCCGCCTGATGGCCTCGACTGGCCTCAACGGTATCGTCATCAACAATGTCAATGCTAACGCCACTCTCTTGAGCGACAACAACCTCAACAACGGGGTGAGGCGGATTGCCGATATCATGCGGCCGTACGGTGTGCGCATCGGCCTGGCACTCAATTTTGACGCACCGCGGACACTGGGTGGACTGGAGACATCGGATCCTTTGAGCCCAAAAGTGGTCAAGTTCTGGGAGGGCGTCACGAAGCGCGTCTACGCTGCCGTGCCTGACCTGATTGGGTACACAATCAAGGCCAACTCGGAAGGCCAGCCGGGTCCCTTGAGCTATGGCCGCACTCTCGCAGACGGTGCCAACATGCTGGCCAAGCCGCTGGAGCCGTACGGTGGTTTGGTGCTGTACAGAGCCTTTGTATACGACCACCACATGAGTGAGGCCGACCCCAAGAACGACCGGGCCAATGCGGCCGTCGACTTTTTTGCGCACCTGGACGACGAGTTCGCCGACAATGTCGTGGTACAAGTCAAGTTTGGTCCCATTGACTTTCAAGTTCGCGAGCCGCCGTCGCCGCTGCTGGCCCGCCTCAAAAAGACAAGGGCTGCTATCGAGTTCATGGTCGCCCAGGAGTACATGGGCCAGCAGTCGCATGCCGTGTACCTGGCGCCCGAGTGGCAGGAGATTCTGGCGTTTGACATGCGCGTCAACAATGAGACCTCGCTGGTCAGGGACATTCTGACAACCGACAAGGGCCCCTTTGCCTGGAGCACGACGGGCTACACGGCCGTCGTCAATGTCGGCAACGACTCGACCTGGCTGGGCCACCACCTGGCCATGGCCAACTTGTATGCCTATGGCCGTCTGGCATGGCGGCCATCGGACGACGCCAAAGATGTCCTCCAGGACTGGGTCCGCCTGACGTTTGGCGTCGACCCCGCGGTCGTGTCCGTCATCTCCTCTCTCCTGATGGACAGCTGGCCCGCCTACGAGGGCCACTCAGGCAACCTGGGCGTCCAGACTCTGTGCGACATTCTCTACACCCACTATGGTCCCTCGCCCGCCTCACAAGACGGCAACGGCTGGGGCCAGTGGACCCGCGCCGACGCCCAGGGCATTGGCATGGACCGGTCTGTGGCCACAGGCACCGGCTATGCCGGTCAGTACCATCCAGACGTGGCTGCCGTCTGGGAAAATATCGACAAGACTCCAGACAATCTGTTGCTGTGGTTCCACCACGTGCCCTACACGCACACCCTCAAGTCCGGCAAGACGGTCATCCAGCACTTTTACGATGCCCACTACGAAGGCGCAGCAACGGTCCAGACGTTCCCGAAGCGCTGGGCCTCGCTCAAGGGCAAGATTGACGATGCCCGCTTCGAGCACATTGCCTTTAAGCTGGCATACCAGGCCGGGCATGCGATTGTCTGGCGGGACTCCGTCTGTCGCTTCTACCGGACCATGAGCGGTATTGAGGACGACCACAAAAGAGTCAACAGCTACAAGTGGCGTGTCCCGTTGGCTGCACCGTCGCCGAATGTCGTCCTTGATGGCTACGAGGCTGTGGCAGTCAGACTCCCAGAAGCAGCCTCCAACGGAAAGGCTGTTCAGACAACAGGAGACTCTGGCACTGTCAAGATTACGCTCGACGTCGATAGCGGGACGTATGATCTGGCCATCAACTACTTCGACACCTTGGTCGGCCGGGCCCAGTACGAACTCCTGCTCAATGACAAGTCTGTCGGCAAGTGGCAAGGCAACCTCCAAGACCGTCTGGGCCACGACTTTTCCGAATACCTCGACGGCCACTCGGCCACAAGAATCTACTTTCGACGTGTGGTCCTTAAGAAGGGTGATGTTCTCACAATTGTTGGCCATGCTGGTGGAAAGGAAAAGGCGCCGCTAGACTACGTCTCGGTGCTGCCAGAGGGACAAATTGACTAGGTGGAAAAGAAGAAGCTGCAGTAATACATAGAATAGTACAATAGACTTGTTTGTTTTCGTTCTCTACATCTTTTGCCATCTACTTCCCATATGAGTGCTCGTACGGTTCGTGAATTTCTCCATAGAGGGTGGCGATGTCGTGTACTCGACGGCCAAGTACTGCTGTATGTTGACCGTTGAAAGTCAAGAAAAAAACCAATGAGGCCATTTCGTACAAATGTGGATGTGGAATCGGAAATACCGCAAACTACAAACGTACTTTTGAAAATGAGGGGAAGTGCGGAGTGGATCGGGAATGGACTCTTGAAGAGAATGGTGAAATAGAATAATGGGAACAAAGGACGGAAAAAAAGGTCAAAAGGGCACCGGTTGAAAGGGGAAAATGAAAAAAAAAAAAAAATGAAAAAAAAATTGAAAAAAAGAAAAAGAAAAAGAAATAGGACTAGCAAGCATGGCCGCATGGTATCAAAATACCGAATACCTGGCGAGTTGGTGCAGTGTAAGAAAGAATAGAAAGAACAAGACAAGGTTAAAAAGGATAAATTAGCGTGATAGGAAAGGACAGAATATCCACTCTATTTTGGGTTATTGCTCTATTTCGTGTGCTATCGAAACGGTCAGAGAAGATGAGAGCGCCGGCGGGTGACAGATGGCCGACCAGAGAATGACATGACTTGCAGAGTGTTGAAATCGACGAATCGAGACCCAGAGACATGCTTCGTGTCATCTTGGCCGCGAACGTAGTCGACGCCGTGAGGCCCGATGTGCCAAAGGTGTTTGTCAGTCGCAAACGCAGTCATCGTTGTACGACCGAACCGTCACCCAGCACCCGCACCGTCTGCCGAAGTGCCATGTCTTCAAGCCGCAAGATCGGCTTCGGTAGCAAGTGGTCCGAGATGGCCCACGCCCCCTACGGCATGACCGTCCACACCGTCGTCCATCTTTCAGGGTTGGTCGTGGCTGTCGTGTCTGCTGTGCCCATCTTGTTCGGTTGAAGGCAGACTCAGTATGATATGGTTTAAATTCGGCAACCCGGCTGTTGGAATACTGCCTTTTCCTTCTTAGTTTTCACCGACAACCCCCCAACCTTCACCACCTCTTCTCCAATTTCCCTCTTGGCAATTTATCCCCAACCCCTGTCAGCCCTGTTCACGGTTCCACGCTACTCACGATCCCCACGCCCACCGAACCCACTAAGCCACCACACCCCACGTCCGCCTAATAGGCAGTTGTGAATTTAACCGGACGGCGGCGTTGAAAGTGGAGTCTTTGCTGTCTTGGCATGGGTCCGTGTAATCCTCTCGTCTGAACATTAATTCACCTTGCCTCGGGTCCATCTATCTCCAGATGCCTGAGATTTGACAATTTTAGACTTTAGGATCACTGCTGTTATTCCACCTATCGTAGGTTGGTCTCGGTGAAAAGCTGATGGCGAGATAAGCTCGGCAGAAAGGACTGGACCGGCAGACTGATCCGAGCCGTCGTATGAACGAAGTGACGAAGAACTGAAGAGGGCGTCAGAACCGATGGCAAGCATTCACCACCGTCTCCGTCAGTGTCAAAGTCTTATTACAGATGGCCTCTTCACCTTTCCATGGTGTCTCAGATACGATTCACTCCTCTTCTGATTTATCGCAATGGTTGTGGCAACACTCGTACTCACTTGTTTGCCAGTGACACAAATGTCAAAAGACATGAAAACGGTGAAGTAAACAAACAAATATGGAAATCAGATGAAATATTCACTGCAGCTCGTCAAGAAGATGGGCATGAGGCATGAGAATGTGTCAACTTAAGCTCGCATGTTCTGTCCGTCGAGCGATCTGGAGTAATCACGAGGATTCAATCACTAAGAGACAAACACATTCAGCATGCCTCCGGACAAGAGCGAAACCCAAGATATCCTGGGCCGTCTCGGAGAGCTTGAGCTGGTAGCAACAATGAGAGCTATCCCACAGCAGCGCAAGTATCTAATGGATCTCGCGGCCTTAAAAGCTTTGCCGCCAGGATGCGCGTACAAGGTCACAAACACAAAATTCTGGAAGACAGCGGTAGATAATTGTTAAAGAGTTTTGGTTTGAAGGGAATGCCAGAACCCATCCTCCGGAGAGACTATATCACCCAAGACGGAAACGTTATAAATACGTGAGGCCACGAGCTACCGGGACTGTCCAGTACGACTATCGTGTCTACACTGTTTGAGGAGCAGTGCCAGCCATGGGCCGACTTGACTCGAGAACACATTTTTCTCGCTTGTCTGACTCTTGCAGACGAGTGAGAGCAATCTTGAACTATGCCGCTACCAAGGAAGTAAATGGTGCCGATAATGACGATACAACCAGTAGTCTCTGCAGCTGCATCATGGACATGTTGATTCAGCCACTCATCGATCGGATCAAACTAACCATCGACGATAAGGTGAGCGGGCTCATATAGCCACACATGCCTGGCCATCCCATCACATACAACAGTGATTTGGCTAAGGATGCACTGGAACCACCAAACAAAGCGACACATTGAGAAGGCACAATAATCTTTAGGGGCATGTTTTGGTCGAACAACTGGTATAGCCGGAAAGAGGACTGTAAACCTCGATAAAATCCTTAATGGCATTACCAGCCAGGACGAGACCGACATGGAAAAGAAGCTAGTGTTATGGCTACAGATTACATGGAGGCTTACTACGGGATTGCCCTCAAGAAGTTCATCGACGACATTTGCGTTCTGGTCATTGGGCAGCGCCTCGTGCAGCAACTACCTCTGCTGTTCACACCGAGCATCGTGTGCGAGCTCACCGATGGCCATATCCAAAGCTTAGTTTCTAAGTAACCGTTACACGAGAAGGTAACATTCTATCTCATGTCCTGCTCCAAACCAACGCCCAAAGAAGACAGGCCTGCAACACGACAGGGAATAGAGAAGGAGGCTATTCCTGACAAGAATAAGACCTGGAGAGCACTTAACTAGATCTCATAACTGGAGAAATTGTACTACACCATATCACACCACCGGCGTATCTTGCAGACTGGAGACTACACCGACTGGGAAGTGCTTTTGCGGATGCATGTCGTATTTAGCTTTGTTACCGGGCCGGCCCGTGATAGCCGCTTGGCGCCCGCATACGCTGCTAAAGAAAAAGAAAAAGAAACAAAAAAGATTTTGTACTGTGGAGATGGGCGCGAATTACCTGGAAACAAGAAGGATCAAATTTTCATTATACCCTCCGTTTCCGGCTCTAGCGGTACCGCGGGCTTCCGTACGCTAGCGTCACGCCGCTTCCGCGTATCGTTTTAAAGTAAAAACGCCCGCGCCGCCGTCTAGCCTTAAGCCAGCTATAAAGTGTTGGCCAACAGCTCACGCTGGGAATACCGGTGCCGCCGAATCATTCCGCGCTCGTCGTTTGACACCAACGTGTCCCACGCATCAATGGGAACGAGGTCCTTCTCCCCAACCACCTCTCGGTGACCGTCGCTAAGCGCCAGCATACATAGCCACCACAGTGCCATCTCCGTCGTTAGCATGTTGCGCCCGCTGCCGTTTGGCACCTCGATGTTCCAAGGCACCGACTGGACGGCCACCTTATGAGACGGCCGATCTTGCTGCGTGGTATGCTGGCTGCCGGACCCATCCATCGTTGACAGAGAAGTGACGCAGCATACCACCAGCTCTAGATCCGTCTGGATGTACCCGTATCTTGTTCCCGCGGTGATACACAAGTTGGCCAGCTGGCGAAGTGGCCACAATGTCTCCGCAGTGGGTTGTATGTGCTGACAGACAATGGGGAGGGACGTCCACTTGGTGCTAGTACGTCCCAAGCCCACAACGAGGGCGCTGCGCTGTATATTCTGCAGGAGGATAGCGTGGTCAATGCTCACGTTTCTGGACGTATGGGGGAGCTCGGCAACCACGGTGTGGTCGGCACGAGTGAATTGGTGGTACAGCGCGCTGCCCTCTTGTAAACCGAGGTGAAGCTTCGCCCACTTGACAAGCGGCATCACTGTCATGTCGTCCCAGCCGATAAGGCGCTGGGGTCCGCCGTCATCTTCGACGGACATGCCATCGAGCACGTCAGGGGAAATCAGCGTGTCGATCATGTCCGGGGGCAGCTCGGTGTCGAAGATGTGGCCATATCAGTCGTTGAGGGTCTGGATACTGAACTCAGTCCAGTGGCAGGCGGTAACTGTGAAAAATATAGGCGGCAAAATAATAAAATTTAACAAAACGCTCCAATCACATTATCTGGTATTTAGTCCCATACGCCGTCCCTGGTACGATATCTCCTTCGACGTTGTGGCTTGGGCCGCGGTTGTGCTGGCGTCACAGGTGGCTCAAGTAGCGGACAACCATTCTGTGTAACCGTCAACGACCCTGTCTGATGCCTGCGTATTTGGTCGCGTGCACCAAGAAAGTTTTCGAGAATGGGATCTTGTGTGAGCGAGCCCAGTTCGACGACCTCGGTGTCGCTTGGAAACTCCAAAGACTGCATTCTACGTGAGCCAGCCCATGCGCCTGCCTCTGCTGTATCGCACAGCAGCAGGTTACGACTTAGTCCATGAAGCTGTTGTATGACAGCCGTCTAGTACTGCCATCGGTAGCCTCGAGTGTGGTGCCCGACATGGACCTGGACATTTGCACGTCAGCAGCAGTGGCGGCAGCGACAACTTGCCGATCATTGAAAAGGCCACTCTTGATTCCTGCCGCGATACACTGTCGTGCCGAGTAGCGTAGGTTGGTATCGATAACCACCATGCGCTTGAGGAGCTTCGCTCCCTTGGCTTTTGTTGCGTCGCTTGTCCGCGTATCACAAAGCGTCTGGACTTTATCAACCAGCACCCTTGACCAGCCGTGGATGTCGTCAATGTAGGGTTTATACGATGGCAAGCCATCAATCCATTGCAGCAGGACAACGCCTGCGGACCAGATATCCACCGTTGTTCGATATGGCTTCTGCTGTTTTTCAGGGACGGGCATGCCATCGCGCTGTGAAAACATCTCTGGGGCAAAGTAGCGTTGGGTGCCGCATCGCGACTGCTTGAGCCCGGTCGTTGAGTGTTTTGCCAAGCCAAGATCGGACAGAACAATATGGAGGGGATCCAGGCTCGCCACCAAGATATTTTCTGGTTTGATGTCGCGATGGGTGACCTCGAGGTCTTCGTGGAGGTATTTGATGCCCTGCAGGAGTTGGTGCTGTCCCCTCTTCGGGGAAGATTCTAGCAAAAACGTTGGACTCCATTGAGATGGTTCGGATGCTGATAAACAATGCGAGGCGGAATATTGGGTTTGATTGAGAGTATGTACGGGGGAAAAGAAGGTAAAGAGCGGATGCCTGATATAAGTCAAGGCCGAGTGATGGCAAAGAGTCCCGCAAAGTAGACTATTATATGGAAAAGTAATGTGTGTCGGGTCACCGGTGTTTTGAGAGATCACGTATCACTATACACGTCCGCAAGTGGTACCTGCGATGGGTGTGTATTCTGTGAAGTTAATGATGTCTGATTCTCCTATCCTAACTTCTATCTAATGCCCTGCCAGAAGGGCTCTACTTATAGATGCCCGTTTACCATGATTCTGTTCGTCTTTTCCTCCTCTTTCTTCTGGTAGCTTCCATTTCCCTGTCCGACTGTTTGTCCCTTCGAAATCGTGGTGTAAACGCAGATGTTATGGAACATCGTGGAAATGACCCTTTGTTCGATGTAAACAAACAGTGGCGATTCATCCCTGACGTGATGGTGCTCTCGTTGCTGGCGCGCGTGGGCGCGCGCCTCGTGTATGTATTACATAATCAAGTGGTAGTCCCGATCAGAATACCCACAATGTGGAAAATTATTTCAACAAGAAGACAGTATCAGTATCCCCAGCTGAATGAGGCGTCGAACAGCCTAACAAATACGCACACCACTCACGAGGACAGTATCTTGGTACCAAGATCCAATGCTTAGAATCCAAAGCAGAGCCTCCGCCACGTGGGTGACAAATTTTCCGGTTCTTCTTTTCCGTAATTGTACAGTCTATCATTCACTCATGACATCCATTATCCAAAGGCCAGCCGTTTTTCTGTCAAGGCGAAGGGCAAGACCAACATTGCAGCTTTACTACAAAATAAACAGAGAAAAAAAAAAAAAAAAGAGGGCTGCCTTGAATAGTCAGCCACGCACAATGCGTGGAGTCAGCCATGCACAATGCGTGGATGTCCGTTACGAGAACTAGTCAGCGGCGCGCGCACCCGGCACCGGGAGTGGCCACCGTCCAACACCAACATCACGAACCTAAATGTTCCACTGTGCTGCAGGTTTTCAGTGTGCTGCAGGCTGGATGTGTCACCTCGTCCTGTTGGTTGTGACTAGCTCCTGTCCACGAATGTCAGTTTATGTCCCTCCCTTTTATTTGTTCGAACTTAAATCATTCAAGTTTTTTTAATTTTTAGTTATCCTACATAAAGACCGCTCATATATGAATGCGGCCGCGGAAAGACGAAGCTCTTTACCAATAACAAACATTGCTACGTAAACAGAAACAGAAACGAGCATTCCTTTCTCCATCATTGTCGACACTTTTGGACTCAACCGGACGGGCTGAACATGGCCAAGCAGGTAAGTCTTGAGTAGAAGAGGTGAACGGCCATGCAAAGCTGCAAAATCGGATGGCTAACAAAATCAACAGAAATCGAGAATGAAGGCATTTCGGGACGTGTTCCGACGCAAACGCAAACAGCGGCGGGATGTCTCCTCGCCTTCAACAGAGTTGCTACTTATGCCACTGCAATGGGGAGGGTCAGAGACATCAATCGAGAGCACGGCAGAGGCAACAATCGATAGTAGCATTGCTCCCAAGTTGGACATTCAAGTTCAAATAGTTGACGCTGCATTACCTGCAGCCCCACCACAATCATCGTCACCGAGGGCCGACCAGGACCAGGTGAACAAGGCGACCAACTCTGACCGCCCACCCGTATCCACGGACTCCCAACTTGGTCTGACGCAGACGTGGCGCCTGAGACGGCACAGCAATGAACAGAAATCAGCGCTCTACGGCCTGCCAAGCGCGATTTTGTTGCGCATCTTGGGCGAATCGGACTTTTTGTCCCAGCAAATGCTTCGACAGACGTGTAGCCGCTTTGCGGAGCTGGTCACGTCCTTGGACCCCGACCGCGCCAGCAAGCCTTTTGATGAGCAATTTGGCAAGATGCAGGTCTGGCAAGGTCACGGCACGCAAAGCGAACGACAAGCGGTTCGGTCACAATGGGCCGAGCTCGTCCGCCGCGATATCCGGGACCTGTGCGACCGATGCCGCGCCTTTGACGCGTCCGGCCAGCTCGACGAGCGCCTCCAGCGGCTGAAAGAGCCCTTGTTCTGTTGGGCCTGCGGGGAACACCACGGGCGCGGCATGTTTTCGGCGGACCAGCGCATGCGAGGGGTCTTTGGCCGCAGGTGCATCGGGTGGAAGGGCCGCATTCAAATGTGCAACCACGCCCATCGCACCTGGCAGGCGTACTTGAAACGAAAAAAAGAATTCAAACGGAGTGGCAAGCCGGGTATCGGTTTACCAGTATACTGGTGCGCGCACGGAGACAAATGCCACTGGCCTGGCAGCTACAGGAGCTTGGGGAAGCTGACGCCACAATACTATGATGTTATGCACAAAATGCACCACCCGTGGCCACGATTTGCAATCATATTAGCATGGTCCAACCATGTCTTCGACCTGGACACGAATCCGGCACGGCCCGTTTCACGGCAGACGTTTCGAGATGCGTTGGCGGCGCTGGACACGAGCTCGGGACCCGTTCTTTGCCCACACATGCGGTTTGACGACGACCAGCTCCTGCTGGCACTGGAGCCTGGCTGGTGTTGTTGTTTCTCGGACTCGGACTCGGACTCAGACTCGGACTCCTACCAATTGGAACCGGGCTACAAGGCTCAGCAACACCAACATGCAAGCCCGTGCTCGATGCGCTGCCGATGCCATCACGAGGTACATTTCCCCCGTGGCGGAAAAGAGAAGCCAGACTTTTTGAGCTGGCCGGGCGGTGAACTGCATCATCAAATTTCGTGTTCCGTTTGCGAGGCCTTGTTTTTCTGGCGGCGCCAAGGAAACAGCATTCACTTGGAACATGTTGACCTTGTCGCGGCACCCTCGCCGACAAGCAGTGGTTGGATTCGGAAACTCGACCCTCATTCGTGGCGTATCACAGACGATACCGAAACGCAATGTGTGTATTGGTGCCCTGACAAAAATTGCAGGACAAACTATCGATGGTATGCGTTGTACAGGCGCCTTGGAATATAGCGTCTTGGGTACATTGTACGGTCTGTGTAGCTTCGAGACACAGCTCAAGATCACGGTGCTATCCCGATAATAAGGCGACAAGGGCGTGGCAGCTTAGACGGGAAGGGACGAAGGCGGGATTGCTGATGTTACAGACTCGGTTGGACAGCATCATGCGGATTAAGAAAGGAAAGAAGGGGCGTGAATATCCATGCAACGAAGGACCCATAGCCCAGGCATGTCTCGAGGAAGCAAGGCCCGGCCGCGTCGGCGACGATCGAGACAACATGACCTCGATAGGCAGGAGAGGCATTGCGCCTTCTTTTTGCAATCCATCAAGAGATAGTCCAAACGTCAAGGAAGGAGGCTAATTGTAGAACCTTTGGTCTCGACCTTGCCACTTTCCCTCCGTATTTCATCCTCGTGCATTGAGAGATCTGACGTGGCAAGAGCGTGTGGCGTCGTTTCTTTGTGAGGGAAGGAAACAGAAGCACATTGACACCTGAACAGGGCTTGCTGCTTCCCGGTTACCATGGTGCTCTACAAACAGGCAGGACCAGTCGCACTTGCCTGAAGGACAAAAGTGCTTGCAGCCAAGTGCCGACGAAACGGTACTCGAAGGAAGGCGCTCGTGGGAGGAAGGCGCTCGTGGAGGAAGGCGCTCGTGGAGGAAGGCGCTCGTGGAGGAAGGCGCTCGTGGAGGAAGGCGCTCGTGGAGGAAGGTACGCAGGCACGCACTCGTAGGCACGCACTCGTAGAAGGCAGGCACTTGAGGTAAGTGATTCGCAGCTACCTTCAATTTCTTTTCCCACCACCTCCCTTCTTTCTACAAGGACGGGTCGTGGCAGAAGATTCTGTCGATCAACTGCATCGATAATTTGAAGGAAAGAGCGACAGAGCTGTGCAATGGAAGGAAGAACAACAACAGTCTTCACAGCGTCGACAGGAGAAAGAACGATGAGCAATGTTTACAAGCGAGTGTTTACATCGTGTAGGAGATATTCGAGCAACTGGAAAACAGATGGATTCCTGACCTGTAAACAGCAGACCAGGGCAAACGAAATAGCATCAACAAAAAGCAAAATTACTACAAACTTTTTGATCATTTTTTTCAATTGTTTTTTTTTTTTTTTTTTTTTTTTTTTTTTTTGAAAAAAAAAAGAAAAAAAAAAATCCCCCAATGGGTAAACATTGCGATGGTGAGCGCCCTTATCATCACAGATTACCCGAAACAAAACACCCACGGC